>OY744524.1:80914667-81029667 GCA_963556195.1 Sepiola atlantica | reverse complement strand
ATACTCTTCATCATTCAACTGACAATCTATCCATTAACATTAACCCTTATCCTCGAGTGACTTTTAGCCCTGATAAGTGAGGACTGATTATTACAAAAAGAAAATGGATACATACCTTTCCCAAGGGTATTAGTGAAAATGAAGCAACTGCAACAGAACTCAAAATGTGCATGTTGAGCGCACAGTCTATGTCTGTAACAAATACACTATGCTGCTCCCATATATATATATATATATATATATATATATATATATATATATATATAATACTAAAACTCTATTGTTCTTGTATGTTTGCAATCAGCTTTCAGCTTTCCGGTTTTCAACATCCGGTTGCGCATGCGTAAATAGCATCGTCTTCAATCTGTTATTCCAATTCCGTTATTCTCTATTATGATTAACGAACGCATGAAATTTTTCATTCTGGAAATTTTTATATCGCTTTTAATATAAACAATTTCATTTAATTTCATCAAATAGTTTTTTTGTTTTCTTCACGGCTAAAAACATTCAACGGGAGGACTTTGTAAAGTCTGTCGCAGTTTCAAAAAAAACTCCTCCCTTTTAAAAAACAAAAACAAACAAACAAAAAAACAACACTCATTATTAATATCAGCCATACTAGCGGTCGGTGAAGGAAACCACCTCCCACTTTCCCTCTCATAGATTTCACCACTCCTACTCCCTCTGTTTTCGTTACGTACGCGAGAAAGCTGAATCGGTAAATGCACACATTTCTATTACATTAAATAGTGTTTCCTTTTGTTGTTTTTTAAACAGCAAATACTTGAATCATATGTTTTACACATATTACATCCAAAAAAAAAACAATTATAATAAACAGAACGACTCATAGAAATCTATCTATATTCTTTTTTCATTTTAATATACTTTCATAGAAATGCTTCTGTTATGTAAAAAAAAACTATTTTCTTTATGCCACAAGTGTCACGCTCATACATGAATTCCATAGCTAATATAACAAACTGACCCAACGGGTCACGGGTGGTCTAGTATATAATAAAATTATCATTTCATTTATATACACATTTAAAATTATAAGGTAATATAATATATTGCGTATATATATATATATTACTATTTCATGTATCCACATAAAATTTTATAAGGAGATATAATTTTTTATGTATCAATTTTCAGTATTGACTTCAACAGTGCTTGATATGTAAGTAGAGTTAGGTAGTAAGCTATGAACATATATTTATGGCAATTAAGCTACACAGAGGCTCCTGCGTTTCATCCCCGGGGGGGGAATCTTAGCATTTTAGCCTGAAGATTCCCCCCGGGGATGAAACGTGGAAGCCTCTGTGTAGCTTAATTACCATAAATATATTTTCATAGCTTACTATATATATATATATATATATATATATATATTTTCAGTATTTACTTCAACTACTCAATACGTGAGTAGAGCTTAATAGTAGTATGGACGTAAATTGAGGGCAAGTAAACTACACAGAAACGTTCATGTTTCATATTCCTGATGATTTCCTTCAAACTTTTCCAAATAATAATGCTCAGGTTCTGTTTGAAGACAGAATGCCAAAAGTTTCAATACTCAAGTCACATCGTTGATTAGTTTGAATACAGGTAGATCTCTCCTTCCCGCTGATTACAAAAGAGTGTTTGAGGTAATACAGTAAGGGTCCAATCAGCTTGAGTATTTCACTTTTTATTGCATTATCACCATGTCTTCAAACATAACCCGATTATTACACTTCTGAAACGTTCATAGCCAGTATAATTAAAATAATAAAGTAATGTTTTGAAACTTCTTTTTGTCAAAGTTGATTGTTTTTTTCTGAAACAGCAACTATAATTATTGTAGCTTTTTTTTCTCGGCGAAAATAGAGTTGATGACAGTAAAAGGTTGAGTGAAAATTCCGTACACTATCAAATATTGTAGGAACGAGATGTAACGGGTATGATACGAACATATCGGTTGTGCACACATTACACTTATTGCTGTACAACTGCTGAACTTTTAAGGCTGGAAATCTAAAACGTCTCTTGGCTGAATTTACTCTTAATAAATGTTCAGTTCTTCAGAATCCTGAAAGTGAAGTAATTCTATTTTGTATAATTTAGATTATTCGGACAACTTGCAAGGACCCGTGGTGTAACAGATAAAGTAGTGAGTAAAATTTAGTTCTAGCTTCAGTCTTCTGAAGGTTAAAGGTTCAATCCTCAGTGCGGGCGATACTAGGATTCCAGAGTTCGATAAGACACACCTGAATAAGGTTGGAAGTTACATCGGCCGAAACGTTGTGAGAGTAAAACTCAAGATGAGAACAGTAGTCCGAATAATCCAAATTATACAAATTATCAATCCTCATCTAAAAAATTCAGAAACATTATTCTATTTTGTTGACAATACTTTTCTCAATAACCTCAATGTTCTGTAAACTTAAAAAAAAAAAATTCCCGAAGTGACTAACCTCTTTATCAGTCAACAGTGACGTTTGTAGTCAAGTATTTATGAGATTATTAATGTGTGTAAGCACTCTCTTTGGCTGCACAATTTATTGAACCCATTTTTATGATATAAGTCTGAACTAGTTCACTTGGTAGCCGTTTTCAGTATATCTTAATGAGGTTAATCTCTTTTTCTTTTAATAATAAAACATACTCACTCTCCCATCCATAAAATATATATTGTGAAAGATGAGAGGGGGGGGGCGTATGAATCTGTTTTAGTCACAAGATCCTCATCAAGCCTTTCATTGATCAGCTTATCACAATCTCTATACTACTGACACTGATGGCTTGCTTGCTTGTCACTGTGCAAATTCACAAGTACATGAATGTTGTAGATGGTGGGTGGAATGTAAATAATGTAAATAAAGGATGAATTAGAGGAATGGAATGATGTATAAAATGAAGAGAGAAAGATGGAAGAGAGAGGGTTTATTGACATCACTATATATTCTGAAATCTTCATTTCAGGAATACATTGTGATGTAATAATACACTTTCTCCTCCCCCTCGTTTCTTTCTCCTCCCCCTCGTTTCTTTCTCCTCCCCCTCGTTTCTTTCTCCTCCCCCTCGTTTCTTTCCCCTCCCCCCTCGTTTCTTTCCCCTCCCCCCTCGTTTCTTTCCCCTCCCCCCTCGTTTCTTTCCCCTCCCCCCTCGTTTCTTTCCCCTCCCCCCTCGTTTCTTTCCCCTCCCCCCTCGTTTCTTTCCCCTCCCCCCTCGTTTCTTTCCCCTCCCCCTCGTTTCTTTCCCCTCCCCCCTCGTTTCTTTCCCCTCCCCCCCCGTTTCTCCCCCCCCCCCGTTTCTTTCCCCTCCCCCCCCCCGTTTCTTTCCCCTCCCCCCCCGTTTCTTTCTCCTCCCCCCTCGTTTCTTCCCCCCCCCCGCGTTTCTTTCCCCCCACACCCTCGTTTCTTCCCCCCCTCGTTTCTCCCCCCCCTCGTTTCTTCCCCCCCCTCGTTTCTTTCCCCTCCCCCCTCGTTTCTTCCCCCTCCCCCCTCGTTTCTTCCCCCTCCTCCCTCGTTTCTTTCCCCTCCCCCTCGTTTCTTTCCCCTCCCCCTCGTTTCTTTCCGTCCTTTCTCTCCGTCCTTTCTCTCCTCTTTTCTTTCCCTCTCCTTCCTTTCTCTTCCTCTCTCCTTCCTTTTTCTTCTTCTCTCCTTCCTTTCGGTCCTCTTTTCTTCTTCTCTCCTTCCTTTCGCTCCTCTTTTCTTCTTCTCTCCTTCCTTTCGCTCCTCTTTTCTTCTTCTCTCCTTCCTTTCGCTCCTCTTTTCTTCTTCTCTCCTTCCTTTCGCTCCTCTTTTCTTCTTCTCTCCTTCCTTTCGCTCCTCTTTTCTTCTTCTCTCCTTCCTTTCGCTCCTCTTTTCTTCTTCTCTCCTATCTTTCGCTCCTCTTTTCTTCTTCTCTCCTTCCTTTCGCTCCTCTTTTCTTCTTCTCTCCTTCCTTTCGCTCCTCTTTTCTTCTTCTCTCCTTCCTTTCGCTCCTCTTTTCTTCTTCTCTCCTTCCTTTCGCTCCTCTTTTCTTCTCTCCTTCCTTTCGCTCCTCTTTTCTTCTCTCCTTCCGTTCGCTCCTCTTTTCTTCTCTCCTTCCGTTCGCTCCTCTTTTCTTCTCTCCTTCCTTTCGCTCCTCTTTTCTTCTTCTCTCCTTCCTTTCGCTCCTCTTTTCTTCTTCTCTCCTTCCTTTCGCTCCTCTTTTCTTCTTCTCTCCTTCCTTTCGCTCCTCTTTTCTTCTTCTCTCCTTCCTTTCGCTCCTCTTTTCTTCTTCTCTCCTTCCTTTCGCTCCTCTTTTCTTCTTCTCTCCTTCCTTTCGCTCCTCTTTTCTTCTTCTCTCCTTCCTTTCGCTCCTCTTTTCTTCTTCTCTCCTTCCTTTCGCTCCTCTTTTCTTCTTCTCTCCTTCCTTTCGCTCCTCTTTTCTTCTTCTCTCCTTCCTTTCGCTCCTCTTTTCTTCTTCTCTCCTTCCTTTCGCTCCTCTTTTCTTCTTCTCTCCTTCCTTTCGCTCCTCTTTTCTTCTGCTCTCCTTCCTTTCGCTCCTCTTTTCTTCTGCTCTCCTTCCTTTCGCTCCTCTTTTCTGCTCTCCTTCTTTTCGCTCCTCTTTTCTTCTTCTCTTTCCTTCCACCCCATCCTTCCTTCCTTCCTTCCACTCCATCCTTCCCTCTTTTTTTACATTCTCCCCTCTTTCTCCCTAACCATATATATTCTGAAAGTAAATTACCCTGAGTACTTAGATAAGTATATTTCATTGGATCAAATCTATTATTATAGGGTTTGTGTTCACGCTTTACATGCATAAAAATCAAATGCAACGTTTTTACTTTAGTTATAACTTCAGGGCTTGGAGCAGGAGTTTCACAGGTGGCCTCATTGATTTTTGGACTTGGGGGAGCAACATGACTCTAAATTTACCGAAATTTATTTCAATTGTTGTCATTTTACTTGCATCCTCTCCTATCAAATCAATTCTGAGCATATCCTTTGGCACCACCCTAAAAATGAAATAAAATGTAAAATATAAGAATAAAAAAAAAGATAATATCTTGTTACGGACAGAAAAAGACACCGGATTCCTCATTCAATTCCGGTCAAATTGGGCTTCTTGGCCTTTTGGCTAAGATCAAAGTGTAGTATCTGTTCCGATGGATACTGCACGCCTGTCCTGTGCAGTTCTAGGAGGTCCACCCTCCCAGGCTTTGCCTCCCCTCTTTGGGGAGGAGTAAGTTTATTGCTTACTGTCTGAGGCGCCCTTACCGGGGAATGCCGACGGGGCTGCCCAGGCAATTTTTAAATGGCCAGAGTGCTCACCTCTCGAGCGCTGGCTTTTCAAACTCCACTTTCTCGACCCGATCTTGGGTCACATCTTACTTGTGGGAGTAAGATAAAACTGGCCTTGTGCCTAACTCCTGGGGAGGAGTAAATAAAACCAGGTAGCCCTGTGACTAAAATAAATAAATAAATAAATAGAAATATTTTAATTTGGTGTTTGTTGTCATGGAAATGTATGGTGATGAAGTTTCTATATTATTAATCCGTTTTAGTATGAATTCTATGAGCATGGAATAACTCAGAATTGTCTTATTTTCAATTTTTAAAATATTTTTAGAGCTGCTCATCATCTATATAATAATACACTAAGGCATTTCATGTTTGTACATACGTTATCACCTTGCACACACATTTAAAAATTTTTTTAAATGGGCGATCGCTGACCAGCAAAGATTGGTGATTAATATGTTGTCGCTAAGGTATAAAATTTCAACTTGAACCATTTTAAAATGAATTGTTCCAAAATGAAATTGTGTTTTTCTTGTCGATTTAAAACAGTACAATTTTGAATAAATACATTTTAAAAAGTGATATTCGTTTTATTGATTTAAAGAATACTTAGCTCCCAATTACTTTTATGAGAAAACAATATTTATTGTTCTAAAAAGAATTAAATTGCTACAATTTTAAATAAATAAAGAGACATGTTCGTTTTATTTATTCAAAGAATAATTAGCTTACAATGAAAATTATTTTTATGGAAGGAGACAATTTTTTAGTAGTATTGATTCTGACAGACATGTAATGTTTCAAAAGGAATGTTATTATTAATGGTCAATTATATGGATTGATGTAGAAAGCACTGTGGAATTTCCACGGGGTCCTACTAGTCATTATATAATATACTAGATTTTCTACCTATTTCCCCCCCTTTTTTTAAATAAGTCTAAATGTTTACATAGTTAAACTTTAATATTAATTCGAACATCTCATTAGATAAGAGATAATTAACAAAAATCCTAGTCTGACTTAATTTCTTCTTCTGCTCTTTGCTTGGCATTTGAACTGCAAAGTGCTTGTTCATAAATCGTTAAGAAATGACATCATTTCAAAAGAGAAGATAAAACCTTTATTTCACCTTTTAAAATTTTCCATTCATTTTCTTTCTTACATTTATGACATTGCAAACAAGTTTTCTTTCTGTTATGTGTCAAGCATAATGATAATTTATGAAGAGGAGGAATAATGAATTAGCAGGACTATCAGGCATTGCCCGGGAGCATGGATATCAAAATAAAAGAGTCAATAAGTGTTTTTTTAGCCCCCCCCCCTCTCTCTTACTCACTCACACACAACTAGTCTATTATATAAAGGACAGTTGTGTGTATGTCCAGCTGAAAGTCCCAAACTACAAAACAAACAGCCACAAAGTTAGTATATTCTCGATCAGCATTGCCCGGAATGAATAATATCTAAAATTTATTAAAAAATGTTCATTCTTTGACCCTTAACTGGTGCAGATTTCGTGGGGGGGGATCTGTTTTTCAGCTGCCAACTAAAGGGAAGTAACTGTTTTTTTTTTACAGAGTTAATTCCCCTACACTGACTAATTTCTCGAGTTGTCCGTCCGTCCGTCCGTCCGTCCATAGAGAGGAATAGGTTTCCCAGAGAAAAATAGAGGGGTGGGGAGAGGGAGCGGGGATAGAGAAAGATAAAAGTTTTAATAGAAATATGTTACACTTTTGCCCTGGGCAGCGCCAGGTAGCCCTGCTAGTTCAATATAGTAGAAAGCAAGAATAACAAAAAAAAAAAAAAGCTGACGGTTTGACCTAGTTTCAGTGTTGTTTTTGAAATGACTGCCAGTAAGAATGAAAAAAGAAAGGAAAAAAAAGACCCCCCCCCCCCAATCTCTGTAACCCCAGGCGAGTGAATATTAGTTTTCTTTTTCTTTCTTTACTATAACCAGGTTGGGGTCACACTGAATCAGATGATATAAGATTTGTAACTGTATCTTGTGTAGTTTCTGAGTTTTATCGAGACTGATATGCACACAGAATTACGCTTTCCTTTCTATAATAGATGACGACGAATGAGTATTTCAGCTGTATACATGATGGTCTTGGTGCCGAGGTGATATAAAGAGTGTATTACAACTGAAAAAAGTTGTACAAGTTGTAAATAGTATGAAATGGTTACAAGGCTGCATTCTCTTTTCTTTCAAGGTTATTGCATGATAATAATAGATGTGGCAGAAGTAGACGCAAATGCAATGCTATTGAGTATAAAAACAGTCGACAAAGGAATGGCAAGTTTTGCTTGTGTTAAAAATAACAGATGCCGTAATCTTTCTTGTAAGCGCTTAATAAGACAACAAAAACTCTCATCTAATATCATTAAATAGTTACAATTTTGTTTCGCCTTTTTAACATGAAGAATCTCAAATATTTTGTCTGCTTATCAAACTGAGATTAGTAATAATAAATTAATTTAGATATTTTTTTCCTCATATTTCTGAGATGAGGAATTGTGGATAAAGGCTTTCGTTAAGAGATATTCTAGAATGGATACTACCCAGAAGTCGTGAGTTCAATCCCTGATGGAGATGCATAAGGGAAATAGATGAACTGACACAAGATATCTAAAAGTCATGGAACATGAAATGAGAGCAATTTACTCAAGCGGATTAGGTGAAGGGTTCAATGTGAAATCCTCAGACGGTTACAGATGATGAAAAAAGCCAGCTGAAGAAGACCGAAGAGTACAATGCCAAAATGTTGTGAAAATAGAAACAACCAAAATGAGAAAAACAATTTGGTGCATGTAAATAATTATTTTTCTTAATAAATGATTAATATTAACAGATAAAATGTGTTTTCCATTTTATCAATATTTTTCCCTCCATTTCTGTTTATTGGGTTAACCCAACCATCTTTTTGATAGAGCTTTTATCCACTGCACCATCAGCAATGAGCCATTAGGAAGAGAAATCTTACTGTTTATATAAACAATAGAATCATGCCGGAGATTGGTCTATACGTTTTTAGAAAGAGCTTAGCATTATTCCTAATGGCAACTGGTGATTTCACTTACTACAGTGCTTAACCCATATAGTCATCCAGACAATACTTGGCTGTATTACCCCTTCAGTGTGGCTAGACAGGTTAGTGCCTCAAGCTGAGATTGAAACTGGACCATTTTTTTTATTTATTGGTATTCTGGCTACAATCCACTGCACCGTGTGTGTGTGTGTGTGTGTGTGTGTGTGTATATATATATCTCCATAGGCAGTTTTACAGTATTACAGATCTAGATAGGCAAGCACTTCAAACTGGGATCGAAACATGGCCAATTTTTTTTCGATAGCCCAGTGGTTAGGAGCGCTATCGACAATAGGCTGGGAGTAAGTTAATTCTTAATGTTTATTTAAACTCTATTAGTACCGAAGAGTGCTCAATTCGTTTTTATGGAGACCTTTGCATTGTCCTTAATGGTAGTTAGCAAATTCACTTATCACAGTGCTTGAAATGTGTGTGTGTGTGTATATATATATATATATATATATATATATATAACCTTCACTGAATGAAGTTTTCTCGATTTAATTTGAAAAAATGAATATAATAGATTAAAATAATTGATATAAATGGTCAATTTTCTATTCTGTCAAAATTGATTTAGTATTTCTTTTGAGAGTCTACAAAAACTTTCGATGGTTTCATATTGGATTATTTTTATTAGTATCGGACATATTTTCATTTTGGCAAAGAAAATCAAATAATTATATTCAAACTAGTTTAACATCATGTTCAGAATGTTGATAAAAAATTCCTGAACATTGGGTTGGAATCAGACCTGAATTGTTGCAGCAATGGCTATGCAGACATACATACACACATTTATTGAATTATAATAAGATTATTCGATTTCAACAACTTAAGTTGGACATGTGTCTACAAAACATACAGGAAGTCTTTTTGAATCTTTTATTTTCTTTGAATTTCAAAACATGAGGTGTGACTATCAAATAATGACGCCATTAATTTGATTTAGCTTTCAATTTCTTGTCATTTTCAAAAGGTTCCTCTTATAGAGTCTATACTCAAGGGAACACATTTTGTTGGTCTATAATGTGTTCCTTTGAGTATAGATCTTATCAAAAACAAGTCGCCTGCTGTTAGCTTAGGAAGACTGGGATTTATCCAGTACAGCAATGGGCTTGCCTGAAAACTGTTTAAATCTGAAAGCTGGCATCTATATTCGGAGGGATATCTTGCATCTGTGTAGATTTTTCTTCAGACTTCTAATGTAACATATTACTTAGGGTAATATGCTTTTAGGTTAAATATAGAAATGATTTGCCAACTTTGAGGTGAACATGGAGTCAAACTTTGTCAATACCTATTACTTTATACAAGAGTAGGTAGTTGACTGGTTGGGTTTTAGTCATGACTGTGGAAAGGATTTGAAGTGATATAATCAGTTGCAGTCTGAATTTTATTGAAGATAAAAGTACTAATGTAATAACGTGCTGGATAGAGATGTTTAGGCACTTGTGTAGATGATCCAGTCAGAAGCAATTCATAGTTAAGGAAAATGGATCCACAGTTGAGGTAAATTTCTACAACTAAATCGTTTAACCAATTGAGTTCTTTTGCTAATATTTTGGAATTTACCAGATCAGATTCAAAAGACCAACAGAGTAGAACATTTTAAGATGGAATCATTAGAATTTAGAAATAATGATAAAAGAAAGAAGATAGTAGAAAAGGGAAATTCACTGAAAGCGAAGCAAATAAATAATAATGATGATTATTTAAAAAAAAAACAACTGTTTTAAAATCAAATGGTCATCATCTCCATGTTTGAACGTGTTTCAGCTGCCAGAGAAAAGAACCAACTAAACAGTGTTAACTCTGAACCATAAGAAACCCCTCCCCCATCTTGAACCTCTGATTCGCTATTGTTTTATCTGGAATCTTTGTACCTAATTCTCTGTAATTACACGCTTACTGTCAAAGAAGACAATATTGTGTAGGATCTTTTCTGTTTTCATCTCCGATGAGTTTGTCATTACGGAGCCTAAAAATAAACGGATTAAAGATTATTCTCTCAGTTTAATAACGGCTATTTTTCTTTTCTTAATCAAAAGTCCGATTTCATCTGATCATGTCCCCCCCCCCCCCCAAAAAAAAAAACAGATTGGATTGACATTTTCTTTTTGATCCATGATCAAAACTATTGGAGCTATTTTTTCACATGTCTTCCCTATATGAGTGGATGAACGTGAGAATGTATGAGTGCTCATGAATGAATGACCCCCTCCAATACCACCACCACTAGTCCATGAAGATGTAAATGAATGATCACAACATTTATTATCTTCAGAATCTTCTACATTTTTACAAAATGTCTGGTACAGCTGATGAACATGAGCGACTGATTCAAAGCCATGAAAGCTGATGTGCAGCAGAAGGTGCATAGTATACAAGATGCATGGTGGAGAAAAACAGCTTGCCGCAGATATCAATGACACAACATTGCAGTACAATCTACTGCATGAGGTTTATGGACCTTTTGTTCCCCTATGGCGCCTTTGCTCTTAAAGGATGCTTTTTCAAGACTCTACATATACTCTGTAGATGGAAAGAGTACTTTGATGGATTTTTAAACAGGATTACGGAGTCGGAAGGTTTAAGGTCTAACTTACTTTTAACCTCTAGAATTAAAAAAAAAATATCAGACTCCAACTCCCTACTTTAAAATCTTCGGAGAGATAGCATTTTTTTCTTGTAATTCGACTGAAAATGTTCTAACAACTTTTGGCGATTTGTTTTAATCATTTTAACGTCTGTTTTATCGAATTTTCTTTGCTTTTTCAGCGGGTTTCTTTTTCTTTTTCTCAAAATTTCCAGACTTATTAGCAACAGAATTACAGCTTTAAAATGATCTAAATACCAGGAACAACCATTGTCTGTTTTTATATTAAAACTAGCTGTATCTACCCAGTGTTGTCCTGAGAATTAAGTTAAGATAATCAACAATAAAGACAAAATAAAATACCCCAACACTCTTAGCATTCTTATGAGTCCGACTCTTTCGAACATCTCTAACACTGACTTCACAGCCTTGCTTTTAAGTAGACTATCTGGGATTGATCATGAGTTCATAGTCAATCTCCTGCAATTCAAGAGGTTGAATCTGCCATCAAGAAATAAGCTGAATAATGGTAAGTTTGCTGTGTCTAATTGATCTGTTGCACACAACCTGGAGTAATGAATGCATCCCATAAGACTGGCGGGAGGCATTAATAGTAGTACTATACAAAGGAAAGGGGGCGAAAGATGATTATAGGAATTATCGAGGCCACCTAGTTGCAAAAACAAGAATGTTAATGAACTTTATCCGAGATGTGCTTTATGCTGACGACAATGATTTGGTGGCTCACAGGTTGATATGCAGTAATTGGTGTGTGTTTTTGAAACGGCACCACATTGGGACTGACAATTAGTTTAAAGGAAACGGTTGTTATGTACCAGCCAGCACCTGGAGTCTTATCACGAGCCTGCTGTCTATGTTTATGGCCAGAAGTTGACAGACCTCAGAATGTTTGTGTACCTGGGCAGCATGCTAAGCATGACTGGCACTCTTGATGGTTAAATGTTAGGCTAGTGATGCTTTTGGGGAACTGGAAAAATGTGGTGGGATATCTTTGGAGACCAAGGTTAAAGTCTACAATGCATGTGGGCTCTCTGCTCTTCTCTTCTCCTTGTATAACCATGACAACTTATAGAAAACATCTTAAGCATCTCGAGCACTTTTAATATCCAAACAGAATTCTGGGCGTATTAAAACAACATGCTAATATACACGGCCACAGCATTCCAGAGCCTCTTGCGAGAGGTGTTCGTGTCTGTAACACCTGTTGCTTAAGAATGCATGTCTCTAGCAGCGATAAAAAACCCCACATTAGTTGTTTCATATATAGTCGAGCAATGACAATGCTTGAGTATGCGTTTGCAGCCATCATATTGTTATTTTTCCACAATCAGACATAAAACTGCAGCCCACACGAACCATGGCAGTAAAAAAACGGGAAGTCTTAAACTGAGTTTTGCCCTCTTTTGGTCTCTTCAATAGGACACATTCATGCTCTATTCGAAACCCGGGTCACTTGTATACGAGATGAATACTCTGCCACTTGAACCACCATGCCACACAGTCTTACTAAGTCTTATATATGTGTGTGTGTATGATTTGTATGGCTTACATCAGCAACCTTATAGTCTATTATGTGTGGAATGCAGTTGAGAAAGACACCAACTGTACTTTCTAGAACACCAATGACGAGTTGATTACCAAACTGGTGTTCAGTCATCTCTCGAAGAACATTGTGAAGGCAATGTGCTCCAGTTTCAGGTCCTACCTGGAAGCCGTTTCGGGGTCTTAGGGTGGCATCTTTGAGTGAGCTGTACAAAATATTCTCTAAGAGATGCACTTCAAAGTTTGAGTATACACCAATTATTGGACAAAATATATTTTTTTTCTTTTCTTGCGAGGTTTCTTAGCTTCCGTAAGGTAGTGCTCTTGAATCCTAGCAGTGAGTAGTTGCCCCTTGCAAGTCTTGTACGAAGAGTAGCCCAAATCCTCATTCGGCACTTTCTTCATAGTTGCCACTCTGAGGCTAATCTCTCACGCCAAAGTCTGCATTGCCTTGCTAGGATCTTGCTGCGCCTTCTCTTTTTTTTTCCAGCTTCTTGACAGTTTGTTGTGCTGACATATTCAGAACACTTGTTATGATCCTTTCTGCTAGCCACTGCTTCCACATTTTAGTCGCAATTCTCCAGCTCAAATATCACTGCCTTCAAGGAGCACTGAGCTGTAGCTAAGAGTTTTGAATTTTTTAATCTTGCGCGAATCATCATGATGCAGGTTATTCGCTTTCAGTATTCCAGTGTTTACCAATCGTCCATAGTAAACAGAAACAGCTATCTGTTGCACTTTACCACTATTAAATGGTTCTGAAATGAAAACATAAAAAAATTATCAAATTTATCCGAACACCCTATATATATATATATATATATATATATATATATATATATGCCAGTGATGAGGGAAGCAAAAACGTGACCACTTCACATATTTTGTGCAGATGTGCATATGCTCTTCCATTTAGGTCTCATCAGATTCTGCTCTTGAGTTCAAGTGGTTTGTCTTGTGTACATTTAAGTATGTAAGTTCTCATTAAATGGACATACACATTGTTTTAAAGTGTTATGCTTTGGACTTTTTGTATATGATGTAATTAGTACAGTACTAGTTAAAATAGCCATCCTAGGACAGGCTCATAATATTGAGATACCCTAGGACATTTTTAAGAAGTGCAAGAGCACCCCCCTCCAACTTAAAGCAATAATAAACAAAGCTTTGGTGAACACTGTATGGAAATAATTAAGCTTTATACTAGGTATGACAAACCAGCCAGTTTAGTGTGCAAAAAAGGGTAAATATAGCAAAATTCCTTTCAATATCAACTTGTGATAACTCATTTATTTTTTTGGGTTATTTTGATAATTTTAGATGGAAACAAAATTTAATCTTTCCTCTTTATGAATGTACAATTCTTCTTCTTGTCATTGTTTTTTTGGTGTTTGGTTTAGGTTGCTTCAAGTTAGGTTACTATTTCCAGTGATGGGTGATTTATTTTTAAATGTGGCTGCTTTTCAAATTAGAGATACACAATATTGTGCGCATTATGCATATAAAAATAGTCCCGTCTGAAAGAAAAAGGGTCACTTGTCAATATGGTGGGCTTAATATAGGATTTTAAGTTGTCTTTCACAAAAACATTCAAGTTAGAAAATTTCAGTGAATGAAATTTTTTCCTTATCAAATTGTGTTTCTGTCCATTTTTACATAGTCCAAATCTGATGTTTATTTTTTATTGATTTACTATTAAAAGAAAAATCTAACTTGATCTCAATGTGTTATAAATCATATTAAGAAGATTCAATATGTTAGCTGTTGAAATAAATCTTATATGAATAGTCATACTTGCACTTCAGTGTCATTTTTATACGTTTTTTTTTCGAAGAGGTAATGGGATTTTGCCCAATGTTTAGGCTCGGTTGATCTAATAATTGTTCCCATTATGATTAATTTTCATTTACCACCATATGACTTTAGATTTGTAAGGATTTTTCACTTGTTCAAAACCTGCATTTTTACACAATGAAATTTGGCTTCCGGACCAATAACATGCAAGTTGGCAAATTTTCCAATTTCCAACAAACTTTGAACGGTTATAATTCGGTGGCTGATTGTGCTATCAAAATGAGTTTGCTATAATTGTATGTTTTGCAAAGATCGATATGCTCACATTAAAAGTATATCTAAAATGTAATGAAAGTATATCTAAGATATAATGAAAATAAAATTTTGGTTATGGATACCTATTTATGTTCTTTAATTTTGTCCACATTAGAGGGTCTTAAATCAAACTTTGCTTAGCTTCATTAAAAACGGGGAAAAATGAGATCCATGTCCTCTTTAGAAAGTATTCAAACATTTTAGAACAATCTGCATGAATAGTGATTATTTCTACCAAATTTCATGTTCTTAAGTCTAATATCATGCAAGTAGTTATTGGACAAATATGCGTTTGTCTTGTATAAATCTATGAAGAATAACCATTATTGTAAGCTAACTGGACTCTGTTCACTCCAAGTGAGAAGTTTTAATCATAATCTTAAAAATGACAATCCTTTCATTTCTTTATACAACAAGAATTGACTGCTTTTTTTTTAAATTTAAAAAATGAAAAAAAAAAAATTAATTTTTTAGATGACTAAATATGGAATTGACTAAATATGGAAATGTTTCCTATAAAGCAAACAACAAAAATATCTTACTGGAACTTTTCTACTTCCTTCGATCCTGTTGTAGTTAACCGAGAAGCAGTAACACAATACTGCACAGCTGCTTCCCGCCTGACTATAACATGGTTATCTTCAAGTCAAACGTTGACAAATACCTATCGAGTTGTCATCTTAAATAATCAAATTTTGTCCATTTCATTCATAGTTTCAAATACTCTCATAGTATTGTTCATCATTAAACTGACATCTCATTAACCCTTATCCTTGAGTGGCCTGTGACCTTGGTAAGTAGTGACTCATTAGTATATATATATATATAAACTCATGAAATACAATAAAACTGACCTACTTTTAATGCTGAGACAATCTTGTAAACCAACCTGCAGTTAATACATACACTTTTTCCTTTAAGAAATGTGCAATTCTTTAAGATATGTCTTTTGGTGCCAAATAATAGTTTTGAATTCCTGTGTGGATTCTAGAAGATATCAGTATGAAAATCTCAAAAGAAAAAAAAAAAGTATCATTGTTGTAATGTTGGCCTATCAATGTTATCTATGGCAGAGCTAACAGCAATTTATACAATGGAATGTATATGATCTACATATAACTTGATTCTATATTTACTCCTCAAGGGAGTTAGGCACAAGGCCAGTTTTATCTTACTCCCACAGGTAAGATGTGACCCAGGATCGGGGTCGAGCAAGTGGGGTTAAAAGCCAGCGCTCGAGAGGTGAGCACTCTGGCCATTTAAAAATTGCCTGGGCAGCCCCGTCGGCATTCCCCGGTAGGGGCGCCTCAGACAGTAAGCAATAAACTTACTCCTCCCCAAAGAGGGGAGGCGAAGCCTGGGAGGGTGGACCTCCTAGAACTGCACAGGACAGGCGTGCAGTATCCATCGGAACAGATACTACACTTTGATCCTAGCCAAAAGGCCAACAAAGGATAACTTGATTCTCTCATCTCTATTTTTGTCTCATACTAGTGATATGATTACCTTGGAATGACTAATAGTATTTATACCTTTTTGAGAAATTGGAAATAAGTGAATTTATACTTTCTTATAAAGGTGGTACCCTTATTCGAAACGCAGAGGAAATAAGTGGTTTGTTTCTGTTTGAGACGTTTTTGTTTTTATTTATTTATTTTTTATTTATTTATTTTTTATTTATTTATTTTTAAATATTTGGAATGCTACGGGCAAGATGAAATATTTCTAGGAGGTTATGTCATAGTTATCTCTTTATATAAAGTGAGGTATGTGGATAGGATTCACTCCTAAACTAATTAACCGATCATTATGAATTTTTGAACACAGCTGCTAGGCATAAGGGGTTGTAATGTGGGCTATATTTAGTTTTATGCAAAGGGAGAAAAGATGGAAATGCACTACCAATCTTTGTGAAATTTTAACAATAGGTATTAAACATCAATCAATGAATATTCTCCAAATTTCAATTTCTTTAGAGTATTTTAAAGGGTTTTAAGAGGGCTTACTATACTAGCATTTGAAAACGTATGGACATTCCTGACCTAGGTAAAAATAGTAACTTGTGTTCAATGAATTGTTTCCAATAGGTATTCTGCATGAAATAACTCACAAAAGAATTGACATGCTGTAAAACAGAATATATAACCTCCCCTGCCCATCTTGATACTGAGGAATGCATATTTGAAACAATACCAGTGGGAATCATAGAGTAACACGTTTGAGAACAATTGGCTTAGATCTTCCTGAGGCGTTTAATTCTCAGTTTTTAATTCTCATTTGTGTCTATGATTTGAGGCTAATTTCACTTATAATGGCACAAGTCATCTGTGCTCTTTGTCCTCGAACATGTATAAATGTTTGGTAATTAAGCATAATGTGTAGAAAAACGTTCAATGTTTTATGATAGAATCACGATTCATACATGAACTTCCCATCTGTGAAACACATTACCACGGGACTTCTTCCCTGAAGACTACAACATGGCCATCTTCAAATCCAATGTCAACAAATTCTTGTCATAAACCGTCTCCATAAGTAATCAAACTTTGTTCATTCCATTCATAATTTTCAATCCTTACATAATATTCATCATTCAACTGATAATTCATCCATTTCATTAACCCTTCTTCCTCGAGTAGCTTTTGATCTTTATAAGTGGTGACTCATTAGTTAAAAAAAAATACACATTTGGACAAATGAGTATTTGTTTTTTTATTATGAAAATAATTCATAGAAAAGGCAATTTCTGTAACACTCGCAAAGTTAAAAATGCAACCATAAAAGTAAAGATAAACCAAATATTTTTATAGCACCAATGTGAATTTTTTTTCCTTAAAATTAGATGGCTAATTAATTGATCAGGAATTAAAAAAAAAATATTTAGAGCTTTTTTGCTTTCAATTGTTATCCCCTTTGAAATTAAGTTTTTCATTATTTGATAAAATGTTCGACTGGAGTTTGGTTTCAAGAACAGCTGTTGTGATCAAATTTTATTCTTTGTAATGAGGGATTTTTTTCCAAATGATCAAAGAAAAATCTGGGAATTCTATAATCGTCTGTGTGAAAGAACCCTGTAATTATTGCAACCATTTTGTATAATTAGATCCATTTTTCTTTTAATATAATCATTTAATAAAATTCACTTTTATTTTTCAGGGAACCGGATGTTTAGTTTTCGGGATGAAGATGTTGATTTTTACCTGCCACAAATGTTAAACATGTACATACATATGCACGACGTGGCGGAAGCCATTCATCCATACCTTGTGCACAGGTAAGTTGAATTAATAGTATTTTTCCCATTCGTCTTAGTAATCTACTTTACCTCGTATCATTATTCACTGGAAATGGGTGAACACCTGCTGTGTTGATGTAGAGCAGCCATTGACCTGTGTGCGTACCAAAAGTCTCTTGCAAAAAATAATACACCTGTTCAGACTTGACAAAATCGTCTTATGAGTAAATCTCTTAGAAAAGTTTATAATAAAACCAACCGTACTTATCCGGTGTTGCTCAGGAGTTTTTTTGTTTTTTTTTACTTTAACTTTTGTTTTACACTAGCAGGGGTACCCGGTGTTGCCCGGGCTCTTCCTCAGACAAAAGTGTAACAATCTCTCTTGCAAACATACATACAGACAACTCTTTTTTATATAATAGTTTTCCTTTTGCTTTTTTCAACTATGCTGTTTTATTTATTATTTTTACCAAATTATTTTTTAATGTTTAAATAGGATTTTTAAAGTTAAATTTAATTATTATGGTATCGTTTGGTCATTAAATTACAGATTGAACAAAATTCTTATGAGATTATGACTAATTTTGTTAAGATAATGTTTTAATTTCTATAACAAATAGCTTCCAAAATGTTCTATCTTTTAACCCTTAAATGCTTTTTGTTTCAAATATGACACATTCCAACAAAATGCCTATTTGATATAATATTTAAAGAAAATGTGTCAAACTGCAACTTTTTTCACATCTGCAACGAACCTGTTAGCAACTGTGAGTAGGTATTAGTATGATGTTCCCCGCTAAATAGGTAATCAGTATCTTCGATGTCACGAGTGAGTGTCATCGGTGTGTCATCTGCCTATTTCAAGAGCCTAAACTTTTAAATCTGGTCATAATAATAATCATAATACACTAGAGAATGATAACATAACTTTTACCTACCATTATAATGATGGTAAGTAAACGTTATGTTATCATTCTCTAGTATATTATGATTATTTAGATGCGTATATTGTAGTGTTTTGTTAGACGTGTAAAATGTTATGCCATTTCTTGTACATTTTGCAAAATTTATTTTTGTTCAATAAATATATATTTTTTCTAAAAACTCATTTATACTACTTTATATTATCCCTATTAAAGTTTTTCATTCGATAACATTTTTTCAAACCAATATAAAAAATAAAGCATTTTATTTACCTCCTCTCCATGAGGTTAGACACAAGGTCAGGTGTGGGTTTTGATGAAAGTGTTTCTGTGGAACGAACCAGGCTCGAGCCTGGCCCACCCAGGTCGTCAGTCCACTTCGTTAACCACTTAGCCACCATAACGGTTAGTACATGAAGATTTGCTAAGAATTTTAAAGCCAGAAATAATTTTCTGTTTGACAGTTTAAATACTTTCAAATTTCAAAGAGTCACAAAGTAATTCATTTTTTTTTTTTATATTATTAAAAAAGGATTAAAATGGTTGACTTGTTTACAAAGACATGGAAATGCATTCTGGTTAATTTAATTTTGTAATAAAATTATTTTTTAAATAGGATTTAAAAAAAAGTTTGTTTTAGTATTTTATTGCATTTTTTATTTCAATAAATAAACGATTAATAATAAATAAATAACAACTAATTCGATGTTGTAATTATCCAAGTGATGTTGACGTGAGAACTACACCCACCCACATGAAGCTGTTTCCTAATTTTAATGGAGATTTTGTTTTAGTGACATATTAATGCACCCAGTTATTAATATCTGAAGGATGTGATGGGCGTGGATATTTTTAGCCATTTTATTATCAAAATAATTAGTTCTACTCATGAGAACAATTGTAAATCTATCTGGCTAATAACTTGGCTTTCCTTCTAGTTCACACAAGCACAGTATTTGACCTTTTTGTAACTCGGCAGTGTCTTAATTATTTCGTTCATAGATGAAGACCATTGTATTCGTAGGATCCACTTGCTTCTCAAGCTGTTTCCTTTTTTTCTTTCTTTTTTTTTGTTGGTTTAACCACTTTGAATATACAACATTTGAAATAAGCACAGTATTGTCTATATATAAAAAAAATATTTCAAAGAGAATATTTTAATTACAGTCGAATTCACTTTTATAATTTGTATATATCTTACATAAACTAGATTTTATAGATCAACTGTAGGTTTGTGTTGGTTAACATTGAAAGTAGGTACCCACCCCCATGTATAAGTATGGCCTAGAGAAAATGATAATGCAGACAGGCAGAAGCAATTAGAGAAGTTGGTAAAAAAGTATAAGTAAGCTTTCATTTTTATTTCAATTGAATTTGTAATTTTTAAAATTCATTAGAACCTCTCACTTGACATGACTCCAGACTTCAACAAGAATTGGAGCTAGCGATTCAACCCTATGAAAAAAACCCTAAACCTTTGAAAGCTTAAGTCACCAATCCTTTTTCTATACTGATTGTGATGATGATAATTAGGGTTTGGCACTAGTATAACACTTAGTTTCATTATTGTTCTCCTCCTCACCATTCATACCTCGAGTTTGGTTTTGTTTTTTTATTTAGTATTTTTTCTTACTAAGGATGCCATTCATTCTTTTGTGTGATGATGATTAGTTGATATTGCATGTCTCGTTGAATTATGTCACTATTTCGATAAGGAGTTTATCAATTTGGGACTCAATCATTCTCTTATATAAGGAGTTGAAACTGTTGAAATCCTATGATTTATTTTCAACAGTTACCTTAAAAGAGTGACTATGATGAAAGATTTCATGAAAGATTTATGAAGAATAAAACTTTGAATCTTTGTTTTAATTCTTTAATTCCCTTATTTTGGCATGGATTTCAGGGGGAGGTGTGTGTGGGGGGACATACCTAAACAGCAGAAAACTATGAAATAAATTAGCAAGCTGTTCTGACTTGAAAATGAATTAAGCATCTGCTTTTCTTATGCATCTTTTTTGTGAAATAATTGTTTTTATTGATACAATTTCTTTAAAATTATATAAAATGTGGTAAGAGGATATACAATTAAAATATTAGTATTTAGCCTTAACTGCTAAAATAAAAATGAGATTTTATTTTTATTTTTTAATTTATTTTGTGATTACATGTGACCACCATGTGAAATACCCGGGGGGGGGGGGATAAGTAAAATATTGAGGGGGTGGGGTCATTTTACTCTATAAATGTAACCACATACCGTAGGACACATATTTCTGACAGGAAAGAAAAAACAAACAAACTAGAAAATGCCAACATTAATCTGAGGCAAAATATATCCAGATGTGAACTTAAAATATGGCAACTTTAAAAATGTGCATTTTACATTTGGAATTCTGTTTACTTATATTAAATGAGTTCGAGACAACAGACCCGACTTCTTGACCCTTTAGCTAGGATTAAAGTGTAGTATCTGTTCTATCCTAAGTCAGTGAACCAATTTTTATTTTATCCCAATCCAGAGTGCCTCTTTATGGGAGCTGGATTATCTGTACATTAAAAATTGACTTTGTGTCTAACTCTGCCCTTGTGGGGAGGCAAGTAAATAGAGACAACAGACAAGAAAACATTTTCAAATTTTTTGATTAAGTTTTCAATGTTAGGATCTAAGGAATCAAAGAATTGGCCACACATTGGAAACCAGATATCTCAGATTTGTAATGAATTTGATCCATAGTCATGAGACTCCAATTAAGCAAGATTCCCTGAATTTCAATTTCTTAAGATCCCTGAAGCTTAAGTCTTCAATTTGAGACATTTTCTAGAATCAAATCATGTAATGGATTTTGATCAAAATTGGAATAAGGATTCTAGACGTAAGGCTTAGTATCATTATATATTAATTTTAATCTTCATAAGGGGACATAAAATACATGCAAAACTGTTGTTTGGAGAATTAATTTTTACCTGTTCCAGGATGGCTATTCTTCTAGTATATATATATATAGTGAATTATAAGATTCCAATTGCTCAAAGAATTAGAACAACAAGTCTATTATGGCATACGGTCGTTTCCAAAACATTCTGGAAATACTTTATTTCATTCTTTAATTTTTAAAAAAACCAACAAAAGCTACTCCAAAACGTCTCTTCATCAGCGCCTTTAGCACCACATCTTACAGAAATTCAAGGAAAAAATAACCAGCTCGTCTTAGAGGAACATCCATTGGCAGGAGGGCATACATAGACCAATATTGGAAAAAGAATAAGTTACAGATATAAAATAAGAATATAAAGATAAAACTGATAATGATAATAATAAAACCTTATAAAGATTAGTAAGCAAAAAAGTAAAAATAAGAACAAAAATAAAGAGTAAAAATAAAATAAAATAAAATATAATATAAAAATAATAGAATATATGAAGGAAAAATAAAATCAGAGGATAAGAAGTAAAAAATAAAAATAAAATAACAAAATAAAAATAAAAATATAAAAAATATTAAAGTATAAAAATATAAGAAAATATAAAAGAATTTAAAAATTAAAAATATATAAAAAAATATATAAAAAACATATAAAAATATATATATATATATATACATGTGTGAAAAAGACACACAATGTGTAGTATTGTTGATTATAAAAAATTAAAATCTTCTCACTAATAATTATCATCACCTAAAATATTATAAAGTAGCTTTATTTACATTTTGCTACATGGAGAGCTTGGAGGAAAATAATTCAAAATTTAGTCAGACTTAAAACTTTTTTGGATCAATTTGATTTCAGACACCTCAGAACCAGCAAATATGGAAATTACACATTTGGGTTGACACCGGTTTCTTTGACTTCTGGTTGAACCTGTAAACAGACAATACTCGCACACGTTGAACCTGTAAACAAATGGATAATACTCGTGCACACTTTGCAGATTTTTTTTTGTAAAACTTTTTTGTTCGTTTTGTAAATAAACCTTTTTGTGTGCATCTATTTTTTAATTAAACTATTCGTTTACAAAAAGGTTTTGTTTTATAAACTTTAGAAATTAAAAAGAAGTTTACAAAAAGTACATTTATTAAATGGATAAACAAACGAAATAACCTTTAAAAAATACATAACTTTATTTACAAATCTTTTTATAACTATGTACTTGCTCCTCTACGAGGGCAAAGTTAGACAAAAGGTCGGTTTTTAATGTAGGGAAAGATTTATTTTAAGAAGGGGAATATTAATTTACAAGCATAAAATAAAATCTTAAAAATACCTAGTTTTATTTACAAAACTTTTTAATAAACGAAATAAACAAATATAAAAAAAACATTGCAGAGATCGTGTCCCTATTTACTTATCTGCCCATGAGGGTAGAGTTAGACATAAGGCTGTTTTTTAAGTAGGGAAGAAAACATTTAAACTAAATACATTTAAATAAATAGATGTTGTGTAGAGATGGTGTCACAAAATTTGAAAAAGATATTTTCTGTGCTTTTCATACCACAGGAATTCCTTCACGTAGGAATCCAAATGAGATCTACAACCGAACATTGATTTAATAAAGTATCTGTTATGATACTACACTTCATCTTTCGTCTTCTTGGTCAATGAAGAAGAAATACTCCTAGACTGAGGGAATTTTAATTTTCGTAAAAACTGACCTTGTGCCCTAGTGGGGGGCAAAAAGTTTGTAACTTTTTTTTAATTAAATAATTCTTTTAAAAAAAAATTATGGTCAGTTTCTAATGTAGGGAAAGTCCAGTCCTGTTTACAGGCTCAGCCAGAAGTAAAAAAAACCGGTGTCAACCCAAATGTTTCCTTTCATATTTACTGTTTTGAGGTTCCTGAAATCTAATTGATCCATTTTTATAAAAAGGGGTTCTTAAAAATTCGTTTTTAGTTTTCGCTTACATTTAAAATATTTTTTATTTCGATAAATATTAGATTCATAGTAAACAATAATAATAAAAAAAATAAATTCAATATATATTTATCAAAGTTACATATAGGTGAGAAAGACACGTGGAAGATCTTGTCTGATAGTTTAATTAGTACAGAAATCACCTTCATGCACAAATTTTTTTCCTATCGATACATAATCACAAGATTTTTATGTTGGTCATCCGACCACAATTCTATCATGTAGGTTAACCTATCAGAGCAAACTTTGATCTGCATACTTATTAATAGCCATAAATCAATACACAGTGATATCTCTTCCAACGTGTGCAAAATTCTTGTTGATAATACAAGTGTACTTTACCCAGCAAGCGTTTATTTATGGAAATTGTATTTTTACTTATGGAAGATTCTACTAATCATGTACATTTCTCCATCTCTCATCAGTACCAGCCCAGTCTAATAGTATTAAACCAACAGTTATCGAAAAACCACAATTTTCTGATTTCACTTGTATACCAAAAACTAAAGCAATCTTTTTTGTTTTGTTAGACACTGTAACCGTTCGCTATAGTGCTATTATTACCAAATAGTCCTATCCAAGGAGACATGGTAGAAAGAGTTGTTCATATTTTGATAAAATTAATTTTTATCAATATTTTTACGATCAGTATAAGGAAAGATTGAACAAAACTATTATATAAGTATTTAATGACTTATTTTATTAGAATACGTAATAATGATGGGATGGATGTATAATGAGTCTTATGACCTCAGAGGAAGATTAAATCTGAACAGTATAGGGAAGTGTATACAGAACAGGAGACTTCAATGGTATAGCCACATTGAAAGAATGGATGAGTTCTTGGGTTAGTAGATGTAGAACAATTAAGGTAGCAGGAGAAGTCTAAGGAAAACATGGGAGGAAGTAATAAGGATGAACGTGAAAGAGGGATAAATAAAGACCTGGTCAGAGGTAGATTAGTTTGGAGGTCAAGTTCTAAAAGCCATTCTACACCTGCCAACATGTAAAACAGATATAAAAACATGATGATAAATAAATCTCTGAAATTTATTTGTTTACATTTTAGCAAATAAATATTTTCAAATGGGAGGGGGGGGTATGCAATGACATTGCATGTCAGTCGGAAATGTATTTGCTTTATTCAGTTTGTGAGTCATCTAAGCTCAGTATCTTGATCTAGATATATTTTCAAAGAAAGAGGTAGATGAAAGGAATCTCAACAAATGTTTCAACAGCTTTGCAGCATGAGCTTAAGTCAGTGGAGTATGGTTCTGATTCGGTTTTAGGAGCCCCCCCCCCTTCCTTCCCAGGTATTACCCCCTCCCTTAGGAGGGGGATTGGTTGATCACTTGAATGCGACGGGTCTGATCACAACAACTTTTGCATCCATCCAGAGTGCCGTTTTTTGGGGGTTAGCTGGATTCCCTACTATAGTAGACCTTGTGTCTAACTTTGCAGTGAGAGGAAGCAGGTAAATATACTTAAATAGACTTATCCCCTTAAGAAGGGAAAAAATTATTCATATGTCAAAAAGTCTGGGATCAGTTTGATGTTGTATTTATATTGTAAACAGGACTCTCACATCGAAAATAATAAAAAAATGTCTAAAAAGTAGGGGTAAAAAATGTAAAGTATTTCTCAATTTCTCATTAACTAAAGTTAAATTTTACAAGATTTGTTTTCATTTTAAACACTAAGAAGGGTTTTATTTTTTAAAAGCTCCTAATTACTGGAGAGCTATAAATGTTGTTTGATGGTTTCCTAGTTTAGATGTATTATCTCCAGACATGTTATTGATATTAAGAAAATCTCTCTTATCTCTATTTCTCTGTCTCTCGTTCTCTCTCTATCTATTTATTAGCAGGAATTATTTAAATTAGTTTCGTAAATATTAGCGTTTGAGAAATCTGATTTGTGTGTTTTCTCGAGTGTGTAAATCTTATTGGTGGAGTGGAATTTTTCCCTTTTTCCCAAGTGAGTGTTTTGCGTTTATATACTTCAGTTAACTGAATATTTATTAAAAATCAACTTGGATTTTCACCGTATTTCCCCTGCGCTGTTTTTGTTATGACATGTTTTTTCACTACTCAACAACTTATACTATAACCCTCTGAAGATTGACAGAATTGGATTAATTGAAAAAAAATACACTTATCCGAATTTTGCCATGAAACACGCGTAAGGGATAGGAATGAATATTAAATTTGAATAAATTACTTTTGTATGTAAAATGAAAGATGTAAAAAAAAAACAAAAAAAAACTCCTCGAAGTATAGAAATAAAGAAGTTTTTAAAACCAATGAAAATTATGGTTTTGTGTTGATTCACCATGGTCTATGGAATGCAAATATAAGATATATATATAATATGTATACAATCTCTCACATAATCGCTTTTGAATGAACAAATCACCTGAAAACGAATTAAACTCGAAAGGTTTTGTACTTACTCAACAAAATGATTTTGCATGTCATTAACAATATCCAATTTTAATAAATGGAGCAATTTCATTGGATAATCATATCAGTTAATTATCCAATTTCTATTACTGACAGAATTATCGGGTCGGATAGAATGTGAAATCAATGAATTAGTAGGAATTTCTTTTTTATCTAAAGAACACAAATGGAAAGTTTCCCTATTTTACTGGCTAGACAGAATCAAATATCGATTAGTCAGATGCAATGCTATTTAAGTTAGCCTTCCTAATCGAACTGGAATTTCTTATATATATATGTAGAATCATCCTTCGAGGAGGCAAACACACACACACAAACAATAGAATACAAAAATTTGTGACTCACTGTTTTGTTGATTGGTTTCGACTCAGCCCTAGGTTGAACATCAAGGAGCATGTATCAATATAATTTGTTTTATTTTTTTGGGGTAGGGGGAATTGAAAATGAATTATTTAAAAATCTGCCTTTTCATATCAAAATACTATATTCTAATCTATATAAAAATGTCTTCTAAACTATAAAAATTGCAATCTGCTTTGATATTTAAAAAAGGATATTGTTAATCTGATCTACTTGGCCTTTTTAGATTTCTTTGAAGAAAGGTCAATTCTTGTAGCGTATTTGTTGTGATCTCTCAATGTATGGAATTGTTGGCTGATACAAGAGAAAAAGACTTGATTGTATCAGGGTTCAATTGGTGTACAACTTGTTGTGTATTAGAACATGAAAAACATGATACATTGATGGAAGAAAATATTTTTTCTCCTCTTTGGCTTGAAATTCCATTCCTCTGAAATTGATATAATTTTGTTTTTTGCCTTCCATAGTCTATCATCATCCATATATATTTAAAAGCATTTATTTATCATTTTTTTTGTAATAAATTTGATAGCATTTTGGCATATGAAAATAAAGTAGGAGTCATTGATCTATCTCTTTCTGTCCAGTATTTCGGACAGTAAAAAAAAACAAAAAACAAAACCCCATCCCATATATATATATATATATATATATATATATATATGTTTGGATCAAGAAAAAGTGAGTTGCAAAGCCAGTTAAATATAAAAGAATAAAAAGACAAAACTCAAAATTAGTCACTTTTTGCCTGCTATCTCTCTCTTTCTCTCTCCTTAGCCATTGAACAACATTTTACTGCAGTTTCATGACTATACGTTCATCAGAAGTGTTTGGTGTTCCTCAATGATAAAAAGATTTGAATGAAAAATTCAAATGAACAAAATAAACCAGAATTCTAAATTTAAAAAAAAGTTTCAAATGTAAAATGTTTTTTGTAAAATTATTTCTTTCCTCATTGATAAAAATTTCTTGTCAGATAAGTTAAATGAATTATTTATTTAAAATGGGTCGGAGATCCTTTATGACGTCATTCATTAGAATGGAACACATCAGGAAGATCCTTTATGGTGTCATAAATGATACAGTAACAAAAGGATGACATAATCCATTAAACACGTTTTATTTCTCAGCCTCTGGTCAAGATCAAAGTGTAGTATCTGTTCCGATGGATACTGCACCCCATAGACTGGTATCGTCTTGGTCTTCGGGGCTTTATTTATGCCGGTCTATGGGACGGTCCTGTGCAGTTCTAGGAGGTCCACCTTCCCAGACTTTGCCTCCCCCCTTTGGGGAGGAGTAAGTTTATTGCTTACTGCCTGAGGCGTCCTTACCAGGGAATGCCGACGGGGCTGCCCAGGCAATTTTTATTGGCCAGAGTGCTCACCTTCTCGGGTGCTGGCTTTTCAAATCCCACTTTCCGACCTTGTGTCACATACTTCTATTGTGGGTAGGCGTTAAATAAACGTCTGTGAACAGTGACTAGAGAGAGAGAGAGAGAGAGAGAGAGTTTTCCAACATTTCAGGTTCTTTCGACTATAGTAAGGGCGAAACAGGAAGTAGTGATCCTTATTCAATCCCGAGCAACATTGGGTCTTCTTGCTAGTATGTGTATATATATATATATATATATATATTCTCGTAAGGAATCGCTGGGCTTAGGGGAATGAAACGCAGACGCCTCTGTGTAGCTTAATTGCCATAAATATATTTTTATAACTTACTACCTAGCTCTACTTGCGTATTGAGCACTGTTGAAATAAATAATGAAAATCTATACATAATATATTATATCTCCTTATAATATATATATATATATATTACTAGCAGGAAGATGCAACATTGCTCTGGATTAAATAAGGATCACTACTATGTACTTTTTCACTGCTCATAACACCATATTATTTTCTTTGTTTTTACTGACCAGTTTCGCCCCCTAATATAGTTGGAAGAAGCTGAAATGTTTGAAAACTCTCTGAATTAGTGTCTTATACGTATGGTTTAAATTTCATTAAAATT
Source organism: Sepiola atlantica (assembly GCA_963556195.1). Taxonomy (NCBI): domain Eukaryota; kingdom Metazoa; phylum Mollusca; class Cephalopoda; order Sepiida; family Sepiolidae; genus Sepiola; species Sepiola atlantica. The sequence continues at coordinate 81,001,138 of OY744524.1, read as the reverse complement.
GGATATATGTATTTGAAGTTTAAAGATTCTTTCTCCATGAGTCACATAGAGATGAGGGTAACGTAGAGATTCAGGACACTTACAGTGTCTTCCCCAAACAATTTTATACATATGATTTAAATTTCATACAAATAGGATATATTTTAAGGTTTGGTACTTATTCAGATTAGGACCCGAGCTCACTCTGACCCTAACAGTGCCAAGTTGATTTTAGCTCTGGTCCTAATCTGGAGAAACACTGAAGTTTTAGGGGGCTTATGCCCTGATAGCCCCCTTAGGGGTGCCTTTAGAGATTCAAAAACATTTCCATTGTCTTCCCCGGTAAATTTTACATAAGAATATACTTTTAGATTTTATGTAAATTCTCTAACCTTTCTTTCTTTCACACAAACATCACACATACACCCATACATTGAGTTATCTATCTATCTATATCTTTATATATATCTCTATATATATGTGCATTTAGGCAGCATATTTTCATTTTGGCAAACATTAAATTACACGGAGTGTTTTTTCTTATTATTCATTTTTTGAATTTTCCAAATAGTCCATTTAGTATTTTGGTCAAATTAGTGTATGTAAGTTCCGTCGGTTTCTTGTTCCATTTTTCCTTTAAAGAAACTCACGGAACTTATATACATCAATTTGACCGAAATACTAAATGGACTATTCGGAAAATTGAAAAAATAAATAAGTCTTATCGAGCAAAAACACTCTGTGTCATTTAATGTTTGCCTATATATATGTGTGTATATATATATATATATATATATATATATATATATATACGCACACTAGACGAACCATTTAAACCTAGATGATTTAGTTATTTTTTTATAAATCTCTATTATATATTAAAAAAAAATGATTCTCTATAATTTCTAAGATTTGCTGTCTTGTCTGGTTCGGTTTCGGAATTAATGTCTGAACGGTAGCTTTGGAAAAGTTTATATTTGTTTATATATATATATATATATATATATATATATTATTGGTGAGCGAATGTGTCTATAAAAGGAGTGTATAGAATTTTTTGTTTACTTTCTGAAAGGTGTTTTATGATTTTATGGCTATCCCACAAGAATGGGTTAATAAGACTTATTCATTGCCTCTTCTTTACCTCTTGTTTGCTTAGAACTTGATTCGAAGTAAACCGTCAGTTAACAATGCGTTTTAGGCTGCCAAAGAGCAAGTATTTTTTTTTATTCTGTCAGCCTAGATCGAGTAAAGTCAGTCGTCAAGATGAATTGTGTTGCTTAGGCTCAATCAGATCCATAGCGATTTTAGTGCTGAATAAAATGCATCTGTTAGGGACAACATGGTGAAATGCAGGATTAAGCACCCCCCCCCTCCCTCTCCTTCGTTCGGTCGATGAATTCCATTTTCTCTTTCAAAAGATTTTCTACAGAGATTTGATTTATATGTTTAGTCTGGTTCATGATTATATGACTAATGTAGTATCCGTGGAAAAAAAGTGATGGGTTTATTTATATGTATATTTGTACTTTTGAAATGGATCCGTATCTCTATGCTAGAATCAACATGTAGCTCTTTGTCTAGGATCAGAATGTTGTATCTGTTTACACTTTGAAATGTATAATGCACCGAAAACATGTTCATGCTTATTGCATCTGGCTGATTATTTTATATTATATATATATATATATATCCGTTACTTTTCTTAAACATTTTACTCATCTCATCAACCAACAGCTATGATTTATTTTAAAATAATGGAGAACACCACACTTTTTAATATTCTTATGACTATTTGCTTCAAGTCAATCACCCGAACACATCATGACATAAATAATATTATTTCCCCTTTTTATTTTTTGTTTTCCATACTTAGAGTGTGATTTTATGTGCATGTTGTGTATATATGTGTGCATATATATGTATATGTTTAGTCGTGTATGTATGTGTGCATATATATGTATATGTTTAGTTGTGTATGTATGTGTGCATATATATGTATATGTTTAGTTGTGTATGTATGTGTGCATATATATATATTTAAGTATCAAATGTTGGACACATCACCTTTCCCATGCTACATCTTGTACTCTCCCCCTCCCTCGCACACAGTCCTATTATGCGACCCTGATTTTTAACCCTTCCGCTTTCTGGCCTCAAGGCTAAATTTAAAAAGGTTTAATAAACATGTCTCATGCCCCCTCTTCTTTTGTTGGTTTAAATTAACTCCGGCCACCACCAATGTTTGCCCCACCTCTTCCACAGTATTGTAATGTCTCCCACGATCTCGATGAGCCCATAGCTGACCTTGTCATAAATGACCTCTCTTGGCTTACATAACCCTAGCTCACTCTCACTCCCTTACGATCTTATAACTCCAACCACCACCATTTCCCACTCACACTCTCTACTGTTAACTCAATTTCCTACCACCACCATCTATTTGTATCTCCTAATTTATTTTTTTCGTAAGGGGGCCTTCAGGCCTATCTAAGCTACCACCTTTGTTTTAAACAATTTTTACTTGTGTGATATTTTTTTCAGACAATCATCCTGAGGAAGTCTTGAAATAAAGACGAAACGTTGATAAATATATAAATAATATTTTTTCGTTTTCATTTTTTCTAATTTCCATTACGTCGAAACACTATTTCCATTCTTTATCATATATATATGTTTGTGTTTTTGAAAAGAATATATATATATTAAAAAAAATTATAGTCTTTATAATATCTGAAATGTATCCAAATGAAGCTGTATTACAGAATTCAGAGCATATATATCTTATATTTGCATTCCATAGACCATGGTGAATTAACCCGAAGCCATAATTTTCATTAGTTTTAACTTTATTTCTGTACGTTGATGAGTTTTTTTAACATCTCTCATTTTATACACAAGAGAAAATTATCGAAATTTCCTGTCCTGTACGTGCGTTTCATGGCAACATTAGGATAAGTGTATTTTTTTCACATAGTCCAATTTTGTCACTTCAGAGGGTTGCAGTATATGTTGTTGAGTAACGATATATATATATATATATAAACTGGACACTTTGTTACCAGACATTTTTCTAACTGGACATGCTCTATATTTTGACAACCTTTTTACACGCACATTTACTTTCCATTATTTTATATTATTTCTTAAAAGTTTCAAATTTTGAATTTTAGCTATTTCCCTGCCAACTTATCCATCTATGTAATTCCTCTGATAAGATTTTAATCTTTGAAAAACCTGGCTTAAGGAAAGAAAAAATAAACATGTTTTTGTCGAGTACACCTTGCATTGAACAACTGAAGATGAAATAGATTTGTCATTAGCACATCTTTATCTCTCTTCCTTCATTTATCTTCATAATTGCTCTCTCGTATATTGAGTTTTAATCATTTCACTATAGGTTCAATTCTCTAAAAGTATACTTTTAGTCTCATATATATATATATATATATATATATATATATATATATATATATATATACAAATAGCTGCGAGAATCTGCTTTTTTGACCAATTGAGAGTTTTGATTTGCACTTATATACAGTGCTCGATGCCTTTTTAGATAGAGCTTAATATCACATAAAAAGATACATTGTTTTATTTTTATTCTGTTACCATGGTTTCACATGATATTCAGACAGTCTAATCTCCAAATTTGGAATCTGATCTACAATGTTATCATTCTCTTTCTAATAAATAGAAAATAACAAGAATTAATGTCTGAGGTTTCTATGATCATCTATTTCATTTTAATTTTTCTTGAAATGGATATCTTAAGTTTTCTAATTGAAGAAAAATGAATTGTAATTTTTTCTCTAGCTTTTGTAATTACATTGGTGCTAACCTATTAATTTTTATTATAACCTATTAGCTTTTTTTCCCAAAGTTTAAACATCCTTTTTGCTGTTTCTGCCGAGTTAAGTTAAACTGATGATGGGTGAGTGCTTTCAGCCCAAATGTCCATTACAAATCCATTCTTTTGTATGGATTCATTTTAACATGCAAGTGAATATTCCTATTGCAAATAGATGCACGAGAAGTGTGAAGGGGAAGGGGCAAAATGCACGTAAGCTACATCAACCAATTTAACCTGATTTCATTTTCTGCTGATAACCATACTGTCATTCTGTTTTTTCATTAGTCATTGATAGACATTAACTAATCTAACGAATCAAACTACTTAGTCTTTATTTTACTTATGTTACATAACCAAGGCTGTAAGTTTGAATGAAAAAGTTTGAGTGACACCTAGGGGTCAGAGGTTACTCCAGAAATGGAAGTCAATGCCATCACATGAATTTCAGGGAGAGAATTCTGTCTTCCTGGCGACACTTCAAGCAAAGCGGGCCTGTAAAAAGTGCTGTCCCTGAGGGGGGGGGGGGATGTAGCTAGGTATAATGAGACAACCTGTCTATATCTCTCTCTTTCTCTATCTCTCTGTGACTGTTCCTTTCTGTTTAATAAATGTATCTATAAACTGAATTGCGACCTGTTTTAAAAATACTTGATGCTGATGGAACCTGGGTTCTTGACGACGACAACAGGTGTATAATCGTTTATACAGGCCACAGACAACCAAAACAGGTACTCTTATATACATTCCTGTGTAATTTGTATGTTTTTAGATAGTTTTTCAGTTAGAAACTCGTGCTATAAATTAGAATTGATAGAACAAGTTATTTTTTTATACTGATGAGCCATCGCCTATCAAGGTCAATGGCCGCTTGAGGATAAGGGTCAATGGGATTGTCCGTTGGATGATAAACAATACTATGAGAGGGTTGGAAACAATGTGTGGGATGGGCAGAATTTGATTACTTAAGAGAATGGCTGGACAGGTATTTGTTAAAAACGATCATGTTATAGTCAGTTGGAAAGCAGCTGTGTAAGATTGTGGTCCACAGATGGGAAGTTCTTGGAAATAAACTTTGTTCGTGGAAGTTCCATTTGGTATTTTTTATTTTTTAAATTTATTTTACTACTCCATGATTGTGGTGGTGATGTGAGAATGTGCCAGTTTAAAAGATGGAGATAATTCCTGAAAGGGTAGATGTAATGGCTTCAACATCAAATGCTGCCTCATCTCCCAAATATCAAACTGAACCTGACCTTTTTACCAAAAAGTATTCCCCCCCCCCCCCCCCCCAAAAGAGATCAGTTTTCTCAAGCTGACCAACTCCCAAGTGAACACTCTCTATCTCAACTCTGGACAACAGACTCCCCCACCCCCTTTCAAACAGCTACATCACTAGTTATCATCTGTTTTCATCTTGGAGTAGTAGTAGTAGTACTACTACTACTAGTTAATTTATCATGAGAAATTTGCCAAATTACTTTCCAGTAATCTCATTTGGCAAACCCTATGACCTTTGTATGAAACCTGCTCCCCACCCCCCTCAAATTCAGTAATGATTTAAGAATCTGTATATGAGCATTTAATCACAACTCTAATGATTACTAATTAAAAACAAATATTTTAATCTAATAAATACAAGATATGTTAATGTGGCAGTAATGTCATAAACCAGAGTGAGAAATGAGTCTGACTGGCATTTTAATTACAATAGATTCAATACCCCCCCCCCCCCACCCACACCAAAAAGGGCATTGAAATGTTTTTCTAAAATGGTTACGACACCTCCTCTTTATTCCTTTTTATCTCTATATTAATAAGAATGTGTGAATACTTCTAGTGTGTGTGTTTCTCACGTCTAAGTGACTTTAACATCATTATTTTTATTTACTATTGATTGATAATTTCTTGAAATCAAAAATACAATAATGTAAAGTACCAAAAGTTAAAAAAAAAAAAATACAAAATTAGATCAATCAGAATGCATTTTCATTATTTCGTAAACAAGTAAGCAACTTCAATATTTTGTTCAAAAAAAAAATATATTTTTTGGCTCTTTAAAACTTGAAAGGAATTTGGAAGCATTTAAACTGCCGAATAGTAAGCCATTTCTGTCTTTAAAATTCTTACAAAATCTTCATGTATTAAAATATTGAAAGTTTTGAAAACTATTTACAACCAATAATTTTATAGATTAAAATATTACCATAACAAATTTTTAATAATTTTATAACGATTTGTTTCAATTAATAATTTAATGACCAAATGATAGAATAATAAAGTTTAAATTTCAAAATCCTATTTAAGAAAAATAATAATTTTGTAAAAAGAAGAAGAAAAGCCAAAGAAAAGCAAATGTAAGTAATGATTCTGGGCAACACTGTTGGTACAGCAAATTAACAATAAATAGGGCTTTATGATGCTTTAAAAACTAGTTTACTATCTGCTTGGTGTAGTTTTCTTAGTTCACTTTAGTGTTTATTTTAAGGGAGCATTAGTTACTGTCTCTTGTCTTACTCCAAAGTTGAGCAATGTTGATCTTGATCAGTACTTAGATGGGTGACAATTTGGGAATATCATTTGCTATAAATTTGGAATCGGTTGTAAAGTCACTTTCTTGAATAACCTTAGCCAATGTATGAATCCGTTTCTCCTAACTATGGATGAAATAGTATGGTACACTAGAAAGACTTGGAAGGAGAAAGAAAATTCTGAACTAGCACAAATCATTCTTCGCTTATCACAGCATTATTTCTGGTTCGCTTGCCACTAGACTTCAGCATTGCTGTGTCAGAAGTGTGGTTGGGATTGTGCAACCCTTGCTTTAGTATAAACTCCTCATTGCACATACACTTCTTTGTATTTGAAGGTGAAAGGTATCAAATCATTATCTTAGAAGTGGAAGGTTTTGGACTATAACTTTTCTATCCACAATTTGTTTTCTGTTTAATTAAGGCCATTGTAATTTCTTAAACGAAAAAAAAGAAGAAAAAAAAAAAGGTATATTACTAATTGTATCAACCATTTTTATCTTTCAATTTTAATGTGTAACCGTTTTATATTTCCATGTTAAGTTATCGTTGTTGGTGCTTCTTGGAATTGTTAGGAATCTAGCATTTAAGCATCTTTAAAAAAGATTTTTTTTTACTTCTATCTTAAATGATGTGAGAGGAAAACCTATCTTGGTTCCAATAAAGTTTTTCCAAGTTGGAATTCTCACTGGTGTTTGAGGTTTGGAGTAGTGGGGAGAGATAATACTCTTTAGATAATAAGTAAAAATGGGGACAAATGACTCGGCAAAAATAAAGACAATCTAATTGTAATGCTAATCTCTGAGTTTTCCTCGTTATACTTAATGTTATTTGACTATGTTGATTCTCTTCTTACCAATCCTCTGGACTGATTCCTTTTTTTTCCTTCCAGGTGTCGTTCAAGTGTGGAGTTCTCTATCCGAGCTGCCTGGCTCTTGGGGGCATATTCTGCTGATGTATTGAAACCCACTTGGAAAAACTCACAAGGAGTTAAGCTGAAGCACATGATTCTTAATGAAGAACTCCGGTTTGTATTTTACTTTCTAATATTCAAAAACCTTTCTTGCATTCTACACATTTATTTAAGTATGAGAGATGATTGTAGGATTGACTTATAAGAAGAGCTAAGGAGTTGGCTAAAAACAAAATAATCCGACTCCTGACTCTGCAAAAATCGTCTCACCTCCAGAGTTAAAAAAAAAAAAAAAAATACAAAACAAAAACAACTTTGACTAACTTTTGCAAAAATTACTGACTTGGACTCCCCACCTGTCCTTGTAAGAGACAATAAATTATTTTCTTTAATTTATTAACCGATTACATATATTAAGGACAAAAAACAAAACAAAAACAAAACGATGGTTTGTGAGCTTCTTTTCCTTTTTCTCACATACGTTATTGTTGGGAAAATTAGAGTGGGATTGAGAGATACCAAAGTCTCTGATTGGTTGAGAAAAATCACATGTAAGGAGAGAGGAGCATATTTGAGATAGTCAGCAGTGAGGTAATTAGTGTTTAGCAGTGGTGGCTTATAAAAGCATCTCCTGGTGTTCTCTCCTCATGGTAATTGGAAGTTCCTACAAGTTTGATGCAACTAATCATCCGTTCGGAAAGCTTGGCTTGCAGAATTAAATAAATTGATGCTGCAGATATTCAGCATGTTCGCCCATTCATGCCAAGGCAGCTTTCAGCTACAAGGAATGAAATTCAAAAGATAATTTTTTTCAATTACTCCCCTCTCAAATCGGGTGGTTATGTTTTTTAGGGTTAGAAATCATTCTCAGGGCACTTGAAAACCCATAAAACAATTAAAAAAAAACACTTGATTGGAGATGGAAGTGATTCTATGAAATTACCATTCAAAATTGTGATTGTTCACCACAAAGAGTCTAGATAAAATCATTAAGACGATCACTGCAGAAGGAACATAAACAACAATATTCCATATGTTTCTATGCTCTGAATGAATAGAACACAACAAAATAAGTTACACCCTTCTCTTATTTAAAAAATGCTATCTGGCACCGGATGTGATACTTCCTGTAATTCCAAAGACTATTGTAGCATTATTTATTCTTATACTTGTTTTATATTTGTTTGTCATTTACAATTTTTTTTAGTAATCCGATATAATTATATTATGTAAAACAAAAGCAATTTGATATATAAGTGTTTATAATACAAGAAATGGCAAATCCAAATTACAAGTTATCATCAACATGATTGGGAAAGGATGAGTATTTAAATTCAAATTCTAAACAAATGCTACCAATGAGCATCAATGATAAGTAAGCTAAATGATAAGTAAAATCACAACATGGAGCTAAAAAGAAAATATTGTTTTGGCCTACTTACGTTAAAGACTTTGAGGAATGCTATGGAAAGTAAAAGTCTGAGAGTGAATGTTACCAAGACCAAAGTAATGATCAATGGTTGTACTGTTTAAAAGCTCCCATAAAGAGGACAATTCATGGCTTGGTTTGTCGAAAGGGAGTTTGGTGCAATTCAATTTTTTTGTGGTACCTGTAAGCATTGGGCACATAAGAAGTGTAGTGGCATTTACTGGTAGGTTGAGAGAGGATAACCAGTTTGTATGCAAAAAGTATAAGACAATGCAAATGGATGAGATACTGATGTGGAGAAAGTAGATCTGGATGGTGAAGCAATTGAGGTTGTTACCTTGGTAAAGTATGTTCTAGTGTGATTGCAAGAATTAGGAGTGGATTAAGTAAGTTCTGGGAACTTCTGCCATTACTAACCAGCAGTGTTACCACTGTTGACCAAGGAAAGTCTATCAGGTCTATGTATGCAGTGTGATAATGTATAAAAGTGAAATCTGCCCAGTAAGGTTTAAGGACATATGGAGAGAAATGATATGAGAATGATACAGTGGATGTGTAATGTGAGTCTTAAAGACTGGGTCCTGGGTATGACCTTAAAAGACATCCAGTGGTGAGGCCTCCATTTTGGAGCTGTGGGTAATGTGAAGTTGCCCCTTGGTTGCCGTTGCTCCCAGGTCCATTCTGGCCCGGAGTGGTAGTACCTGTAAGAGGCCCCATCTATGGGTCAAATAGCACCTACTGGCGCCACCAAATCAGGCTGTCTGAAGTTATTGACTTCCTGACTCAAAATGCACCAAACATTGATGTTTTATTGATTATTTTCCTTTGCAAAACTCAATCATGTTCTGTAAAATCCAAAACAAAAACACAACAATTTCCCTCCCTCCCCTCTTCTTTCCTCTTTCTACTCCCCCCCCCCCCTTTCACTCAACCAAACACCATGAATGGATGCTTGAACACATAAAGAACTTGAAGCATGGAAACCTTCGTCAAAATGACCGGATTCGGCATTGAATGATCTGAAAGGGGTCGATATGCCGTGAAACAAAAACAACCAAACCAAAAACCATGATTAAACATTTGAACATATAAAGAACTTGAAACATAAAACCCTTCACCAAAATGACAACAATTCAAAATACAAAAACTCTTAACTAATGACTATAAATGACCCACTGACTTAAGACTCAAATGAAGGATATTTCCTTCTACATTCATGGTATGAAATGACCCTTAGGGTTGATGTGCCATTAAGCAATATCTTACCTTATCTTAAAGACTGGCTTAGTTCTGATGACCTTAGAGGAAGATTAAATCTGCATAGTATAGGGAGATGTGTGCAAAACAGGAAACTTCGATGGTATAACCACATTGAAAGAATGGATTAAGAGTTCTTGGGTTAGTAGATGTAGAACAGTTGAGGTAACAGGTTCAGTTCACAGAGAAAGGCCAACGATAACTTTGGAGGAAGTGATAAAAATGGACTTGACATAGGTCACTTTGGAAGTCAATTTCTTAAAGCCGTCCAACACATGCCAACATGTGATACACACATTAAACCGAATATAATTATGATGGCGTATCAACGCTTGTAATTAAACATAAGCTGCCATTTTTATCTATAGCTAAAGGAAAGTCAGTGATTCATACCAGTCTCGAATGTTGATGTGAGTAAACACAATGTATTTGACTGGACTTGAACTCAGTTTGCCAATTCCATAATCCATATTAGTAATCAATTGGCCCCCATCTTCTACTTATCAGAAAGCCACATATGATGACGACATGGGAAGTTTAAAAAAACAAAAGCATGTTTACCTAAAGATTATTTGTGAAACAAGGAAAATATAAATTCCATATTTGATTGCGTATTTTCTTTCTAGTTTCTTTACCTCCTATCGGAATATTTTACCTGAAGGTGAATTGTAATTTGCATCATTTACAAATACGACTGGTATCCCTATCTTTGTTATCGCAATATAACTTTTTGAAAACTAAGCTTCTAAATGGCATTAGTTGTCACTAATTTGACAGAAAAATAGAAAAAAAAAATCATTTTTTTTTCAAAAGAAGTACTGGACAAAATTCGGTTGTGGTTGACTCTACTGTGGCAATTATGCTTATAAATATGGTGACTCCAAAATCGTCAACCAGAATTTCAACCACAGAGCATGATCAGTCCCGCAATTGGTGTTTTGTGTTCAAAGTGTTGTGGTTTAGTCATACAGTTATAAGAACATCAAGAGCAAAGTTTGACAAAAGGTCGGTTTTTAATGTGGGGTAAATTCAGATCTGCCCAAAAGTGGCACTCTAGACAATGCATAAAAATAACCATGAATGCGGGTATCTATGGTGATGTCAATAAACCCATTCTCCTAAAAGAGGGAGAAAATAATGCCTGAGAGAACCCTGTCTGAACATATACTACATTTTTTTCCAAGCTCAAAGAACACTCTTTCCTGCCTTGATAGAGTAAAAAATCTACTTTGAAATCTAGTGGGAAATGATCTCTTCTCTTTCTTACAGCCCCTTTCATACAGAAGAGATGTTGCTAGTCTCTCTACTCTATCATTATTCCATGGAAGGTCCTCAACTAAGCTCCAATCTCTGGCTCCTACTTGTAAGTCTATAAATTGGACAACTTTTCAGTTTGTCTCCAATGTTCACCTCCACCTACACATTAATATCAATATCTGTTCATGATATTTGAAAGAGCTTAATACCCCCCCCCTTCCCAGCAGAGACTTTTTATTTACATTAGAAATAAAAAGATGCTTACCTCAATTAATAAATCATTTATTTACTGGCCTGATTACCAGGCTTTTATGAAGATATTTCATGATGTAGATGTCATGTAATTAAAAAAGAATTTTTTTTTTTCTTACAGCCCAGTGCGCCAAAGGAGCCCCTCCACTCTTCCGAGCCCAACACAACACCAGCACCATCCGTTATGTCCCCCAACATCTCCAAACTCTATTAAGAAGACGCATCATCGTTCACGCTCAGATGCAACTGGTAAGCATTTCGATTTTGCTCTGCTACCCACAGAATTTTATTTTTGCAGATGACACCATTTTTTTCTGTTGAAACCTACATCTTATGTACTTTTCATTAATGGTAGATTATCTAGTTAATGAACTCCACCATCAGTTCATCACACATATGTAGATATGTTGCATTATACCCGGTTCTTTTCTGATCCCAAAATGCGAAAGATGCTGCAGCGAAAATGAAGAATCAAAAATAGAAAGGTTTTTCATAATTTACAATTTATTGTAGTAGAATGTCAGCGTTTAATTGGTATACTCAGCTTTACAGATACAGTCAACTCTCCAGTCTTCGCTGGAGGGAGCAAAATGCAGAATGTCCGCTCATTAGATTGCAAACCTTACTGTTCTCTTTTCTCAGATTTTCTCTTGACTGGTGACGTGATTCTGAAAATTGTTTTTCTTAACACATTTCTTAATCCACATACCTCAAAATACAAACAATAAAATATTTATCTTCCTTTCAATCTTGAAATTATGAAAACAATCAGTCGTATTCCAAACGCGATGTCTACACTGGTGGGTTGTGCTCAGATCACTCTTTCCTGTTATGACAGAGTACAAAATCGACTTTGAAATAATTTAGTGAGGGATGATCTCTTCCCTTCCTTGCAACTCCTTTCTCACAGAAGAGACGTTGCTAGTCTCTCTCTACTCATTATTTCCATGGAAGGTGCTCAACTGAGCTCCAATCTCTGGTTCCTCCATGTGCCTAGTATCAGGCAGAATTTCCATTGACAGTACTTCTTTGCAAGGGCTTTTTGTCTGTAGAACACATTACCGCGAGACTGCTTCTCTACAGATTACAACATAGTTGTCTTCAAATCTAATGTAAACAAATACTTCTCATAAAGCGCCCCCATAAGTAATCAAATTTAGTTCATTGGATTGATCAAATTTAGTACTATCAGTGTTCTTCATTTTTCAGCTGACAATAATTCCATCTCATAAACCTTATCCTTGAGTGGCTTTTGGCTTTGATAATTGATGAGCCATTAGTTATTAATATATATATATATATATATATATAATTATTTTAATAATAAATATTTAAATGTATGTTTTATCCTTGCGGAATCATCAATGCCAGTCCCACGATTCGAACCCCGGAACAAAAGTCGTATCTAACTCCAATTCTGAGCCGGCTAACCGATGGGGCTAACATACAGACGAGATGAGAAGTAGACCCTATATATGTCTAGGGATGGGGACAGCTATAGTCAGCTGTCATAAGTGTTCAACAGTAAGGAACATGTATTTTTGCTTTATATATAATTCTATGAAGCCTGTTCAAATTTGGAACTATTGGATTCTATTCTTGTTTTGGAGAATAACTGCAAATTATTTTAAGACAGAATTTCAGAAACCGGAAATAAATATGCATATTCATCACAGTTCCATTTTCATGCATGGCAGTAATCTTCAGACCATTGTTTGAATGTTGCGTAGAATCTTCTGTCAAAAAGCAAAATGAAGTCACCGAACGGGTCTTGAAACAGCTCAGATCTTAATTTTATGAAAGATACTTCAGCAGAGTTTCCTAACCCTGGAGCCACAATCTCAAGTGAGATCAGTTTCAGTAAGAATCATCCACTCGTCCAATTCTAGATAAAGCAACTACCGCAATATAAAAATTTGACTGAATCTATACTTACACTTTGCACGCACTTTTTGATGTGTGAAGTGACCTTCTCATATCTACTTCTCATATCTACTTCTTATAAAATAGGAATTGAGAACTATGCTGTATCCAAAACCTCAATACAAATTGAGAAGCTGGTGTTGGGAAAACAGAACCAATAAGCAAAAATATATACATAAAACTTAATTTTGTTTTTGTTTTTAATAACATGGAAAGTTACTGTAGTTCTTTTGTAATTTTGATGAATATAAATATCAAACCGTTGAAGTTTTTATTTCATAAAAATCTTATGATTATAAATCTGGTCTGGTTTTTGGGTGGGGTTGCAAAAGGTAGGGTGCCCATTGAAAAAGGTTGGAAATCCGTGGTTTTGGTTCTCAGAACTGACCTCCTATTTTCAAAATGATGAAAGCCAAAAGAAGTCATACAACATACTGACATTTTGATTTATTAATTTGTAGTGAAATGTCACAATCTACAAAACAAATGATTAAATAGGATGGGGCCTGACTGTCTAGTCTGGATCTAAGTCTTCCCCTACATTCTTTTCTTTGGTGAGGTCCAACAAAATCTATACCCAAGTCTCTCCTATCACATTTGATCACGCCCTTCCAAGACAATTTGGGTCTGTCAGAGGTGGTCTTCTCTGCTGACACATTGAACTGTCGGGTTTTAGCAATCCAGCTATTGCTGTGCTCAACGTGCCATAACTAATGCCCTTCTGCATGATGTCTGCAAGACTTTCCAAGTTGACTTGAGCGAGTAGAGACCCAAAAGGTATGCTTTGTTCAGGCCCTACCAAACGAATCCATCTGACTATTGCCTTGTTATTGCGGTGCAGTTTCTTTAGTGTGCTGGCAGAGACAGCCCAGGTTTCAGAGCCATGCATTAACACACTTCTCTTAAGACATATGTCTTATATCTGTACGTAGGTATATATGTAAGATTGATTCATTGATTTTACATCATATCTACCTTAATGTCATGTGAAAAGTTCTAATAATAATGAAAAATGACATACGCCCATTTTCATTGATGCTTTCTTTTATATAGCTTCACTATATATATATATATATATATATATATACATAGGTATATGTATATAAAAATAAATAATGACTGAAAAATTAGTTAATGTGATGTTTCGGTACAATTTATACCGTCTTCAATTATGCAAATGCTAAAAGAAAAAAGATATTTTACAGCATAGACAACATTACAAATAAACAAGAAAAATGCTGGGAGCTAAAAGCAGGTATAATTGTACCAAAATTTCATCTGAACTGAATAAAACATATCTAACATATAAAGTTATCTTGTGAGATTTTAAAAGTTAGACCTAAATAGCATTTAAGCTGACATATCAAACTTTGATTCTGACTAGCCAATTTTCATTCGTCATTGTTGTATGATAGTAAAAAGTAAAGGTATGGTTGACCATAATCGAGGGTGCCCTGAAGACTGCATTTTCGTTAGATGTAATGTAGGGCGCCACTCCTTTCTCCAGAATTACTACACTTACCCATGATCCTCAATGCTGAGCTTTTAACAAGAGGCATCAAGTACCATTTTTAGAGTCTGGTACGACTCAACTGAGTATTGAATCCTGGTCTCTCGGCCCATTAGCCAACATTCTAACCATCATGCCAAATAGACCGGTATTGGCATTATAATAACATGTTTCACTATAGTTTATTTTAAAAATTATGTAGACCTGCCCAGACAACTGGTAATATGGAAGCATTTTTCAATTATGACCTTTTCCCTCCCCAACTCAAAATTAGCAAGGGGAATAACTCATTTATTTATAATTGAAGAATATAAAAAATGTATCCTTTACAACTAAAATTTTATTTCTTTTTCTGTATAAGTTTAAAAAATTTGCAAGCAAATAAAAATGAAAAAAAAAAAAAAATGATTTCACTGCATCCCGGACAATGTCAAGTAGGTACAGTCATTATTTATATCATACTGTCGGGTATGTTTCCGCTTTTTCTGCATATGTAGACACAGAATGTCATAGAAATAACAATTTTCCAAACTGTATATCTTCTGTAAGCTTTAAGAGCCTTATAAAATGTTTGCTGGGATTCTAGACCAAACACTTTTGTACCCCCTTCCCATATCTACGAATTGGAATTCTTCCAATTTCACAGCTTCCCCTTTTTTCTTTTTTTCCTTTTTATTTTCTCCAACTTTTATTTGCGTTTTAACATTGTTGTTGTTTTGTGAATGCCTCTAAAAAGTAACAAAACCAGGTGGATGTGAAAATTGTTGAAATGCTTTGCATGCACCCTATTATTGGCGTGTGATTATTTGCAGGAATTTTACTAATAACCGACGAGAATAAATAGTTTGAACATAGGTTTATTCTTGTTAATTAGCATTTAAGAATAACGTGAGAAGATCATGACCAATTTAATAGATTCTTTTTTAGCTCAAAAAAAGAATCTATTAAAGGAGAATCAATCGATAATTGTAAACAAAAATTAAAGTTTGTATGGTCAGGGGGAGATAGCAAACAGAAAGGGGAAGAATGTAGAAAAAAAAAGAAGCTTTCTTTTTATTTTAAATTGATTAGAATGAAAAAAAAAAAACCTACTTAATATTTAGTTTAGTGAAGCTATATAAAAGAAAGCATCAATGAAAATGGGCGTACGCCATTTTTGAGATTATTATTAGAACTTTTCACATGGCATTAAAGTAGATATGCTGTAAAATCAATGAATCAATCTTACTTGCATTAAGGTAAATCTGATGTGAAATCAATCCTTCTCACCTCACAAAGATGAGTACTTTTGCTAATGTTAAATAAATAATAGTTATTTGAAATGGACCATAAATAAGTGACTAATTTATTTTCATGATACTATAATTTTATCTCAAGTTGCATTCTTTGTAAATACCTTTAAGAATGCATTTTTGAAAAGCTATCTGTTTCTTAGATTCTACAAGAATTCCATGGGTTCTATAATTCTAGTCATTTTTTAATAATCTAACAAGCAGAGGTCTGGAGTTGGATTCTTTTTTCAGTCCAGTCAATTCCCCATCTTTACTGATAAGGGAGAAAGTGTGAATGGAGAATGCCAACTTCAGTTAAATCCATTAAAGTTACCCAACTTACTTGATATGGACATTTACAAATCTTTCTTCAAATATGCATCGTCTTTTGCAAATACAAATAACTATAAATACTTTGTAATTTCTTCAATAAACACCAAATTAAATATTTGATCCTTTTTTTTTTTTTTTCCTTCATACTTGACAACATTCCTATGTGGGAACATAAAATACTTTTCTTTCATAAAATGATAGAAATCAGTGGTGGAAATCTTATTTTCATAACGAAGTATTGATTTTTCATGATCTTGGACTAAAAACTGATTTTTGTGTACAAAACAGACATTTTAATATCTGATTAGTTATACATTTTTTTTTTTTTTTTACATTAACTAAAACAAATTCCGAGGTCCATATTCAAATGACTTAAAATTTAATGGAAACTTTGTTGGTAAAATGGTCATCAAAACCAGATCAGTATATATAAGTTTCAGACAGACACCAGCCAAAATATAACTTTGGTGGCGGTAATTATTTGGAATGAAAACCCAGTTCCACTAAAAGATGGTTTTGTTACTTTGCTGAACACTAAATACTTGGTAAAACATGGTAATTATTTTCGATTTTAAAATGCAGTAAATTAATTAGAAAATTTCAAGTTAATTCTTAAGATAGATTTATAAAAGAAATCATCCCATCCTTCCATTTTTTCCAAGCCTTATTACATGCAAGCTTCATATTTTTTATAAATATTGAATGGATTTCATTCAAGACAAATCCTAAAAATACAAATTTTCCACTAAATCAAAATGTGCATTTGATTCAAATAATTTGTATTGATAATTTGGTTAATTGATATTCATTGTTGATTGGTTACTGCGCAAGAATTGCTTTTGACCAAAATAATGACATTGTGTCAATTGCTTCTGCTTGAGACTTTATCAAAGAACTTCACCTTCCTCTCCAACTTCAAATTAATTTCACTTCTAATGTTGTCCATCGTGACTAAGAATCGTTTTTAATCATCTTGCAGTGACAACCTGAATTTGTAGGATGAGATGAAATGAAAAAATTCTAAAAGATGGGGGAAGGGAAAAGAGTATTTCTGTGACTAATGCACCACTTTTTTTTTTTCTTCCTAATTTTCAATAAATCAAATGTCTAATAATTAATGTTTCACTTTTACACATAATTTTTGGACAGAAGATTGTAATTAAACTGGATTTTTATTGATGAAAATGTTCTTTTGAATCATGAAAATAATCTAAATGATCTATGGCATGTGGATAAGAAATTTTTAATGACAATTATGTCTCCATATTTGAATGGAAAAAGCAAATAGACCAAACAATGCATATGGTGCAATTTTATTATCAAAAAATTTCATCAAAAATGAGCAAAAGAAAGTTATTTACAAAACTGATACACACAAAAAAAAAAAAAAATGCAGAGAGAAGAGGTTTGAATCCCATGCGCACACACCCACAAACTGTTTCGCTGTACTAGAGCTCTTCGGTGTGGTTAGATTTGCAAGGGCTTCAGACTGATTGGAATCTGGACGTTTTCTTTTTGTTTTTTAACAGTCCAAGATTTTATTCACTGCACCACTGGCACAATCGAGGAAGGAAAATCTTACTGTTTCTATAAACAATATCAGCTGTTGAAGAATATCTACCGTCTGCTATGCGAAACGAGATAGTGTGAAAAAACACAACAAAAGCAAAAAAAAAAACGTTATCTACTTTCAGACAAACATGGTTGATACATATACAAACCTTTTTAAGAGTTTTACTCTTTTAATGAAGCATCTTCTAAATAAGCTTGTTACTATAAAACGAAAAAAAAAAATTGCATCAGTTGAGACAACTAATGCAACTAATGCAATATATATATATATATATATATATATAAGTAAAATCTGAATTTCCCTTATTTCTTTGACCGAAATAGATTTATTATATTAGATAAAATATGCATAGTAATAACTTTTTTAATCAACTAATGCAATTTTTTTTCGTTCATAAGTAACAAATGCTTCATTAAAACACTAAATCTCTTAAAAGGGTTTGCATATGTATCAACCATGTGTTTTCGTTTGAAAGTAGATTACATTGTTTTTTTTATTTAGGAGAGATAATGTTTATATTTCTAAAGTTATAAAGAGGAAAAGTTTTGTATTTGTTTTAATGAAAATAACATAGTTATAATCGCTCGCCCAGTATAGATGGATGCATCATCGGTTATTATTTATAATATGTAATACCATCGTTGTGCCATTGATTTACATGAATTTTTTCTCTATCAATTACAAGTGGAATCTGGTAATTTTCACTTGAATAAAAACAAGTATTTACAGAATCAGAATTTTAACTCATTACTCACTAAACTTCTGGCTTATTTAAAAAAAAAAAAGTACTTACTGGACAGTATAGGGAGATATGTGCAGAACAGGAGACTTTGTTGGTTTGATCACACTGAAAGAATGGATGAGAGTTTTTGAATTAGATATACAACAGTTAGGATAGCAGAATTAGTTTGCATAGAAAGTTCAAGGAAAACATTGGAGAAAGTGATAAGAATAGACTTGAGAGAAGGTGGATAAAGACCTGGCAGAGATAGGTTAGTTTAGAATTTCTAAAAAGTCACCCAACACATGCCAGCGTGTAAAACAGACTTTAAACTGAATATGATGATTATGATGACATTCATCAGAATTTAATTTTAATTTTTATGAATTGCTTTGCCGAATAAGTGAATTTCTCTGTATTATTGGGTTACCATTTGATCCCAGGGTACTGATGTGAAATAGCCCGTGGTTAAGTGCCTATGATCAGGTTCCTTATTGGGTTTCTATTGGTAATTTTAACTTTGCTTATAAGTTATTGGTTGTATATTATTAGAGAATGATTTATGAGTAATCATTACTTGAAACAAGCAAATATTTAGTATTTTGTAAATGTATATAAAAAATGTTTTTTAATAATTTTTATTTTCCTCAAAATTGAATACAAGAAGCTGTTGTTTATATGTATTAAAATAATGAAATTAGAAAGCCATAAAATATTGGGCAAAAGACAACACTTCTCGATGTTTCAAAATAAAACAATGGATACGGCGTAATATCTTTTGTAAATGTGACCATTTCAATTACAGACTCCAAATCTCCATTATAATATTTATAAAAAAATAATTACATAATCTTCAAATATTTTTAAAAATATGAAATCTTGAGAAAAAATAAGTTTATTTTGGAAGTTATCAAGAGATGACATACTTTCAAAAAGGTGAGAATGTGTAACAAGTTGAAAACCCCATGAATTAAAATGGAAATCAAATTTCTATATTTCTTAAAGCCGATCCTTACAACCTTTTTTGTAATTGTACATCGACAACTACAAGACAAAATTTTGTGTCTGCGTTTTTGGCCTATACGTAATTTTGATCAATACTGATTCAAATATTATTTTTATTTACTATTAAACGAATATTTATTGCATTTAAAAATGAAATAAGGAAAAACTAAAACACTAAAAAAAATCCTATTTAACAAAATTTTTTAATCATGACTATATTTTGAATTATCTTACTCTAAGCCTTACATCTGAGCAACAGCATCAGGTAAATGCCAGTGAAATCTAAAGACTCAAGAGACAGGTGTGCGTGGGGGTGGGGCGATATAAATAGAAATGTTTTTGAACTCGTAAAAACAACGCCAATGTTTGTTCATACAATTTCCAACAGGGGAACATAAGTTCAAACGGCGTAGGACCAATTCATGTGGCAATGAAAATGAGACCCTATTTCAGGAAGGTAAGAATATGTCCATCTCCATTTCTGCTGGCTTTTGAACAAGAAGGTGCATGGGGGGAGGGGGAAATACAATCTGACCCCACTCCCCCCCTGCCAGTTCAATTTTTCTTCTCACTCTTTTCTTCATCTAAGGTTCCTGCCTTCCTTTCCCTATCCCTTTTTATTATCCATTTTTTCCTCTTCCCAATTACTAATTTATTTTTTTCTTTTTGCATTTGTTATGCGCCCCCCTCCCCCATTTTCTGTTGCTTCTTTTGGCATTTTTTTCTACCATATTTGCTGCTCATTTGGTTAATAATGATAACGAGGACATTTTTTTGGTCTTTTTAATTTTCAGCGTGTGGTTGACTTATTAATCTGCTTGGAAATTATTTCTCTTTGCATCTACATTTATTTTGTAGTAATGCGGTTTTTATATTGAAAACCTGGTTGAAATTTATAAAGCATAATGTAACCTACTTAACAACCAAAAAAAAACAATATTATGGTTAAAAAATTCTTACATCGGTTGATTTAATTGTTTTATGCGTTTTTCTAATATTTAAGCAATACGAGTTGATATGCCATGTTTTTTAACCACCAGAAACACTTTCTATTTTTTTTTTTTTTTGCTTAAAAAAAAAAATGACTTAAAATTGCATGAAGATTGGGAGTACAAAATATTTCAGGGATTTCCTTACAATTGGTAGCATGCATCTTTATTTATAAATATATCTTTATAAAATTATCTGATCATGCGTGTGTAAGCATGATTTGTAAAATTTAGTTAATAATTTATTAATTCAAAAGAAAAATGTAACAAATAAATTTAAGTTTCAAAAGCCTATTTAAAAAACGTTAAAAAACAAAATGGCATGCATTCCTGGCGCTTAGCTGCTTATTATTTATAATTGAAGAGTTAAAAAAAAACAAACCCAAAAACATATTTATGCAATTTAAATTTCAACATGCTATAAGACTGATTTTATTGCAAAAACGATTTCTTAAAAATAACATATATTCCTTCATTGAAATATCTTTTTGAAAAAGTAAATATGTTCTTACATGAAATTAAGAGAAAAGACAATGGGGGAGGAGGTCATAAGTGAAACAAAAATGAAAATAGACTCCCAAACAATGCTGGATATGTACAGCTACTTTGATTATAAGATAACCAATATACACACTTTCCATTTTAAATCGATTTTTTTTTCTTATGAAGAAACCTATGTCTTATTGTTTAAACATATGATAATTGTTATGTTGGACTTATTACAATAATTATCTCCTTTTTTTAGATGTAACAAAAACAAACCAGAATTCTGTATGCAGGACACATAATATGGTAGCTGATATATTTAGCTGCTTGTTGTTATCCCGCAGTTTCATTGATCTATTATACAAATGATAGCCTTCACAACCACTTATGTAGCACAATTCTCATGCAAAACGTTGAGAGCATCTTTTCAATTATTTTACCATTTGGCTTAAAATACTAGTTGGACTTATATTCTACCCCCCCCCCCCCCCATCATTTGGTAAGCTTAACTTATGACTCGGTGGGGTGTTCTGATCACTCCATGTTTTTCTCTTAAAATTAAAAAGTGCTTTTTTTTATTTTATTTATTGGACGCCTAAAAGGGTAATCAAATCGGTTGGCTAAAATTTAACACGATCAACAAAAACAATGGATTAACAGATTTAAAAATCTACCTATTTTTTGTATTATGTTATATCAAAACAACTCGTTGCAGAAAACCATTATATTTATTTATTTTTCTTTTGAATAATATAAAAAAAATAAAACTGTCAAGTTGAATCGTACAAACGAAATACTAAAAAGAATTATATTTACGTTGAGTTTTTAATAGCCGATCAATAAACATATTGAGCCAGATGCAAAGGGAAATAAATCTGTTCGTATTATGCTGCAAGGAAGATAACTCCAGATTGATTAAAAATATTAAACACTTTTTTTTTTGTCGTTTCAAACAATATTAAAATATAATGGCTTTATATAATAATAATAAATTGTTTTGAAATGGTGTTGAATGGCATATTTTTAGGATTCCCCTGAAGTTAATGTTAACCATCATAAATGTGTTTATGATAATAATCCTTCCTGATTGGTTGAAGTATTGGATAAAACTGTTAGGAATTCAAAAAAAAAAATATTTATGCTGCTTCTACTAAAATATTGTGGTATTTTTCTTTTTACTCATTAACGTTTGCACTTAAAAAAATGCTTACAGAATTTTAAAAAAACAAAAAATACTTTATTTTGACCTTTTTGTGACTTTTTGAATTGGGGATCAGCTTATTTGTAAAAGTTTGGTTGCAGTTTTGGGAGGTGCAAAATTTTTTATTTCCTTCACAATATAATTTAGCAGAATTATTTTTCATGGTTAATACAGAAAAAATGGAATGTTACACAACTTTATCCAGTTTAATGATGGAATAATTACTTTCACAGAAAATTTAAATATTTTGTTTTATAATGTTAGGTATTGTTCAAATAGCCATATCGTCTTTGGCAAGAATTAAAAATAGATTTTCTTTGATATATATATATATATATATATGATAATTTTATTTACACAGACATGTACAAAATCTGCGACACTGGCATGCGGATGTTATCGATCAACAGTTACTATAAACTGAGATCTCATCAGGCAGAGTTAGAATCCGATCTTAACCTCAGATCATATTTGGAGAGAGCCTCTCTCTCCAAATATGATCTGAGGTTAAGATCGGATTCTAACTCTGCCTGATGAGATCTCAGTTTATAGTAACTGTTGATCGATAACATCGACATGCCAGTGTCGCAGATTTTGTACATGTCTGTGTAAATAAAATTATCATATATAAAGCTCTATTTTGATATTGAGCACTTTTTATAAACCCGGTTAAAATTCTCTGGATTACCACCCTGTGGATATTTTTCACCTGGATTATTACCATTATTATATATATATATATATATATATATATATATATAATTGTATAATTTCACCTTTATATACATTTTTATTATATAAATGACAGACAGAAGTATTTTAAGGTTGCCAACAAAACCTTGTTTGTTGACGTTTGCATTGAAAATACTTGTATTATTCAAAAGGAAACAAAAATATTCTAACATTTTTTCCCTACAAATTTAATGAAAATATCTTCAAATGGCAAATTTTTTAAAGACAAATCATTCTTTACTACAATGTATCCAATTTGTTAAAATATGAAACCCTGTTTGAGAATACGATTTGGTAGCAGTAAACATACAGGTTTGTCTTTTTTTATTTAAAAAAAGTTTTTAAAAAAATGTTAAAATGCATGGTTTTGAAAATCTCTATACATTTTCATTCTTTGTACCTTATTCATCGCTTGTGCCTCTTAGGCAACAAATATGAAACCTGACACAAGATTTTCCATTGGGCTTATAAATATATTTATGAAAAATAAAAACACACTTTTGATGGCCTTGTGCCTAATTTGTTTTAAATGTAAATCTTTTATATTTTCTGCAAATAAATAATTCAAAGTGTAGTATCTGTTCTGTCCTTGGTCAGAGGAGAAAGAAATACTTCTTGACTGCAGCAATTTTTTTTTTTCCTATCCAGAGTGTACCTTTTTGGGGGAGCTGGATATCCCCCACATAAAGAACTAACCTTGTTTCTAACTTTGCCCTCATAGGGACTAAAGGTTGTTACTTACTCTTCTATCTCTCCCATTCCACCAAGAGGAAACAGTCAGTATTAATCTCTAATGCCCGCAGGACCCCTAAAGGCTTGTGTGTGTGGGGTGGGGGAGATGTCTTGATTGTCGCAAAACCCTGAGTACCCCATTTTAAACAGTGATAAACCAACTATCGGTATGTAGCGGAGTGGGTGGAAGTAGATATCTTTACTTGATATAAAGTTATTTATTAATCTTAGTTTTGTTTGGCATACAATCTTATGGGGGGTGCACTTTGGATTGAAATCTTTACACAGTAATAATGGTTTCTTTGGCTTACTTACCATTTTAACCAAGGCATATATATATATATATATAGTTTATCTCTCTCTTTAGTCTGACCTTTGTCTGGGTCATCCTGCTGATGAATAATACATGTTTCAGGCATGAGTTTGGCTTTTATACCTACCAAGATTTGGTTGGCCTGTTCCCCCCTTCCGGCTCTGTTGTGTAACAACTGTTTGCTTTCTTCTTGTAGATTGCATGATTGTCATTCATCATAACCAGCTGGGCATTTAATCGTGTAATCACAGCATCGGGTGAATGATAGGTCTTCGTTTTCGTTTGCGAACCAGATCTTTAACAAGTCACACTTCATTGACTTACACTATTGCATTGTGTTAGTCTTTACTTAGTCTGCTTTTTGTCGTATACACAGATGGAGGGCGGAGGGAAGAAAGATATAATTTGAATATCTCTTTCTCTCATATATATATATAATGAGAGAGAGGATTGGAAACTCGAAACACTTAGGTAGAGTATAAATGGACAAGTAGTTAACCCAACCTTGAAGACAATAGAGGTTAAGTCAAATCTATAACATTATATACTCAAAATACTACATGAATCAAATTAGCTCAATTTAAGAACTTTTAGGTCAAACAGAGCTATTATAGAGTGAATTGAAATATATATATATATAACATAGCAGTTCTATGAATTCAACGATCGTATTCCAGAAGATTTTGTTGATTTGAATTCATGGAACTGATATGTTATAAATATATTTATTTCAATTTACTCTTTCTTTATCTAATATATATATATCTATATATATATAATGATAAAGAAAGGAAGAAAGTGTTCCGACGTAATGGAAATTGAAAAAGGAAAACCAAAAAAATATTTATGTATTCACCAACGTTTCGTCTTTATTATAAGACTTCCTCAGGATGATTTTCTGAAGAAAACATCACACAAGTACAAAATGTTTGGGATGGATAGGTGGCAGCATTTTGTACTTGTGTGATGTTTTCTTCAGACAATCATCCTGAGGAAGTCTTATAATAAAGACGAAACATTGGTGAATAAATAAATAATATTTCTTTGGTTTTCCTTTTTCAATTTCCATCTCCAAGGACACATGTTTTGTTGTCTCTATAACTCATCAGTGTGGCTAGACCTTGCAAGATTGAAAACCAGGACCTCGGTGGTTGGTATCTAGTGTTCTAAGAACTGAAGTAAACGAAACTGGCAGGTGGTGAAATTATATTGTATATAAATGAAGCTATTCGTTTTTTTTTTATAATACTGATAACTGAAAGTACTCCATTATATTTACAAAAGTGTGTGTGTGTTTCCTTCAGCATAAATATATGTTCAGTTTTGATCATGAACGTGCAATCTACTTGACTAAGACACCATTTTATTCACAAAGAACTTGAATTTGAGATGTGATCTTATTTTTTACTGAAAACAAATTTAATTGTTGCCATCTGATGTCTTGTGTGTAGGTACTGAGGAACTGAAGTATTCTCTTTATTTTCATTAAGATATATAAGTGTATATGGATTTCGAATGAAATTTAAATCAAGTTTCAGAATAAAAAGATCTTGTAGACTGGATGTTGCACATGTTTTGAAGCATTCTTATATAGACTTGCACAAGACAAAACAAGAAATGAAAGAAATCAGTTTTTCCTCAGTCCGTTATTTGATATTTCACAAGCTCACTCTCTAGTTTTCAGTGTTCACTGAATCAACTGTCTTCAAATTCAACTCTGTCTTGTCCAATCACTTGCTTCCAAGTTTTCCTTGGCCAGCCAATCTTCCTTTCGGTTGATGTAACCTCCAACCTTCTTCAGATATGTTTTGTTGAACTTAGGAATCTACAGAATTTTGAACGGAACCCTTGATTTAATCCATTGGAGTAACTGGCTCTCGTTCTGTCAGCCATAGCCAGGTAGATTAATCAAGTAATTCTTAAGGACTCGTTGCGCAATGGATAAAACTGTTAAGTAATATTCAGTTCTAAGTTCCAGTCTTCAGTAAGTTGAAGGTTCTCTTCTTGATATTGACAATACTAAGAATACAATTACAAATTACTTAAGACTTCTACCCGGTCATGGCTGACAGAACAACAGCAATCAACACCCGTGGATTAAATAAAGGCTTTTGTTCAAAATTCTGGATAGACTAGTGTTCAACAAGACACACGTGAAGAAGGTCGGAGGTTACATCGGCTGAAATGTTGTGAGAATAATATTCAACCTGAGAACAGTAGTCTGAATAATCTAAATAATCCCCTAAAAAGTTAAGTTTAAAATCCTCATAATTTTATGCACCCCTCCAATTCTATTTTTAGGATTATGAGCTATTTTATTGGCCTAAACATGATAATCACTCAGAGTTATAGCAGGAACAAAACATTTTCTTTTCATAGAGATTGCTTAATGAAGGTGCTAGTCTTACCATTAAGCTTATATCCTTTTCGATTTGTACACTATAATTTTGATAAGGATAGAGATCATTTTTTATGAACACCGATTTATACTTCATTTGTTCATTTCTTGAGAATTTTGTTTTGTTGCTCCCTTCTTTTCTACTCTTTTCTTCATTGATCTCTTTTTATTTTTGTTCTCTTGTCTGTTCTGTGTAATTCCTTTTCTGACTAATTACATTTGTTTTTCTCATCAAGTTTTGTTCTCTCTCTCTGTCTCTGTTTCTCTCTCTGTTTCTGTCTCTGTCTCTTTTATCCATTGCTTTCTCTCTCTCTCTCTCTGCTATATTAAATGTTGTTCAAGTGACATCATTCCACCTCACTTCTTCTCTAAGGGCCTCAGGCTGAACAGTGATGACTTTAACTCAACTTGCAGTCTTTTTATCTGTATGAAATTCAAATTTAATGGGTACTCTCTGCAAATTTATCCTCTACCCCCAACATACAGAATGGAGTAATCAATTCCTATCCGGAGAATTAGGGAAAGGAATACTTTCTTATCGGTAAATATTTGAATGTAAATATAGAAAAAAAAAAGTTGACTCGCTACAAGGATCTTTGATGACTTTATGTGAAAGAAAGTTACACACACACATCTAATTACAAAGGTTGAACAAAATATGGAAACATCTTAAAATTTAAAACAAATTTATTTTAATGTTGGGTAGGATCACCTTCAGCTGTAATTACAGGTTGAATTCTACGAGGTGTAGGTTAGTACACAATTTCAATTGTTTCCAAAGGAATTTTTGTCCATTTTTCCGTCTCCAGTTCTTCTCATGATGATAGAGAATATTTATGTGTAACTTGTTTTTTTTAAATGCCCCATAAATGTTCAATAGTATTGAGAACTGTGGTGGCCAGTGTTACGTCTTGATGTTTATACGTTTCGGTTCAATTACAACTCAGAAAAATGAAGGAAGTACGAAGTAGAACCTTTAACAGATTTATTTAACAAACACACTGATTAATTTAGAATGTAGAAAAAACGCTGAACGTGAGATGCTTGTTTGCTTGTGGGACCGTTCTGTTTTCATTTCACTGTCCGCAGACGACTTCTTCAAAATGCCAGAGGCAGCAACTCTTATTTTGCTTCAAGGGAAATAACTCGATTTTGATTTGTTAGATTGACCTAACAACCAGATTAGATATTCAACCTCACTAGAAGGTTCCTTGTGCCATTCAGTAACAGCTTTAACTGTGTTAAAGAAAGGATAAGTTTAATTCTGACATGAAGGGAAACCATTGGGCCGGCATATTTCAAAGATATAGCCCACTAGATTATCACAAATTATCCTCCATGTTTCACAGTTGGAAGATGGCTGTTTCCACACGTATAAATGTCTGTTAGTCAGAAATAAGATATAGCATGACTTGTCTAATAAAATAACATTTTTCCACTGCTCTAGGGATCAATAGTGTAGGTTTTTTACTCCACTCTGAACGTATTGCAACGTTTGTTTTTAGAAGTAGTAGTTTTCTGATTGCAACTCTCCTGGGAAATCTGACCCTGTTCAGCTCCTGATTAACAGTTGTTGTGGAACATGAGTTCTCAATGTGGTCTTAAGCGTTGCAGTAATTTTGGGAACTGTACTTTTGTGATCCTTTCTAAGACGTTGGATTTTTGCAAGATTGGTGAGTTGGTTGGATAAAGCCATGCTGATGAGTCTTTAAAGGAGGAAACAAATGTCTGGATGTTTATATTTATATGATATATTTATAGATAAATGAAAACAGAAATGAAGAATGTAAAAATGACAAATCTATTTCATCTTCAGTTGTTCAATGCAAAGCATATTCAATAATGGTATGTTTTTTCTTTCTTTCCTTAAGCCAGGTTTTTCAAAGATTGGAATCTTATTAGAGGAATTACATAGATAGATAAGTTGGCAGGGGAGTAGCCAAAATTCAACATCATAAATATTTTTTAATTATTATCCACATGCATATGTTTCATCCTTTTTGGGAATTGTCTATGTGGAGATAGCTGTTCTGCTGGTCGCACAGTTCGAACCCCAGAGACGAGTCACCTTTTAACTCAACTCTGAACCTTTTTGTATATGCGGAAAAACAAAAATGTAAGTCTATTACAAGTCTTTACAAGCAAACAGTGTTCTTGATCACCATTGGATGGAAGTCGCAGTTACGCATTAATTTATTCTCTGAAAAGGGCCCAGCTGTAAGAAAGCTATTAAATGTTATATTAAAGATTTTTTTTTTTATTATTATCCACAAATGTTTCATACTTTTCGGGAACAAACTGCGGACGAAATTTGTAAAATTACTGTTTAGGAAAAATTTCATTTTTTTAAAATTTGTCAAACTTGGCTCAGTTTTCATTCATGACTTGTTGATCCTGGCCTTTAACTAGTCATTTGTATTGTAGCTGGATCTGTTGATATCTCGTTCCACTGCACTCCACACAAAGAAGTTTAGGTGGTTAGTCAGGCGAAGCCAGATATCGAATGAAGTGTGGGCGACAAAGTTTTCTGACAGCCTGGACTAGGTGCACCGGTTTGTTAGGTGTTGTGTCTTGCGGACACACATATGGCCTACTGACAGCTACCTAGTCAATCCAGGATTTCACTGCCTCGTTCAGAACGTGAATGTAGCCATCCGTGTTCAGCCTGAGGCCCGCGGAGAAGAAGTAGGTGGCATGAAGTCACTTTCACTTCCGATGACACTGAGGAACATTGTTGTCACTGGAAACTTTGTCTGCATGACACTGGGCATGTCTTTTGATGAGCTAGTGAGAAGAACTATAGCATGTCTGGCTCCAGTGGGTGTTTTAACTTGTTGATCAGTTTCTTTGTATGCTTCAGTCGCTTTTCTTGCATCGTCTTGAGAGAAATTGCTCTTTCCTCACCTTGTATGACACATAGCCGATGTTCTTGTGCACCACCTGCCTCACAGGCTTTTCACCTACATCTTTCTCCCTTGCAACAGTATGCATCGACTTGCTGAGTTCATTGTCGATGATCTCCTGAATTTCAGTGACAAACTCCAGTCTTCTGCTGACGTGAGATTATCCGTCCAGTGCTTTTCTCTCTAATGTTGTTTTGCAGTCAAATACCGAATCTTTCGATTCCTTTCTATCATCTTTCTGCTAACGCTGAGGAAATCTAAGTCTCCTTATTTGTCCTTCCTGAACGGATTCGAAATCCATTGCCATGGCAAATAACACTCTATCTGAGAGTCGAACGTTCAAACTCCTTGGCCTAACATTCACAGGTAGCAGGAATTGGGACAAATACATAGAAGACATTGCCAACGCTGCTGCAAAGAAGGTGGACTCCATCTACCGTGCTAGAAAACTTCACACACCTGACAGTATCCTATATCTCTACAAAGACACCAATCACCCATGCATAGAGTATTGTTGTCACATCTGGGCTGGTATACCATCCACTAGTCTCTCCCTCTTAGACAAGATCCGAATAAGAGTATCTAATCTAATAGGTCCCTCACTATCCACCAAGCCCCAGCCTTGTCCCATCGCTGCAATGTTGCATCCTTGTGCTTGTTTTACAAGTACTTCAACGGAATGTGCTCTGATGAACTTGCTGCTCTAGTGACCCCTCGACGTAAATACACTCGACCAACCCGACAATCCGCTTAATCCCATTCATTTACTGTGGAGGTCCCCAGATGCCGGAGAGCCTACTAGTCCAATAACTTCATTCCTCGTGCTGCTGGCTTTTGGAACTCCCTCTCCGCACCTATACTGACATGCAGAAATTTAAAACTAATGTGAACAAACATCTTGCAGCACAGCTCCCAATTTAGAATGACCCCCCAAAACATTCACCCTACCTCTCAGTAGCTCCTTATGTCTACAGTGGCAACTTGACTTATTTCAGGTGAACTATGTTAAAAAAAAAGGAAAAAAAAGAAGAAATTCCATGTCTCTTCCAAAAATAGGGAAGTTGATAATTGTTCATAATCAATTATTCTGCAGAAAAATAATGGAAATATTGTCAGTTTTCATAAAGGCAAGACTTACAACAAAAGTTAAAAAAAAAAGTTGAAAATTACTAAAAAAATGTTATTCACACCCAGTATATATATATATATATATATATATATATATGTGTATCTTGGCAGCATCTTTTCTTTTATACAAGTATCATTAAAAATAACGGACATCTTGTGTCTGGTTATTTTTTCTAAGATCCTTTCCGTTTTTCTGATTAGGTTCTTAGTTTCAGACGGAAACTGGTGATAAAATTGCCATAGCTTCCCAAAGCGCTTTCGAACCCTTCCAGGTCCATCGTCAGTGGAGCAATGTTAAACCAGGCATAGACCTAGGAGTGAATATATATTCTATTTAGGCGGGAAAATAAAGGACTGTGTTTTATGTAAATTTATATTTATAGGCATTTGAGTATATTAGTACTAATAGTATAGTTAATCTTGTTAATAGCTGGTTTTTCTGTTATGTATAGGGCTTCGAGTATGTGGAGTTTAAGTGTATTAGTATTTTGTGCGATGATTTTTGTGTTATCTACTAGAAGTTTACGGATATGCGAACTGGGGCAGGAATGCTTTTTATAGAGGTGCTGGGTTATGGCGGAGTCGTTAGATAAATGCATAGTTAATCTTCTAGATAGCGTCGTAACAGTCGACCCTATGTATACATTTTCATGATTTTTATCCTTGCACCATGCTCTTTGCACAAACATAAAGTATTTTGCTTTTTGTTTCTTTCAGAAAATACATTTTCTGGCTTAGAGATTCGTAAAATAGAAACATTTGTTCGATTATGCCCTAACCAAAAAATAATGCTTACATCATCTAGTAAAATTATTATTGCTATCACATCAACATTTATATTTTATGTAAATATTGGCCAACTTATTTCTTAGAATTACTTCATTTCACAATAGTACGTAACACCTATTTACAATGCTGCTTTAACACACTCTTAGTAGTGGCCTGTTACCCTGATAAAAACAAATTCATTCACATACAAATATTTCAAAACAAAATATCAATATTCCTATCAAGCAAACAGGATAATTTTACAAATTAAAAAAGAATTACCATAGATTACCTTAGAAAATACTGTTTCTTTTGCTAGAATCAGCTGAGTTTCTACTACAGTAAATTACAAATGGCTGAACAAAATATTGATCACACCATTACTCATGGCAGGGGAGATAATTCTTTCTTTGTTTTTTAAACATGTTTATCTTCCTCACAATTAGTAGTTTGGTAGATAAGGGAACAGTTTGTTTTAATTGTTCTTTTACATTGAACATTTATACTTAGAAAAATTACAAAATAGAAATAGTATATGGCGATCAAAGCTAGGTTATTCACTTTTCCCAAGCAAAAGTAGTGCTAGTGTGTGTGTACCTGTACATATGTGTGTGTATACATATATATTTTTTTAATTTTTTATTTTTCTTATCTTTCCGTTTTTGCTGGAGATGGGGCATCCTACCGGATGCCAGACATTCACTGGCTATTTCAGATACTCCAGCCTAGAGATCTTTTTAAAATCCTAACCGTCCCTTTAAGTGCAATTGTTTGTATTTATCTTGCACTCGGTTCACCGGGTATACTCACCAGATAGCTTTTGAAATTTGTTTTCATTAGTCCTGTTGCTCCTATAATTACTGATATGATGGAGATTTTCCTAAGATTCCAGTTTCTTTTCATGTTGTACATAAGACCTTGTTATTTCGTAATCTTTTCCCTTTCAGCTCTATTTAATCCTGCATCATTAGGGACACTGACTTCAACTAGGGTTGCTACTTTCTCCGTTTTGTTCCATATTACGATGTCAGGTTTAGCAGCTCTTTTTTCTAGATATGGAGCTGTAGGGATTGCATAGTCATAGTGGATGGTGTATAAATTATTTCCAACTGTTCTTTCTGGTATATGCTCCCAGGACTTGCTGCTACACTGGATATTCAACTTTTTACAAATAGTCCAGTGAAGATATTTACACACTCCGTTGTGTCGCATTGTATTATAGCCATCCTCCAGGAGAACCTTACAACTGGATGTCAGGTGGCTCACACTCTTTACTTCTGTGTGATGAAAAAATTTGATGAAACGTCAGCTCAGCTCTTAATATCTAATTATTTATATATTTAAAAGTTAAACAGAACAGCTTGAAACATGATTTTCTGAAGATGTTCGATTGACTTAAAAATAATATTTTGTGAAATAATAATGCAAGTACAAATACGCCCAAGCAATGCTGGATCGGGACAGCTACTTCACTTTAAAATGAAGCTAATCTAACCCCTTTTTATCTTATTAATATATTTATAAAACTATATTTTTTTTATTCTTTGTATGCTTATTTGATTCATGATTTGAATAATTGTGCCTTCTCCCTACTACTTTTGTGATAGTTTATATAGTTTACTCTTTTAACATAATAATTGCATTAAACCCCAAAAATCATTCTATTTCCTCCACCAGCAACCCAGCTAAATTTCTTGAGTTCATTTATTTAAAATCTACTGACAATATCTTCGTTTTAAAAAAGTTAATCAATGACCATTGCTTTTATTATTTACTAACATAAACACAATTTCTTTTTGTTTTAAATGTGATTTTTTTTTCTTTTGTCAGAACACTTTATGCATTTATAACTTGAAAACGAAATATATTAAAAACAATAACTTGTATTATGTTTAATTTACGATGAAATGTAAAGTTTTTTTTTATTGGTTTCAAACATATAAAAATAATTATTTCAAAATATTTGGGAATATCTCTCTCTCATTTAAAAAAAAAACAATGAAATGTTATTGATTTAAACGTTATTTTATAGAATGCTCAATGTTATAAATAAAAAAATTACATAACAGAACTGATACAATTCTTAAAATTACAACTGCCCACACAGATTCCAACATTAGATCGGGTTTCATGCCCCCTAAGAGATCATCATATGTTATTTCTTTATTGGTTTGTTTCGGAACAAAAGCAGCATCTGACGATTATCGCTCGGAGGTAGGGGTACGGCATGAAACTGTATAATATTTTGATCTGTGTGGGGTATTGTAACATTAAAAATTCTATTAAAACTCTGTGGATCATGTTTCTATTTGTCACTGTGCACACTGAATGACATCACAAAAGATGAATAAATAAACAAATAATAAAGGGCAAATGATAAAAGTGTTTGGAGAGGTGAATGAGGTAGATAATTAAAAGGGAAGAGAGAAAGAGAAAGAAGGATGATGTCATAAAGCTACCACTCCTTCTTTAGGACATCATACATTTTCAAGTAAATATATATAGACAAATGTTTTTAAAAAAATTCACCCTACTCTCGTCATGTGGGCAAAACGGATGCACACATATTAGAGGCAATGGCTGAATCCTTAGAAAGTGACCTTCAGTCTGTAGTGGAATGGGGTCATAAATGGATGGTAACATTTAATGCTGCTACTTAGTGCCTTTCCTTCAACAACTACAAAAAACCTTCAATCACCGATTGTCATGGCAAATAACATCCTACCTAAGAGTTCAACGTTCAAACTCCTTGCCCTAACATTCACAGGTAGCATGAATTGGGACACATACATAGAAGACATTGCCAAAGAAGGTGGACTCCATCTACCGTGTTAGAAAACTTCACACACCTGACAGTATCCTATATCTCTACAAAGACACAATTCGCCCATGCATAGAGTATTGTTGTCACATCTGGGCTGGTGCACCATCCACTAGTGTCTCCCTCTTAGACAAGGTCCAAAAAATAATATCTAATTTAATAGGTCCCTCACTATCCACCAAGCTCCAGCTCTGTCCCATTGCCATAATGTTGCATCCTTGTGCTTGTTTTACAAGTATTTCAATGGAATGTGCTCTGATGAACTTGCTGCTCTAGTGCCCCCTCGACATAAATACACTTGACCGACCCGACAATCCGCTAAATCCCATCCATTCACTGTGGAGGTCCCCAGATGCCGGAGAGCCTTCTACTCCAATAGCTTCTGTCCTTGAGCTGCCGGCCTCTGAAACTCCCTCCATGCTCCCTGTTTCTCCGATTCTACCGACATGCAGAAATTTAAAACTAATGTGAACAAGCATCTCGCTGCACAGCTCCCAATTTAGGATGACCCCCAAAACTTTCACCCTAATTCATAGTAGCCTCTTGCATTTACAGTGGCAACTGGCCTTGTTTGGGGTGAACTTTGTTTTTAAAAAAAAACGAAAAAAAGATGGAATCACTAATTCTTGATCCAGATGCATAAGATAACTTTATTCACATATATTTCATCGATGTTCATTCAACACAATTTTTATTTATGAAAGGATATGTACAAGAAAAAATATATTCGGAAATTCAAGATTTTCATAAATATTTAACAAACACTGATTCCATGTGTGTGTATATGTGTGTGTGTGTATATATATATATACATACACACACACACACACACACATGCCCAGCCTTTTCAGAATGTGGAGGAGTAGGACAAAATGGCTTCAGAACAATTGTTTTGTCGTAAGCGTATCTGATAACTGGAAGATTTAAAGTAAAGTGAATAGAGTACTTCATCTTGAAACATGCTTTGCAGAAACAGTCAGTGTCAAATGTCTCGGACACATTTCAGCTCGACCATGGGTGTGATTCATGTGGCAGAGCTTGTCCGTCAAGGGCTGGTCACATGAGATCACATGGCAGCGACAGACTATGCAAGTGTCGATCAGGAGGAAAATATAGCTATGTATAAACGGAAGTCAGTGATCTTGTATGTCTGGTATGCTGAGCCATATATCTGTTCACAACCAGACATTGCAATCTTGCAGGAATGGCCTTCTGGAAAGAAATGGTAATCACCACATTATATATATATATGTGTGTGTATGTATATATATATATATATATATATATATATATATATATATATATATGGAATAGTGGATAAGCTTGTAAACAAACTAGTCAAAATAACTGCCTGAGTCTATTAATTATATATCACCCCGGGGACCATTGTGAATTGACTTGGCTCTATCAGTGCCTTTCCATCGCCATTATTCGATGGAATGTCTTGAGCCTGCTCTCAGCCTGCCAAGCTAGCAGGCATCTGATGAAACTTCCTGATGTTCTGAATATAGGCGTTTTAAATTTAGCAGTTGAAAAAGATTATTTAGAATAGTAGGGCAACAAAGTAAATGTTTACATGAACTTTAAAATTTTAATCTAATTTTCATATTTTGTCAAATGTTGAAATATGCATTTATTAAATAAATTTTTTACCCCACCTGTAAAAACAATAAGACCAATATTTCAACCAAGTCAAACGACCATAATCTTTTTTTGTAGGAGCTCTTTTACATCAAAAGATTAAGGTTGTTTGAATCAATCAAAATATTTTCCTAGTCTATTTTCATGTTTGTCGATTATTCTACATATTAAACTTTCCATTTTGTCTTTAATTTCCTGTTGTAAATATCTTCATATCGTTAAAGAAGAATGTCCAACAATATGTGAAAAAGCTAAAAGCATAGAAAAGTTTTTATCATAGTAATATTTCAGTTCATCCCGGCCTTATTAAATGCAACATAGACATGTTTCATAATTTGGTTAAAGTAGATGCACCTGCCAGTCGGAAGTGTTAATCAAACGCTCCTTTCGTCTCTTCATTCTGATGCTCTGTTTGATAATACTTAAAGAAGCCAAAATGTTTCACTGATAAAAAAACCCCAACCTTTTTAATAATTCAAGATCTTCGCATTCAATCCCCCCCCCCCTCACTCTTTGTATCTCTAAATGTAGATGCAAATTCTACTTGACATTCCCTATGACGGTTTAGGTAAAATTGATACCTTCTCCTGATATGTAAAAGTCAAGAGATGAAAAGGTGTTATTAATTCTGAGAGAACAATGCAAGTGAATGAGGTAAAATTAGTGAGAGCAAAAGCAAAAGAAAATAGAATCTATGTAAGGTGAAGAGAGAGAGAGAGAGAGAGAGGGGGGGGGGATAAATGTATGCAGAATGAAGGGAGAGAAATGGCAGGCAACTTATACATGTCAACTTCTTAAAAATGGCCTTTTAAACATAAATTCTGAAATATTTGAAAAAATTAAGTTCATTTTTGGAGGTTAATTTGAATGCTTGTATTCAAATGTATAACCGTTTAGAAATATCATAATCACTTCTGATGAAAGAATTGCCATGAAACTGCAGTAAAATTTTCAGATAACTGAAATTGGTTATTATATATATTAGAGTAACCGTCCCGAACAGAACAGTTTTGCACCACTTTTATGTCCCCTTACAAAGATTCAAATCAAGATATAATGCTACTAAAACTTATGTCTAAAATCCTTATTCAAATTTGGATCACAATCCATTACATAATTTTGATTCTAGAAAATGTCTAAAAATTAAGTCTTAAAGGGTCTTAAGAACTTGAATTCTGGGAATTTTGTATAATTGGTGGCAAATGACTATTGATAGAATTCAGTGCAGATCTAAAATATTTGAATTTTCAAATGGGAGGTTATGCCAATATTATGCCCCTAAAATGTCTAATACCGATTGTTAAAATTTCAGAAAAATCAGATACCTCTGATTTTTCAGAAAGGTCTTCCCCCTCCCTCTTTGTCCCCTTTACATAAAATGAAACTAAATATAACCCACATTAACCACCCTTATGCCTGACAATTATGTTCCAAATTCATAATGATCAGTAAATTAGTTTAGGAGTAAATCCTGTACATACACATACCTAACTTTATATATACAGAGAAAGATATGCACAAGTTTTTCTGGCCATTAAATTCCGTTACTATCTTTCTGAATGCTTTTGTATTGTTCAAATGTTTTATTTGCCCCCTTCTATCTGTTTCAGGCTCAAGTATTCGACATTCTATAACCTCACCCAATATGCCAGTATTGGCTGGAGATTTGACCTCAGGCCGTGCATTCGAAAGTGGCTGCACTTGCCATAAGAGCTCTGAGGCAGTATTG
Organism: Sepiola atlantica; assembly: GCA_963556195.1. Classification (NCBI taxonomy): domain Eukaryota; kingdom Metazoa; phylum Mollusca; class Cephalopoda; order Sepiida; family Sepiolidae; genus Sepiola; species Sepiola atlantica. The sequence goes on along the minus strand of OY744524.1, from coordinate 80,963,490 downwards.
AATGACCTGACTGGCAGAGAGACAGTTTGTCATTGTGAGGTAAGTAGTTTAAACATCTCTTCATTCATTCCTTCCTTCTGCAGTCCCCCCCCCCCCATCTCATTTCCATTCCTGCGCAAGAACTGTTACACGAATGGATCAGATAAATAAGAAAAGCAAGAATGGGAAGCAGATATTCCATATAAGTTTAAATTGGATTCTTTACAGGTAATTTGTGATATACCTTCACAAGTTTTGGCTTTCAAAACATCAGACCCGCTTCACCAGCAACCTAAACATGATCCCTACAATGTGCTACTCACCTTAAAAACATGTTAAAAATGTTGTCAGAAATTCAATGTTTTATGGGAAACATCCATACAGCATGAGGCAGTAAAAATGTTCTGCCATTTTTACTCTTTGTATTTTACTAGTTAATCCAAGACTTTTTTTCCATTTAAGATTTATTGCAAAGTTTCTTCAGCATCCTGTTAGATATCTTTGATTATACATGCTGATAGCATCATGCCATTTTCACAACGTTTTCGCCACCATTCTTTCTCCAGCTGCCTTTTCTTATAGTCTGTAACTTTCTAGGAATTCTGAACTGAATCCTTTATTTAATTCATGAAAGTTTGAGTTCAATCCCTGGTGAAGGAAATTCAGAAAAAAAAAAAACTTTACTAATACCCAAAATATAAAAGAGCAATCTATCCCAAGTGGACTAGATAAAGGGTTCAGTTTGAAATTCCCAAAAGGTTACTGACTCTAGTCAATAGGAACCTGAAGAATGTCTGAGAGTATAATGGCTGAACATTTTTGAAAATGGCAACCACAAAGTTGTGGAAAACTCTGAAAGATGTAAATTATGCAAAAAAAAAAAAAAAAACAATCCAAAAAAACAGTAGCTAATCTCAGAAATATTTAATATTGCAAACCGTACATTTTTTCTTTGTGGAAAATAACGTTTTCAATATCTCCTCTGCTACAAAGTTGAACAAAGTTTTTCTTTTAATAATTAAGTAGATACGTATATTTTTAAAACTACAGTTTTATTTAATAAATACTTGTTTTATGGTGGTGACCATTACATTTACCAAAAAAAAGAAAAAAGACCCCCTCCATCCTCTTATCTTTCTTAATTAACAACAAAACAAAAAATAGATTCATATTTTTGAAAAATCTTTATAAAGTTTTTAATTTTTTTTCTGTCTTTAATAATAAAAGGAAAAAAACCGCAAAGTAACCATTTCAAATTATTCAGGAATAGATAATTGTTTTATTTGACCAATTGACTTTCTGTGTTTTTGCTTAATTATATAACGAGTTTTTCATGGAATTTGTTTTCATTTTTATGCTTATTCAAAATAAAATCCCTCAACTTTCAATCTTGAAAAGACCATATAAAATAACCTTTTTGTTGATTTTTTCTTTAATTAAATGTGACTATGTTAATAAACATTAAATTTTCTCAACATTAGAATATATCAAATAACATCATAACAATCATCTTTTTTGTTGTTTTTCTCCCAGTTACCAACATATGAAATGAAAATTGTTTCTTTCCTATACAGCTAGATTAATTTCTGCCCTAAGGGCAGATAGTCTTTGGCTAGTTCTTAATAATTAACTGATTGTTTGTATTCATGTTCTTGATTGTTGGTTCATGTCACATGCCTCTTTCTCCTTTTTCAGGCACCTCGTTTGATGCCGCAGTTAGAGTTTGTGACGGCTTTGATGAATATTGCTCAGAAATTGCAACAACTCTCTACAAAGGAATTACGTAGTACGTCACTCTTTATTCATTTTATGAAAGTATTGTTACTTTTCCTTTTTTTCTTTTCAAACAGTGATTTCTTATTAAGTCGTTCGGAAAATAATAATTGCTTTCACGAACATTTATTCCTTAAGTTCATGTGGACCCATTTATTGAGCTTTTTCACCCCTTACCAATTTGCTTCTGGTGGTTGTTGTTGTTTTACCCCCGACACCAAGGCTCAGCAGTTGCATGTGAAGTTCGGGAAGGTTTGGCCCATAACACACAAAGGAATGGCGCAGAAGCAACATTGCCACTTTTACTCCATTGATTTGCAGTTCCACACCCAGATGACCAGAGGACAAGTGATCCTGATGCCGACTCCTGAATTTTCACCAGAGCCCTGTTAGCCAGGTAGCCCTGACACTACTATGTTGCCACCACCCCTACCACGAGGAGGAAGGGTTGGACTTTGAGGGGGGGGGTGCTTCTGATGCCCCGAGACTTGAAATACTAGCATGAAATACATAGTAAAAAAACCATAGACACTTCTGATTTAAAAAAAATTCTTTTTATGGGGTTTGTTCAACAATTGCTTTTAAACTTTGATTGTCAAGAGTGCATGGCTGTTCTTTACCTTGATCATCACCATCACAGAATTTTTTTAACCCACATTTGTACTGTCTGATTATTTGTGAGCCCTACCCCCCCCCCCCCCCCCCGTTTAATATTTGGCGGCTGTTTAAGAAACATTATGACCGAGTTTAAATTTATGCAAGAAAAGTACATGCATTTTTAAAATTTTAAATAAGGGGTATTAAGAGCTAGTAAAAAATAAATCCGTATGAATCAGAATCGTACAACTTTGTTGACCGGCTTGATTCTGGGACGTTAAGGTGGTTAAGTGGATAACGACTTGCGTGTGGCAAGTTCAGACCCAGTCTGTTCCATAGAATCACTTTCACTCAGGGATGTTGGCAACCATTATGTGGTCCCTCCTGCAAAAATGCCAACAACGGAATCAAGCCGGTCAACAAAGTTGCACCATGTTGATTCAAAGGAATTTACTTTATTAACAGCTCATATGCTTCATGTTGTGATGGTATAACGGACTCCCCTCAGTCACTAAATAAGTGAACTAGTCTGGACAATAAATATGACTACGAACAGTAGTATGGGGGCATTCGATTGTATTCTGTTAAATCCTTTTTGATTACCTGTAGTTACTATTGTTTGAACAAGATATGTGTGTTGGAATACACCAACTATTTTAAGACCTTTACACTCTGGGTTATTTTGTTATTTATAACTACTTACCAAGTTATATCACTTCAAAGTTGTATTCTGAAAAGAATTAGAAATTTATTAAAGAGTCCGCATCAATAAGTGTGTAAAATTCACTATAAAACATTACCAAAACAGGAACCTGAATCAACTTTTTAAAGTGAGTAAAAAAAAAAAAATCGACCAGTATTTTCTGTGTAACCGAATAGTACACACCTGAGGTTTATTTAATTCCTGGCTTGCAAAATGTATTAGATAAATCTTTCTTATCTAACTATCAAATGTTTATATAATATTTTTGTTCAATCTCGCCTCAAATAAATCGTACAAATGTTGATAAAGATTAACTTTTTCCACCATGTTTCCTTGGATATATGGGTGTGTGTTAGAGATGGACAGTTGTATATTTGAAGCCGAACAAAATCTTTTTTTTTTCAAACCTGAAACCATTCGGTATAGTGCTATTACTACCAAACAGCCATATGCAAGGAAGCACAGTGGAAAAAGTAAAGATTTTTATAAGATTAATTTTTAACATTTGTACGATTAGTTTTAGACAAGATTGAACAAAAATATTATGTAAACATTGAATGACTATTATTTAATTAGAATAGATAATGATAAATCTCTGAAATATATTTTATATTTTAGCAATGAAATATTTTCAAATGAAAAAAAAAAGCAAATACGAAATGACATCATATGTCGGTAGGAAAAATATTTGCTTCATTCAGTTTGAGATTTTGTTGTGCAGATAAGAAACCCAGACCAGAGGAAACAATATTTGTTGTTATTGCTTTCTCACGGTAACTGCAAATTGATTGTCACTGTGCCATTGACTGAACATGACCATCTTTGCTGATGTCACAGAAGAAACTGTTACCCTCTCTAGCAGTATGGCTCCTAACTACAAAGCACGTTTCGACTTTCCATGCTTAAATAGTCAGATTGTAGCTGAATAGGGTAATTTTTATATTTAGAAATGACTGTAGTTTAAGGTGGCTAAAAATTTGCATATATTTTCATAGAGGAAAAGGAAGAGTAACAGAGGGAGGGAGGAAGGGAGAGAAAGGAATAGAGGGAGTATTTACAATGAATAAATACAGATATTTGTAAATATAGGTAGGTAATCAAACCATGGTTGGGGGCGATAGAAAGGCTGCCATTTTGTTGGTTACTACATTCAGATGTAAAGGATTGAAATTAAGCTGTTTTTGTTTTTCATTAGTAGATCTGAGTCCAATTTGAATGACTAACTTCCATTATTGAAGGGATGACCATTGTCTTCAGTTTCTAAATTGAATGTTATCTCTCTCTCTCTCTTTTTAGCTTCCAGGTTGATAGCAGAGTTGGCAATGCTGAATTTGAACCTGCCAGCTCGAGTTTGGCTGCCGACAGCTGAGAAAGCCAACCACCATATTGTACGGGTTCCTCACACACAGGCTGTTGTACTCAACTCCAAGGAAAAGGTTAGACTCTCCTCCCACTCTCAAGGCTTCCCTCTTGGATGAAGTTTTATTTTTCTCTCTTGAAATCTGCATTTTAGAAGTGATTACACCTGTCAATATTAATGATCAATTTGAACTTAATTAATGGTTTCAATTTGAAAGTTAATTTCAGTTCTAACCTTTTTAGCATTAGACTTAGTGTGAATAAGTAAATGTAAGCATTTTAACTGATTTTTCTTATTGTTTTCAAAAAGATTGATTTGGTATAGCTAAAGTAAATTCATATAAATCACCATGGTATGACTTTTTTACTGGCTCAATTCTGTTGTTGACATTGGTTTCTTTCGAGAATCAGGTACTTAGAGGAGAGACCGGGTGAAGGTTGCTAATATCCCTAGTGAAAGTGGTGCTATGGTACCAACAGAATTCGAACTTGACACTCCAGGTCGTCAATCTACTTCACTGTCCACTTCACCACCACTTTTGATTTGTCTGTTTAATGGCATATCAACCTTTCTGGTGTTATTTGTTGCCAAAATACAATACCTTTTGGAAACGATACATTAAAATACAAGTTGCCAATTGACACATAACTGGCAGGAGATCCGATAGTATTTGAACTTGATATTGTCAATTCCATTGCCTGCAGTCATCCATTAGGCTAATTACATCCCTTCTCCTTTTCAAAAAAAAATTTAATGCTATCAAAACTTACCCCCCCCCCCCCCCCCCTCCAAAAAAAAAGAAATATAACCCAAAGATAATGAATGTAACATGTTCAATTTTTATCAAATAGGAAATTGATGCACATTATGGCCATGAAAAATTAAGAAATGAATGCAACCATTTTTCTCTTTCTAAAAAGGGTTATTGGGATTAGGTAGTTACAGATATGAACTAGGGCATCGGCTAACAGAGTTCAAATCCAGATCAATTTATTCGATTAATTTATACACTTTGGAGACGTATGAACCTTTCGATTCTCTCCATATCTGTGTAAAATTATTGTATTCATTTGTTGGAGTCGAATTCTAGTGGCTTGGTATGAATATATGAACATGTCATAAAACTGAAATTTAAAAAAAAAAAAAAACTAAGGAAGGGAATAAACCTTTCTCAGCCCCAGGTTAGCAAGATTTACATTTTGACTTAATTCAATGAGAAAACTATAAAGTTTGGCAACTTTTCATATCAATCATTTTTAACTTTTAAAACAAATGTTGCATTACTTTATTGTCTCTTAAGATTACAGTTATGTCACATTGAAACACCAGTTTTTGTCAGATCACAAAAGTTAAGAAACATAGAGCTTGGTCAGTACTTAGATGGTTGACGATTTGGGAATACTCTAAGTTTGGAAGTGGCTGTAAAGTCATTTTCTCTAATACCCTTGGACAACATATAAATCCACCCCCTTAGCTATGAGTGAAATAGTAAGGTAGACTTGATTCTTAAGCCTTGGTAGGGCAACTACTATTGGAGAAGGAAAACTCTGAAATGACATCATTCCTCTTCCACTTATCCCAACATTGCTTCTGATCATCTTATATTTCTCCTTGCTGCAGAACTTGGGCAAGCTGGATTAGAAGTGCAGTTAGAGATTGTGCAACCCTTACTTCGCTATTAACTTCTCATCGTGTAGGCACTCTTTCAGAGTGTATCCATTATCTCTCAGGATAGGATGGTGACAATGTCTCTGGCATATTTTGGACAATTATTGACATTTTCTTTCCTTTTCGATGCACAGATAATATTTATTCTAAAACTCTTCTCCCTGCAAATGTTTTCCCTTTTCCAGGCGCCATACTTGATGTATGTAGAAGTACTTGAATGTGAGAATCCCGTCACGAGTCAGGTCCCCAGTAAAATCTTGGAAAACACACTGCGCTTCACCCGCTCTGAAGAAGACTTGACTCACTATTACAGCCGAAGCAACACCTCTCCCCGGCCGGAGTTAGCCATTTACAGCAATGCAGACTTTGATGATGCTGATTGCTGGTCACAAGATGATGATGAAATCTTGCAAGTCATGGTTCGTATAAAATCTTTTCATAAAAAAATTTCTTTATTCAGATTTTGTTATCTTTTTAATTACCTCAATTGTAAAATTCAAAGAACATGGCTGTTTTTCAGCTCTCAAAAAATCATAGTCCTCAATTTTTCTGTTCCTGATTTTTAATCTCTTCTTAAAATTTTCAAACTAACAAATTGTAAGTCTCTTTGGTACTTTTCTGTTATTCTCAAAGTTATATTACTTAAAAATAAAACAGAATTATCATCTTCATTATTTTCTTTTTCTTCATCTTAACATATTGGCAGGTGTTGGCCGGTTTTTAGAAATTGACTTCCAAACTAATCTATCTCTGACCAGGTCTTTATTTATCCCTCTTTCCCTCAAATCTATTCCATTATCACTTCCTTCTACGTTTTCCTCGGCCTTCTCTTGTCAACTAACTCTGTTACCTCAACTGTTCTACATTTATTAACCCAAGAACTTTTTCTATTCTTTCAACATGATCATACCAACATAGTCTACCGTTCTGTACACATTTCTCTATACTGTCCAGATCTAATCTTCCTTTGAAGTTATCAGATCGAAGCCTGTCTTTAAAACTCACATTACACATCCATCATATCATTCTCATCTCATTTCTCTCTATACAACGCATGTCCGCAACCCTCACTAACCAGGTTTCACTTCCATACATCATTGCACTTTGTACAGAATTTTGATAGAGTATACAAAAGAAACAAATTACAAAGTGCATATTATATATAGAGGAAGGTAGATACAAATGAATTATAATGGATTATGATTATAATTATGTTCATCTCTGAGGGAATGTTTTGAACAAAATTATTTGAACTAGTTATATTCCTAAATACAAAATGTGTATATTGTTAATTTCTTGTTCTGATTTTACATGCTCCATCTTTCTTAAACGTTAACATCGGAAAACATTAGACGGTGTTGAAAGGATCTTACTAACCTGACCCTGATTTGATTTTGTTTTTCCTCACACACTCCATCATTTATCAGGAAATTATAAATATAAAATATTTTTTTGTAAGTAAAATGAATTTTAAACAATTGGGGATATTTTAAATAATGTAGTCCATTGTAAATGTGGTATTGTGGTAATTGCAGAAGTGGTAGCGATGGATAAATGGTGAAAGAATGAAATAGACAATACTTGTACGAATGTATCTAGTCCCCACACTTGTGATGGCCTTGTACTTAATTTATAAATGAAATTTATTTTAAATTTTAATTGCAAATAATTAAAAATGAAGGATCTGTTCTTTTTGGTCTCACCATTTTGGTATTACCTCCATTCAAAAGATGGGGAATAAACTGTAAAATACATTCTGATTGGATGTGAAAACTACAGAGACGAAATAAACATTCAAAAGCATCAGACCCGCAAGTATTGTTTGGACATATCAACTCTAACCAGAGGGGGGGGGGGGGGGGAATAAGAACATTAAAATATGATCAATGGTCAAAAACCAAAAAAAAAACCTTTCACTCCATAACTCCTGAAAATGGAGTCTCTCTTTAGTGTTTGCCTTTTCTTTCATGGATATGTGTTGTATGGAGAGAAATGATATAAGTGATAGAATGGATGTATAATGTTAGTCTCAAAGACAGGCTTAGATCTGATTACCTCAGAGGAAGTTTGATTCTGTTTAAATATAAGTATAGAGAGATGTGTATGGAACAGGAGATTTTGTTAGTTTGGTCACATTGACAGAATGGATGAGACTGCTTGGATTAGTAGGTAGAACAGTTTAGGTAGCAGGTTCAGTTCACAGGGGAAGGCGAAGGAAAACATAGGAGGAAGTGATAAGGATTGATTTGAGAGAAAGAGATAAATAAAGACCTGGCAGAGATAGGTTAGTTTGGTAGTCTATTCCTAAAATCCGTTTAACACATGCCAGCATGTAAAACAGATGTTAACCTGATGATGATATAGATATACTATGTAAGTGTTTATCAATACAGATTGGTAATAAGTACGGAAAGTGTGTTTTCAGTAAAAGTAGATAAGTTATGCCCAACTATAGTGGAGTTGGAAAAAAAAGTATTTTAAGCAAAAAATCTAAGGCTTTTGTATCTTCTAAATGTTTTTCAATGAAGCCGTTTCAAACCTGAATTAAAAACAAAACTCTGTTTCTACTTAAGTTTCCCAACCGGAGCAAATCCAGTGACACCATCTCTCAATTCTCGACTGAGAGTTCAACAAGTGCCGACAGCAAAGATCCTGTGTACATAGCTGCTGGGGACATTCGCAGGCGTCTTTCGGAGAACATTGCTGCACCCAAAGGAAAATTTGAGGTGAGTGAATTTCGTTATGGGTCAGTACGTCAATGTCATCCTTTAAAACTTACCTTTGTCTACAATTTGAGTCATTGTTTTTATCCGTATGTTTCTTTTTAACCTGTTGTAAGTAAAAGATACCAGGTTGAATATATTTAAGATTCAGTTTAGTATTTTAGCCTTTTAGTCAATATATTTAAAAACTGTACTAAATGAGTTGATCTCCAGAAATCAACAAATTAGGATTAAAGATGACATTCTTATATGATAATCTCATTTTTATTTGCATCTGAAGAACTTCATTCAATATTAAGTAAAATACCAAACATTAAAATGGGTAAAAGCTATTTCTTCCAAACATTTGAGAATAGGTTGTGCACCTCTTATCAAGACACATAACCATCTTTTCAGTGTATTTCTCCAAACTGAATGGATTTCTCATAAGTTTAAAAGAGTCAATAAACCATGTATAAAAATTACGGTATTTTGAAGGTCGATATGAATTTGATCTTGTCTCAAAGGAGTGGCAGAAGGGTTAAAAAAAAAAAAGTAGACCACCAAGAAGATGAAGTGATAATGTATTTTGGAGACAATATATAATTTGATGATGATTTCAAATGTGTAAAACGTTTTCTGTACTTTTAACAAAATGAAGATTTTAAGGTCTTTTCATAATGTCCATGTTTCTTTTCAGCGTGACCCTGAAGATCCGTCTGCTGCTGCACTAAAAGAACCATGGGAAGAAAAAGTGCGACGTATTCAGGAGTCTTCCCCGTACGGCCACTTACCCAACTGGCGCCTTATGTCAGTGATTATCAAATCTGGGGATGATTTACGGCAAGAGTTACTTGTATATCAGGTCCTTAAACAGTTACAGGTCAGTTAAAGTTTTTATTTGTCAATTAAAAATATCTTGTAAAATATATGCACTTCTCTACCCATCTACGTTCTCCGTGCTTTGAATGAACTCAAATATAGAAAAATAAAAAAGTGAATCTTTACATTCATTGGAAATACTACTTTCCTAATAACGTATGAGTGAAACAAAAATGAAAGAAAAGACATTCCCGCTTTTTAAAATATGCTACTTTGTTTTCATTTAAAAAAAAAAAATATTTCCCAAATAATTAAAGAAAAAAAAACAGTAAAAAATGTTTATCTTTATCTATTTGTGTTAAAATGGAGAGTACTAAGATATGCGATAAATTTAAAGTGGCCAAAGAAAATATTAAATGAACAACTCCACGAGAAAGCAAAGTATGAAAATTGGAGTAAAACAATCAAAAACAGACGTTTAAATTTTGTGTGCATGTCATGAGACTCGGTAAAGATACTCCAATACGAATTGCCCCAAAAGAAGCTCTAACTCCAACTGATATGAAGAGAGGTCGACTAAGAACAACGTGGATAAGAATGTTATTAATGATTTGAACTGTGGTGGAAGCCTTGCTATCAACACCAAAAATTCTGAAGAAAATGATTGACACATGAGTAAGCAAGACAGAAGATTCTAGTGATGACACCTATGCAATAGTAAATTGTGAAAGAGGAAAATGATGTTTAAATAATTCTGTTGGCGGCTTGTTTCTATTTATATATTGAATCTCTTTAAATGCACACAAAATAAGAACAAAAAAAAAATACTAGGAAAATAGAGACCGTATATCCCCCTAGCAATGTGAATGTTTTCTAACAAGAGTAGATTCACCCTTCCTCTAAATCCAGGAAGTAAGGGAGATTATTCTTTCTTCGATAATATCATTTCTTTCATTTTAAGCGTTTCGAATTAATAGAATTGGAGATATCTTAACCCTTTTATTTCTGTACTTTGGAGTTTTTTTATTTATTTTTTATTTACTTATTAAAAAAAATTTTTTTCATTTACCAAATTTTTTTTTTTTAATTTATTTATTTTTTATCTATTTTCTTTCCCCTTACCCAGAACATTTGGAATATTGAGCACGTCCCACTGTGGATCAGACCTTATAACATTGTGGTGACGGCCAATGACAGCGGCATGATCGAGCCTGTGGTAAATGCTGTTTCTTTACACCAAATCAAGAAACACTCAAAGCAATTTCTGCTAAATTACTTCATCCAAGAATTTGGTCCCATCAACAGTGAAGAATTTTTGACAGCACAGAAGAACTTTGTGCAGAGTTGTGCAGGTTATTGCTTGGTGTGTTATCTCATGCAGGTAAAAGACAGGTAAGCGAGAGAAAGAAAAGATCTTTCTTTTTCCGTCTTAGTTTGTGTCTGTGTTAAGAAGTTTAATGGAAAAATACTTTCCTTAGTTAAGATTGCTCCTTTTTATAGTGTGAACTTGTGTGTCGTTTTCTTACTCAGAGATTTACTTTTTTAGAACGATGTTACTGAAATTATAATAAGGGAGATAATTCAAAAGCAAGGGAAGTAACTACTATAATTTGATTTCTGAATTAAGATATAGATTAGCTTGAATAAATTTTTTCTTACACAGTTTAGTAAAATGTGGTCTTTTATCATTTCAGACATAATGGAAATATTTTATTGGATTCTGACGGACATATCATTCATATCGATTTTGGTTTCATTTTGTCAACATCACCTGGAAAGAATCTTGGTTTTGAGAATTCACCTTTCAAATTGACGCATGAATTTGTTGAGGTAAGTCAATAGGGATACATATTTTAAGCTCTCTTTTATTTATGATATTGATGATGATGATAATATCATGTTGCCCCACCCCCTCCTCTCTAGCCCCAATATATGATTGAGAAATAAGTTAAATTATTAAATGATTTAAATGTTAATATAGAATTTAGTTTATTCATTTGCCAAAAAATATTTTGATTTTATCTTAAATATGAAAACCAAACTATATTTCTTTTTATTTTATGCAAAGTAAATTCATGTTTCGGAATTTTTTAGATGAGAATTGATAATTTGGATTATTCGGACTACTATTCTCATCTTGCATGTTATTCTCACAACGTTTCGGCCAATGTAACCTCAGACCTTCCTCAGGTGCGTCTTGTCGAACTTGAGAATCTGTACAGAATTTAAAATGGAAGTCTTTATTTAATCTATGGGGGTAGCTGGCTCTTGTTCCATCAGCCATGACCGGGTAGAAGTCCTAAGGATTTTCAACCTCCAGAAGACGGTCACTTAGAACTGAGTATTTCTTAGCCCTTTTATCTGTTGTGTCACGGGTCTGCTGTTGTCATGGGTCTGCATACTAATAATACAATTATGAATTACTTAAGATTTCTATCCGGTCATGGCTGAGAGAACAAGAGAAAGCTATCCCCGTGGATTAAATAAAGGGTTCCGTTCGAAATTCCATACAGATTCCAGAGTTTGAAAAGACGCACCTGGAGAAGGTCTGAGATTACATCAGCCGAAACGTGAAAATAACATCCAAGATAAGAACAGTAGTCCAAATAATTCAAACAAATTCCTTGTGTCTAACAAAATTACAGAAGCAATAAGTGTCCCATATTTTATGGAGGTGACAACTTAATATTTTAAAATCCTTGTATAACTTAATTTGTTTTTTGTTTTTGCATATCAACTTATTTAGATTATTACTTATTTAGATTATTACTTATTTAGATTATTACTTATTTAGATTATTACTTATTTAGATTATCACTTATTTAGATTATTACTTATTTAGATTATTACTTATCATAAACTATTGTATACAATTAAACACAATTTTTTATTTTATTCAAAACTGGGAGGAAATTGGGGGTTCATACCTTTTTAGCAACAATATTGGTACAAATTTGAAAACAATAGATACAAAAGGATTTAAAGTCTGCATAGACACTCCATAGTCACTACATTATCCATTATACTAATCGCACACATCTCTTAAAATGTTTATTTAAATAATGCTCCACATATTATTTATGTTATATCGTGCCCTACATATTTTTTGGCATGCAGAAATTTACATATATGTTGCACTTGAAGCTTATTATGTATAAGTATAGACATACGTACACTTTATAATAAAACATAAGCACGCGTTTGCCTTGGTTTTAAGGTCATACTATTATGGCACGTAAATAGTGACTAAATGAATAAATGCAAAAGTTTTGTCTACTTATCCGAAGTATATTAACATCAAAACTGGTCAGGTGTATTTAACTTAATGATACAACATAATATTTTGAAATACTGTATATCTAGTAATTCACTAATATGAAACAAAGATGTGTATGCTTAAATTGCATATTTATTTCTAAAACTATTTCTATATAATTTTTATTGTCCTTTTTCATAATATATATATATATATGCAATAGTTTTGTCGATATTATTAGTATTAAAGCGATTTAATCAAAAAAAAAAATAAAGGATAACCTTCCAAAAACTTTATTAGATTTTCATTAATTTTCAAGGAAGGTAATCGTAATTTCTATTGTCTTATTTCAAATTATTAAAATGTGAAATGCAAATTGTTTTTTCTGTAAAGAAGACTACATCTAGATTAAGTAGTGGCCGGAGGGGAACGCAGGTAGGTTTTTGCTAGTATTTTATATGAAATAAGGAAAAAAATGACCCTCCAATCTGAGGTGTATGTAAATTGCTACATAATTTCACTTTTTCATTTTTTTTACCTTTTTAATGACTATATAATAATATACACTATTTATAAAATTTATTTTATATTTGAATAGGTTATGGGCGGCCTGGGGAATGACATGTTCGAGTATTTTAAAATCCTGATGCTTCAAGGCTTTGTTGCGTCAAGGAAACACATGGACAAAATAATCCCGTTAGTGGAAATAATGCAATCTGGTAAGGGAGGCAATTCTGTTTTTCTTTTTTTTTAAATCTGTTTTTTTTTTTTTCTTTTAAAGAATACTTTTCATTTTTTAAGAATTTAAAAAATATTTTTTATTTATTCTTTTTCCAGACTTTTGTAAGAAAAAAAAAGTTAAAGAAAACTCTATAGCCTATAGCTTTCTTACTTTCATTATACGTTTATTTTTCTTATGCAAATATAGTTTGGTGTTATGTAATAGTTAAATTCAGTTAGTTTCTATTTATGTAGAAGTAGTTTGATTCATTAAAAAGAAATATCTTAGAAATTAAAGAGTATGTCTTTTTTCTCTTCTATGAAGATTAGCGTAATATTTTATTAAAAGCGATTTCATAACCCTTTCAGCTTTTGTAAAAACTTTTACATTTTCGGTTGACGATGATTATCTCCCCATTATTTTGGTTACTTCCCTTTAAAAATGATCCTAGCAGACAAAACGTCTCTATTAATCTCTATATGGATAAAGTTGTGATTACTTCTTGTCTCTGTGTTTATCGCCTCTAAGTGACTTACACATTATTATCTTTATACTATTAATCTATTGAAATCAAAATTTCGAAAGCCTAAAGTACTAAAAATAATTTAATTACGAACTTTACAAAACCAGAATGCATTTTGGTTTCTTCATAAATAAGTCAGCCATATTTATTAATCTTTTGTTAATAGTTGAAAAAAAAAAAAAAAAAGAATTACTTTCTGTCCGATCGAAATTTGAAAGGAATTTAATTAAATTTAACTTTCAAAATACTATTAATAATAAAAATAAAGACTTTAAGAAAAGTACAAAAAAAGAGCGAAATAAATAATGATAGAAAAGATTTCTGAGCAACCACGGATAGGAGTTAGCTACAGGGCTTTACATGCTCCAATACTTTTGGAGCTGCTTCAGCTGAAGTGTCCAGATTGGAACTTTCTCCCCTCACATTCCCCATTTAAAAAAAAAAAAAATAAATAAATAAATAAAAATTGCTCTCGCTCCTATAAAAAGGGGGGGGGCAGCTCTTTTTCAGCGCTCCATAGTGAAAGAAAGTGTATCTTTTATTCTTAACGTTCTATTTCATCAATGAGTTATCAAAGTATAGGTTTAAAAGATCTCGTCAATATAGGTAGGGATGTCGCGTTAAGTGCAAGACTGTAAGATAATATTTGACAAAATTTTGCTAATATTTTAAGATTTGCTTAGATTTTTTTTAAAGATATAACTGTATTTAAATCCTTTATTTAAATGCCTATTTTTAATTTTTGCTTATTTAAAACATTGCCTCTTAGCAAAATTTTGCCGATGCTGTCCTAAAAAAGGTATTAGCATAAAAAACGCAATGAAAAGTTTTTTTTAATGAAACGTTTTTTATCAAAATATTTTGTTCAGAAATAAATCTTAAAAATGTATCTTAAAATAGTATAAAGTTAAATGATTGTTCGTACGATAAATGTAATTTATTTGTTATAAAAATAAACATTGTTTTAGTTATTAACATTGAAGATTTATTTTTTAATAACTTTCTCTGAATAATAATGATAATAATAATAATAAAGGCAAAATTGTGCATAAAATAAATTGTCAATGAAGTAAAAAAAAAAAGAAAAAATTGGTATAAAAAATACTTGTCATAAATATGAGAAAAAAGTTAGAATCTTTAAGAAAATGACTTCAAAGCGAAAGTATATCACCATGTTTCAAAGAGTTTTTACAGAATGACGTTTGAAGAAAAAATCCATTTGTTTCCAGAGTATTACTTCATACCCGTGTTTTAAAAAAATTGCTTCAAATGAAATATTGAAATCCAGAATACAAAAGTTGTTGTTGTTGTTCTTAAAACAAATTATTCTTTCTGTTTCGGAAGTTTTGAGATGAGGATTGATAACTTGTATTATTTGGATTATTCAAACTATTATTCTCGTCTTGTTTGTTATATTCACAAAGTTTCGTCCGCTGTAATTCCAGCCTTCTTCAGGTGCATCTTTTTTAACTTTGAAATCTTTGTTACATAATGCCCTTATATGTTGCAGCACATGGTGCAACGGATAAAGGTGTGGAGCAACAATCAGTTCTAAGCAACTATCTTCTAGAGATTGAAGATTCAATCCTCACTACAGGTGATACTAAGAATGAAATAAAAATTACTTAACATGTCTACCCAATCATGGCTGACGAAACAACACTCTACCTCTATGGGTTGAGTTTGAAATTCCGTATGGTTTCTGTAGTTCAAAAACATGCCTTAAAGAAGGTCGGAGGTTGCATTGGCTGAATAACATTCAAGATGAGAATAGTAGTCCAAATATTACTGTACTTAAGGGTTATGTAATGTTACTATAAAGACGCTAAGCAATTCTAAATAAATAAAGAGAAAAATACCTATCTCTATGTATGTAGTAATATGGTATATCGATGTGTTAGCAGATTAGGAAATTTCCACGTCAAAATTAGATTACGTTGAAAGAGAAAATTTCCATTAAGTTAATATGTTCGAAGGAAGTGACATCACAGGAAGTTTCCAGTGAGACGTGGCAAATAAGCTTGTCTTATCTTTCTCCTTGTCCTTATTTGTCGACCGAGACAGATGTGTTTTTTCACAGATGTATCATACGAAAAATGTAATCTGTTTGACCGTTAAAAACAAGTCTTTTGTTAGATATTGCCAAACGTGTTTAAATATATTCGTTCGTCTTTGTATAAAATCACCTATTTTGCATTTGGCCATTTTTAAATTATGCATTTTTATTGCAGCATTTTAAAACTAATTGTGAATGGAGTTTTTTTTTTAATAATTGGGTTAATCATGTATATTCCAACCCAATGTAAATTTCTTTGTTTTTAACAAACCTACCTTTTGGTATTTCCAGGTTCCCAACTTCCTTGCTTCAGCCGTGGGGTGAGTACAATTCGGTCGCTGAAGGAACGTTTCCACCTGACGTTAACCGAGGAACAACTGCAACTACTTGTCGACAACATGGTGGAGAGCAGCCTTAACTCTCTTACGACGAAGCTATACGATGGCTACCAGTATCTAACCAATGGCATTCTTTAAATGCACAGATGCACTCCTCATGCCAACTCTCCATAAACACCAGAGAACCATCCTTATTATGTGGTCGTATATTGCAATCACTCCACTCCATTCTCTTTCTGCTCCTCAACCACCCCCGCCCTGCACTCCCCACCATTCCCCGTGTTGAGGCTGTTGTCGTCTGTTCATCCATCTCTCCTCGCTCGCCCAAATGCCGAGAGGTCCATCTGAAATGGTTTCATTTGCAGAAGAGAAAATTACGCTGAAAATAAAATCAAGTCTTTGCGACTAGTTGGGTGGAGGTGGGGGGCTGATTATGAGTCGGGTAAATTATTGGAAAAAAAAAAAACAATTTCATTTTTTTTTTTTTGTTACGATAAATAAAAGGAAAAATTAAAATAATTCAGAATTGCTAACTTATATTTTTTTCTGATTTTATTTTGACATTTTACATAAAAGCGTTATTAAAAAATCTTTTTCACTTCTATTACAAATAAGACAGATGATAATTTAGTCCTTTTAATATTTTGAAAAAATAAAACTTAGAGTAATGTCTAAAAGGCTGAAGTGGGGATTGGAAGACTGTTTCTTCCTTAGTTTTCTAAATACAAAAATTGAGAAATTATTATTGGAATTGGAATATTTTTGCGTGAAAATTAATAAATATTATATATAAAATATAAATACCAAGATATATTTTTTCACAATTAGACTTGGTCAGTGGTTCTATTCGTGATGGGGGAGGGGCGTCCCTAATATGTTCAAATTTCTTTTTTGTTTTCCCTTTTATATTGTCTCCTCCTCTTTTTCCTCCTCCTCCCACCAAATCTTAAGTTATATTTTACATTTGAAAGTGATCTTTTTCATATGCTAAGATAAGGTTATGAATCCAGCAAGTGTTTGTTTTATTTTCTTGAGTTGAGCATTCACTTGATCTATTTCTGGTTGATTTGCTTTTATCTGCGAGGACAATGGCTTTGCCATGAAGATCACCATGACAGTGTAGGTATATATACATTTTTACATGCATAATTTTTTTTTCTTTGTAAAGGAGGCTCCCATTTTATTATATATTGGTTAAAATCTAAATTTGCTGATTTTTGGGGCTCAACTAGTCTGTTAATCGATCAGTAAATGTGACGGATAAACAACAACAATTCATCCATTTGAACTGATATATGAAGTTCTTTCCAATCATTTTTGTTGTTGTGTGTTTCCTTTTTGGCATAAAGATCATCTCCCCCTCCCCCCTCCTTCAGCCATTCTCTGTCCGCCTCTTCCTTTCACCTCCCATCATGTCCTGCGTTTTAAAGAATTCAATCTGCAGACACGGGACAAGAATGAAAGAAGCAAACGAAAGACGAGAAGAAGCTGATGTTTCAATTCGGTCCAAAGAATTTACCTGACTTTCATCCTGCTGACTATTTTGCCAAAGAAAATTGTGAAACACTTGAAAAAAAAAACACAAAGAAAATTTACAAAAAAAATAAATAAACAATAAAATCTTTTAAAAAAATTTTATTTTTATTATTTTTCCTATTTCAAATAATATTTTATGTCTAAGAAAAAATTATTCTTGGAAGGTTGCGATTAAGTTCTTAAAATGACACCACTAGAGTTTTGAAGTGCTTTCAGTTTGAAATAAAAATATTAACTTCTGCTCGATCGTGTTTTCAATTAAAAGTTTTGGATGCGATTTACAATTCCTTTTAATGACATTTGTTGCGTAAACAGAAGGAATTCGTCTATTCTTGATATCTTCACATAAATTGTAAAGATTTCATTGAATTTATAATTTTGCTGTTATATTTAACAAGCAAAAAAACTACCTGCCATCTAGCAGCTATTAATTTAGCTCTAAGTATTCTTTTTAAATGAATAACTTGAGGAAAATTCTGCCATTACTAACCAGCAGAGCGTTACTACTGTTGACTAAGGGAAGATTCTGTCAGGCATACATACAGTGTGATGATGTATGGAAGGGAAACCTGGCCAGTGAGGGTTGAGGACATGTGTTGCATGGAAAGAAATATGAGAATGATATGCTGGATATATTACGTGAGTCCTAAATACATGCTTATTTCTGATGACTTCAAAGGAAGACTAAATCTCGACAGTATAGGGAGATGTGTGCAGAACAGCAGACTTTGAAAGGGGGGATGAGATGTAGAACAGTTGAGGTAGCAGGTTCAGTTCACAGGGAAAGTCCAAGGAAAACATGAGAGGAAGTGATAAAAAAGTGACTTGAGAGAAAGAGGGATAAATAAATAATATATCAGAGATAGATTAGCTTGGAAGTCAGATTCTTTAAGCTGTCCAATGCATGCTAGCATATAAAACTGACATTAAACCGAATATGATAATGACGAACTTACATTACTTATCTTTAATATAAATCTATTGTAATTTAAGAAACTAAGTTTTCATTTAAATTATTTCCCTTGAAAGTTAATGAACATATTTTAAAAAGGTTTTGGTAATTTATTATTTTTTTTTTCTTATTAAATCACTTTACTTGCTGGGGAAAAAACAATTGCATATATATAGGAAAATATGACAATAAAATTACAAATGAATAACACCAAACATTCATTTATTACAAGTTGTTTAAAAAATAGTTATACAAATTAGGCATACAAATAGCTGTGTTTGGCTCTTTAGTCTCTACTATATATATATATATATATATATACAGAATTTAAAAAAAAACTATGATGTCTTGTTGATTTAAATAACTGAGCCATTTTGATGGTAATATCAGTGTGATAAATTAAACCCTTTCACATTTATTCATTTAGATTACGTTGAAATTCTAATGAATGTTAATTGAAAGAAAATCTTGGAAGACAATTTTCTAAAATAAATCTGCGGCTTTTGTTGGCTGCTAGCTGTACCGGCCCATTTAGCATAATTGTTAGTGTTTGCTAATAGTCCAGGAGACCGGGGTTCAATCCTCAATCGAGACAAAAAAAATTGTGCTTGATGCCTCCTTGCTAAACACTCAGCATTATATGGGTAAATAAGGAATCCAGGTCAATATGCTTGAGTTGTATTTATCTAGCGTTGGTTGTCCGGGTGGAAACATATTGTCCAAGTGGAGAGGTTTAAAAAACAAAAACAAAGAAATAATTCAATGTGTAGTTATCAAAGTTATGTATAGACGAGAAATACGTGTACACACGAGTTTTATTAATACAGATATGATTAATCGTTTCTTGGAAATAGTGTTCAAAAATGCATCTAAAACAGATACAAAAGGTGTGTAAAATTTTATACGATAAGCTAATCATGTTTACAATTTAAAAAAAAAAAGGATTTTTAAACATTCAGTTTAGTTTTCCCATTCTTTTTGATTTCAATATATATGCAATTAAAAGATTTAATGTGTATTTCTCAAAGTTATGTAGCGGCAAAAAAACAACGCATAAAATCTTATTATTTATAACTACAAAAATTAGCAAATTTTGTAACTATGAACATTTCAATAAATATCACTACAGAATGTTTGTAACTGAATATTTTGTGAAAATAATTCATACGATAAGTTTGGTTTTTATTTTCAACTAGTGTCCATTAAATAAAATCTTGTTTTTGTTGGATAGAAAATGAATAGTTTGGACATGATAAAATCTTTCTTTTTTCTCTCTTAATCTCTTCCTCTTTTGTTCTCTCTCACTCTCTCTCATATACATATATATATGATGAAAACGAGTTCTATTAAGATGTTGAAAAATAAGTAGAAAAACTGAATACTTCATTTTTTTTCACTTATTTCTCAACATAAATCTATAAAAGCTGAAAATTGTCTGTATGCTAACTACATTTAGTTTATTAGACCTAGGAACTGCAAATTTGGTAGGAATGATCTACATAAGATGTGAGTAGAAAGTGAACCTTTATTTTACTTTCGACAGCCTCGTAACTCTTGCTTGCCTTATTTTGTCCTTTAGTCCTCACATTCCATGAGATGTTTTTGACAAAGGGGGAAGAATTGCTGTTTTCTGAGTCAGAATCTAGCCATAAGTTATTGTTGGCTAGTTTATGACCTTGAAGTAGTATTTTTTTAGCTCTTTACATTAAGTGCTTCATACCTTGTCTGTAGCGATTTACATTAAAAAAAAAAAAAAATGCAGATTGTCCTCAAGTGGGTGGGCATCATAGTTATCTTTTTTTTCTTTTTTTTTAAAGAGTGAGCGTGGCCCAAATTTAAATGCTGTTTACCCCTGATTTTAGTTATATGTAAGCCATAGTTAAATTCTAAACATTAAAATAGATTCTACAGATTTGAACAAATTTCAGTTGTCCATCTTTCTATTCTTTTACAAGTTAATTTATTAGCGACCATTTCAACTTTATTTTGTTAAAACCAAAACATTATTAAGGAGAGAACTTCGATATATAGCTTGATGACAACGTTAATCAATTTGTGTCGATTGAAATGTTGGTCGGTGAAGTTTTAGTGTTGGTAAATATGATCTCTTATCCATTTTGTATTTTCTGGTTTTGAACGTTTGTTGCTTAAGATTAAAGTCTATCACAAATCTAAAATTATTAATATAGATAAGTTATAGGAGGCGATTCCAATACATAGATGTATCGGATATAAGTGGATTGAAAGCAAGGTAAGACGCATACAAAGATGAAATGAGTTTTTTGGGGGGTTTTTTCTCTTTTATTATTACGATTTTTATTTTTAATTACAAATCTTACTTGCTCTCAATGTCACTCGATGTTGGGATCTGTATAACATATTTCAGGAAAAATCCTTCTTCAGATGAAGGACGAATGCAAATACTCAACTCTGTTTTTAAAAGATTAAAGTTATTTATGTATAGTGATATCTATTTTGATTTTAAAATCTCCTAGATTAATTTGAATATATAAATGGGTAAATAAAACTTTTATTTTATATTATGCATAACATAATTAACAAGTGTTAACATAAGTTTAGAATGAGGAAAACCTTCCATAGTTATATTTATTAGATTGTAAAATACATCTTGTAGATCTTGAGTTCAGTTTATTAGTGATGAAATACTATCACTGCAGGTTTTGGGTTTTTAATCAGACCCACTCCACCGGCAACCCAAGAATTTCTTAAAAGAAAAAATGCTTTTGATAATATGTTGAAGAATTTGTTTTAAATATAAAACACTGGTACCCCTTCCCCTTCCCCTCCCCCAGCCCTGACCCCTTTTCTTTTCTTTTCTTTTTTATGAACCTGATTTCATGCAATATTTTGAAATTTATTTCATAATTGAGGAAGCAGCCATGGACTATAAAAATAGTTTGATAACTATAAAAAATAACAAATTATTTGAAGAAAAAAAAAACGTGAATAAAACGACCCTTCTTTTTTGTTTTTTCTATCAAAGTGAGTGGCTAGACAGCTGAAAAAAAATTTGCTTTTGTTTTTTAAAGCCTCTTCAGTAATGTAAGAGTAAGAATTGGTTCTTTGAGAGAAAAAAAAATTGAAAATGAGAATAATTTTTCTATTTCAGTGTAATTTTGAAGATATTATTCCTGAATGAACATTGTATAAAATGTATTATATTGGAGAAATTTTTTAACAAATAAATCTTTAATGCCGTCTGTCAGATTTATATAAGCTGACACATATCTTCAATAATTTTTGAATGATTTTCTTATATGAAGGTTGAGCTATAAAAGTATTTTATTTCTTAACATAAGACCTTTCTACATTTTATTTCCTCTAAAAGATCCCTTTTAGTAAAATGATGTTTTTTTTATATTTGTTATTCAAACCAATTCGGATCTTTACTACCGGCCATACATTAAGATTCTGATGATGATGCTGTTCAGAGTGAAATCCTTGAAGCAATCAAAAGTATTTTAGCTTTTCTTCTATAGTTGATTTGTGGAAAACTATGCAACATTCAAAAAGAGGCTCATTGCTCTTCGGAGTGGAGAGTTTCTATTTCAAGTTAAATGCAACATTTTATTTTTGTTATAGCTAAGATCCAGGTTAATTCATGTGTGTAAAGGGGCGTATGATCTAGATAATTTCTAATTGGTTGTAAAAAAATTTTTTTTTTTTTTTTAAACCTTACCTATTGTATAAATCCACATGTTTGTTCAAATGTTTCCTCTTCTTAATGTTAACTTTCAAAATAACATCTTTTATTAATTACTATTTTTTGTAATTGATTAAGTATGTACGGTAATCAACTGGCATTGTATGTTAATTATTAAAGAGTCATTTGAAATGTGACACCGTTCTGCTGATGATGGTGACAACTTGTAAAAACCTACTGTTTTGATTGGTAGATGTGAGTGTGTGATTCTTATATATATATATATATTACAAATATATACATTGTATTTAACAGAAAGTCGGGTTTGTTTACATATCTATCTAAATGAATAAATGGGAAAGATTTTTCCACCTTTCCTAACTATATTAACATCAAACCAGCTCATTCTTATTTAATTCTATAATACAACATAAGATTTTGAAATACTGTATATATAGTAATCTGAAAACACACAAATGGAGGTAGGTATTTGTAATTTGCATATTTATTTTTTAAACAGTTTCTCATAAATTAATATTTAATATGCATTTGTAATTTGCATGGTCATATTTTCTTATATACGAAATAGTTTTGTAGATAATAAAACGTCTAATGTTGTCAGGATGTTGAGAACAGATACTACGCTTAGATCTTAGCCAAAAAGCCAAAGAACTATAAAAATAATGTGTTTATGACTAGGCATTTTTAAATGAATAAATAAAAAACTGATTTAATCGACTATTGTATTATTTTTTAATGGGGGTGAGTAGTGTAACATCAGTTCTGTTGTCATAAGATCATCCTCCCAGGAATTACCTCGTCCTTTTTTAAAGGGGTAGGGCTAATCCTCATAGATATTACATCCTCCTTTGGGGAGGTGTAATGTATTATCTTTACTGTTGCCATGATACCATACTCGCAGGCATTACCTTCTCTATTTTGGAGTAGGTAGTATATACTCTATTGTCATGATACCATCCTACCACTACCAGGTATTATTTCCTTTTTTTTTGGGATGGGGGGAGGTTGTAATGTAATATATGTGCGTTCTTCATGGTACCATGCTTCAAGGTATTACCACCTCTTTTTTGAGGGGTAGGGGTGAATCCCCACTGGTTTTACCTCCTCTTTTTGAGGGTAGTGTAGTATATTTTAATTCGTCACGATACATTCATCCTAGGCATTACCTCTTCTTTTTGGGAGGGGGGGGGCAGTATAGTATATGTACGTTCCTCACTATACCATCCTCCCAAAATTACCTTCTCCTTTTTATTGAGGGGGAGAGTAGTGTACAATCTATTCTGTTGTCACGATATCATCCTTCCTGGCATTAACTCCTTTTGAGGGAGCGGGTAGTGTTCCTTCCTCATGATATCCTCTTAATCATTACCTTCTCCTTTGGGAGTCAGTGTATTATATGTTCGTTCACCATGATATTATCCTCCCAACCTAGCAAAAATATGCGACCGGAGGGAGTCTATTTTTGCTAGTATATATAATATATATATATATATATATATATATGTATGTATGTATGTATGTATGTATGTATATGTATGTATGTATATATATATAATATATAGATATGTAGGCACTTAGAAATATTGTTTTGTATTTGAATTATTATTAGAACTTTTACGAAGCCTGTAACAATGTTTTTTCTTTTAAATACATTATTTACCTTAAAGATATATATATATATATATATATATATTAGAAGAATACCCGTCCCAGGATGGATAAAACGAATTCCCCAAAAAGAACCGTTTTGCACCACTTTTATGCCCCCTTACAAAGATTAAAATCTAGATATAATTCAACCAAACCATATGTCTAAAATCCTTATTCTAATTTTGATCAAAATCCATTACATGATTTTGATTCTAGAAAATGTTGAAAATTTAAAGCTTAAAATGTCTTAAGAAATTATTGAAATTCAGGGCATATTGTTTAATTGGTGGCTAATGACTATGGATCAAATTCAATGCAAATCTGAAATATTTGACTTTTCAAATAGGAGGTTCTGCTTGTATTATGTCCCCAAAACTCTTTAAGCTATTTCAAAGAAACAGAAATTTGGTGAATATTTATTAATTGATGTCTAATTCTTTTTGTTTAAATTTCACAAAAATCGGAGGTATCTGAATTTCTACAAAGGGCTTCCACCCTCTTTGCATATAGTCTATAGTCGTGTTGGCAGAGTTGTTAAAGTGATGTCAGCAAAAGATGGTCCCTGTTTGTAGGCACATGTTTAAATTCTGTAGGAGTTTCAGTTTTCTCATTGTATTTTCTGTTCCCACACTTGTAGATTGATTAATCGTTTCTTTAATAACGTATTACCTATGCAATCATGAGTGTCACGCAAAAAAAAAAAAGACAGCATTATATACACACGTACACACACCATCCATAGACAGCTGTTATCTTGTATCACAGCTCCTCAGTATGGCTATCCATGGTGAGTGTTTCAAGCTCGTACAGTAGTCAACAATCTTTTTCGTATGCTAAGAGAAATCGTTTTTGTAATTCTTTACACTACTGGTTACTGAGAGAACTCTATTCTACTAATAAAGAGTAATGCTTTACTCTAAGTGAAAACCATTACCACTCCTACTAGAGAGTTCAACCCACAAGTGGGGAGCAAATGTAGTTATCCACAGACAGCTGTATATGTGTGTATATACATATATTACTCTACTTATAAACTTGTGCGATTTTTCATTCTAACAGTAAGATTAAAATGCTAATTTTAATTTTATACAATAGAACAATAGTTTCTAATATACTGGTCACGTGTATCTAATTGTAGTTGTAAGCTTAACTAATTCTCATATTGCTTTGCAAAAGGACATCTCATTGATTAAATATTCATTTCTATTGTTTTCAATTTCAATGTTTTTTTTTCATTTTAATATAGCACACTGTTCTATTAACAAATATTTTTCTATATCGTCGATAAAAAACGGGCATTTTTGGTGGAAATAACCTTTCTGATCCTTTCACTTCTGGATGGACTTAATTTTCAGCAATTTACCATCCAGTTATGAATTTTAAATTTAAGACAACTCTCCCATTCTTCCACAACATGCACACCGTGGCCAAGCAAACAAGTCAGTGAGTATTACCCCCCCCCCCTCCCCTGCCAAACAAATAAATAACTTAGGAGCAGGGGTTTCTTGGTTTCTTCAATCCCACTAGTGTATATATAATAATATAAAACAAATTTTATATGGTTACAGTTAAATTTGTACTAGAACATCTCAGAGCTAACTATATGGCTTAATTTAAAATTACAATGATTAGAACTTAATAATATGTATTCAATGATTTATAATAGCATTTAAATCAAGTTTCGAAATAAAGTCTAAGGAAAGCATTAATTTTATGTACGTTTTAAGAGGAATATGTTTACTAGTTTTAATAAATGAATCGGCATCAACTCAAGAAGTGACATCTTTTAAATGATATGGTCACAAAAAATCTTCCCCCTTTCATCAGAAAATTACATTCAGCATGTTATGCAAAGACATAGGTATATAAATTAGCATGGAGCACGAGAAGCAATATTATAACACCAACATACATATATGTATGTGTGTGTGTATATATATATATATATATATATATTACATCCTCCGTCAAAAATGACAAAAAAAAATTATCTTTCACCAGTATTCGCACTAATATTCATATTCATAAAAAATGTCGGAATCGGTGAAGTAAAGAAAAAAAAAAGTTTCAAACTGGAAAGTTAAAAAAAATAAAGTAAAAACGTATAAAACAGTATAGCAAAGAAAAAAAGTCTCATTATGTAAATAGATTGCAGGGGAGGATGGTCTGACTTGCTATTTGCTTTCTCAATTTCCCTAAATACTTGAATCTTCTGGCATTTTTGTATGACAGGACGGATATATATATACATATATATATATATATATATATATTAAACACACACATGAATACACTTTGCTCTTTTTTATAGAATGGAGGATAAGCCCGACTTCCTGTTAAATACATATTTACATTCAGGACCTTTTATGAAATAAAATGTTTAATATTTATTAATCCATATCTGCATAAAACTTATGGCCATCTGAAGAATTGTGTGTCTATATTCAATGGAGTTACAGTTGTGAAAGGTATTATCTGCTTGCTCAACATAAATTTTGTGATATTAAAAGAGAGAAAGAAAAGTCTTGAAATGATTGTAAATACATTTGTTTTGACTTTATCGTTTTTTAAAAGGTTATTACTGTATCTGATCTTATGTGAATTGCACTGAACTTTTTATATTGAGAAAGAACGTACCTGTAATGTGATGTCTGTACTTACACGTATTGTAAGCAGAATGTGTTCCAATGTCTATTGCCTCTGTTTTCTTTTTTTTTTCTTTTTTTTTTTTTAACTATACATAAATCTATGCTTACACATTTAAAATCTCTGCTAACACAATTTGTGTGTCCAAAAAAAAAAAAAAAAGGGGGAGAAAAAATGGTTGTACATAAGAGGACCAAAGATGTCTAAAAAGCCGCATAAACGTGTTTGTAAATGTGAGAGAGTTGTGGAAAACCCTCACTCATAGAAAAAGGGACAACTGACGGCTTTTTTTTTAAAGTCAAGAAGCAAGGAAAAAAAAAGCGTTTTACATTTTTTATGTAATGATCTCTGAGTGAGTGATATGGACTGGAGCTACATGAAGGGACGCGTACTTTGTCTGGGAAAGAAAAAGTCCCTTACAAGGTCACAATTTGCATATTCATGTAATATATATATATATATTTTTTCTTTTTAAATACCCATTCCCCCACTTCTCTCAAATTACTGTAAATAAACTTCATTTACTCTTGAAACAGGTGTTGTATTTTTGAGACACATTTTTTAAAATTCAGTTTTATTTAACCGTGTGTGTATTTTTGTTTTTAACTCATTCAGACTACGATTCTCATCTTTGTTGTTATATTCACAACATTTCGGCCACTTTTTAATCTTTTTTAATTTTTTTTATTTAAAAATTTTATTTTTATTTTTAATACAAATTTTTTTTTTAATACAAATGAGTCACCACTTACCAAGCCACTTGAGGATAAGGGTTAATATAATATCAGAAACCTGTACAGAATTCCAAACTGAACCTTGAAATTCTGTACAGGTTTCCGAGTTCAATGAGAAGATTCCCAACTTCAAAAAGATTTACCTGCGGAAGGTCAGAGATTACATTGTTCGAAATAAGAATAATACAAAGATGAAAATGGTAGCCAGGATAATCCAAATTATCAATCCGAATCTCAAATTCCGAAACTGATTTTACTTTTTACTTTGCAATTTTGTTTTCCCTCTATATCTTCTGTGAATTTTTTTCTTCTGATTTTTAACATATTTTAGATTGCAGCCTTTTCATCTAATTAACAAATAAAAAAGGTTATAGAACAACAAAAAAAAAAAAACTACCTGTGATATGATAGCAGTTACGATCATGAATGGTCGCATAATGTTTAATATGAACCACTTTGTATCTTATTAAAATGGAGGTTTGGTGTCTGTAACCAAAATTATCATCTTTCTCAAAGATATTAACAACTCACTCATTTAATTTTGCCTTCAATCATGACCGTAACTTGCTGTCACATCTGTTTGTCTTCGTAAGTTGCAATAGTGTTTGACTGAATTTAGGAAAGGGAAGAGATACTTTGTTTTAGTTTTTGGGAGGAAAATTCTGTGTTGTTCAATCTTATATTAAACTAAACTAGCCATGCCCCGTTGGGTCAGTATTTACTATATATAACTTGTTGATAGTCATGTTTTTACAAGAAAGTATACTTTGCTGGAACAGTGACTTTGTTGCTGTCGGGCTAAAGTATGGTTCTGTTCAGTCTTGGAAGGTCCACCCTCTCAGGTTTTACCTTCTCTTTGAGAATAGGTTAGTTTATTACTAATCGCCTGAAGTGTCCCTACTGGGGAATGTCGACGGAGCTGCTCAGTCAATTTTTGTCGGCATGAACCGCTAATCCTAGTGCGCTGGCTTTCCACTCCGGACCTTGTATCTGGCCTCCTAGGGGAGAAGAGGAAAAAATACTTTGACCTTGTGTCTTCTAACCTCCTGGAGAGGAGGTCAATAAAATACTTGAAAATGGATAACGTCATGAAAGATGAATGGTATCTTTTGGCAACTTTGAAAGGGAAAATCCAGCTCATTTTATGATGTCATCCATTTTCAAGTAAATATATTTACTTCTTGATAATAATCATTACACCCCACCCCCTCTTAATTATTTGGAGCATTTGTCTTCAACTACTTCTCTTTTCATTCACCTTTTATTGACATTATTCGCCTTCCTAACATTATCTAAAACATTCATGTACAGACGAAACGTGTGCACGGTGACAAACAAGCAAGCAAAATAACAAACATCAGATTTAGTTATATATATAGAACACTGACGACTCGTTGGGTATAATTTCTTAACTTTGACACAGCAGCAGCAGCAGCCATATGTTACAAGGAAACATATGTACATGTCTTTGGGGGTCCCTTTTTAGGGGGGAAGATTTTGGGAAGAACCAGTTTTATAGAAGCATTTTAAAGAAAACAGTTTGAAGTAATATTCAAGTGTGTGAGAGAGCGAGAGAAATGTTATATGATAAATAAACGAAATAATGAATTCAAAAGCATAAATTTACAAAAGAGATATTTTAGGAAAATATAGAATAATTGTTCAGTATTTTGAGTGTCCTTGCAGAACAACGGAGATTCATCAGTTGAGATATCGAGGAAGCCTGAGTTGATAATTTAAGGGTTGTGAATTATTGACGGGTCTGAAAAATCGTAATCAAAACTTCTTCATTTAATTACATAAATTACATTTCGTTGAAAGTTATTAAATAGTCAATAATCATTTATTTTCATATTAGAAAGTTCAGTGAGAAATTTAGGAAGTATTAAAGTGATTGAGATAATACATTTGTTTTCAATGAGCAGACGACATAGAAGGGGGATTCAAGCTGTGTGTGTGTGTGTGTGTTGCCTTTAGTGTGCATATGCGTAAGACACTGAAAGAGTTAATGCATTGTGTATGTGTGTGCATTGATATCAATGCACACACATGTGTGTGTGAGTTTAGAAAAGGCATTCGTAGATTTCCCGAGGCCTGACAGAGGGGTGAGGGGGTTTGGAGAAATGTTGATGTTAGCTCTGTCATGGATTTGGTCTAAAACATAATTGTTGAAAGAAAATTTTTACTTTTTACGCATTCTGGGTGGATCAAAACAACAAATTTGATAAATTCAGAGAAATGTATCTGATTGGCTTAAAATCTTTTTATTTGTTTATATCAATTCAAGCGAATGCGTGCGTCGAGCCGATTGCGCAGAGACGTGTTTATGCATTTTCATTTTGGGCACCGAAGGGTAAACTTCGTGTCTACATGTCCAGTGCTTTTGGCAACTACAATTCACCGTTTATGACATCCTCCAATTTCAAGTAAATATATTTCTTTCTTGATAATAATCATGAAGTGTCTCAGTGATAAGCAAACAGTTCAAAAGCAAGTGTCTGATTCCAGCATTTTTTTGAGGGGTTTTGCCAGACTGGCCTTGGGTGTCCTTGTAATATTCATCACCTGCCTTACATTGAGGCCCGACTTTGTGTTACATCAAACCCTCATGGGGAGTTTGTGGGATAGAATCAATTAAGCAAAATGGGATACAGCCCTTACCGTATTATGTAAGGAAGGGGATACAATAATCTCCCAAGATTAGAATACATCATTAAAAAGTGCTTGACATTGTTTATCGATGACAAAACACCAGCAAATTGATCCGTCGTTCTTCAAGAGAGCAGCGTTTGAATCTTATCACAACTGCAGTACACAGACCATAGCGTATTGTGAAAGTGTTATATATTCTAGGGAATTCTGATTCTTAACATTTATAATCAGTTTAAGTGAAAATCATACCAGTGATTTCTTTGCGCCCTGACGTTCACACCTGGTTCTACCAGATCAGACAATCTAAAAATATTGGCTTCCTGACCTAAAATGCACCAAACATTGATGTTATTGTTTTTTGAAAATATAAAGAACTTGAGGTATGAAAACTTTTACCAAAATTACCAGATTTGGCATTAAATAACCCAAAAAGGGTTGATATGTTGTAAAACAACCAAACCAAACCCGATGTTCACAACTCTTGCAGTGATCTTTCCAGACTGTAGACATTCCATTTAAAATCATATCAAGGACATTCTCATTCTGGAATCAGTCGTGCACAACCAACACAAAGGAAGTCAATAAAGAACACATTCTCAATTCGGAATAAGATTGAGTTTTATTTTAGCGGAGATTACGTTTGTTTGTGACTGGGGACCACTTGTGGATTTAATATCCTAGAAACTTCCTCCTTTGGAGGAAATCGGCTTAACCTAACCAGGGTGAATGCTGTACTTGGTACAGGTAACAACCGGTGGCAAGGAGAAGGGGGGGGAGTAAAGAAATGAAGCCCCTCTAGAAGTGCAGTGCTTCGTTCCAAACAGATTTTGAAGACATCTTGTTTTAATGTCAGCTTGCCATGCTGTCCCATGTCAAACACCGGCTTTTCAAACTTTCCTTGTCTGACGTCACTTCCTTAAGCTATAATTCACATGGTATGCAATGACTCTAAAGGTTAGTCGCTTGAACCCTGTTGACCCTTACATCTGGTTTACATAATAAAATCTTTCAGCGAACATGAATTCCTAATAATTACGAGTTGACGTAATCATTTAACAGAAAGGAAGATGGTACAACAAACAACTAACTCTCAGAGGTGAGATTAGTCAATTTGGTTGGCAACAATTGACCAGCCTTTTCTGCATTCGCCGTTTTGGCTTTGTGTGACATTTTTATATTTTATGTAAATAAATATTACAATCAAGCAAGCTAACAAACAAGATCTGCAAAGTTTTAGTAGTATGTAGATAGTGACCAGGAAGAAAATCTTTTTTTCTCACTATTTATGGGGACAAAATTATGTGATGAAAATATTTATTTAATCTGGGAGATTTAAAAAAAAAAAAAATTACAGATTGCGTTTTTGTCAAAAAATTTGGTTGCCTGAACGCCAGTGTGATCCTAGCAATCAGCTTGTCTGTGGTGTTGCAGGCAGTACGATTGGTGTCTTTTTCATTTGCACCCCACACAATAGTCCATGGGGTCACAATCAGATGAGTTGGGGGACCAGATGTTGTGATTGGGGAAACCATGGAAGTTCTCAGACAGCCACTCCTCGGGTTTCCCGGAAGTGTGACGTGGCGCTGAGTCCTGCTGTCAAACATATGGCCACCCTCTCCACCCAACGCTTGACCGAAGTAGACAGCAACTCCACACACCCATCTTAATTGAGTCTGAGTCTCTTTTAAAAAAATATGGGGTAGCATGACATTCTATTTTATTCTTTCGTTAATAGTTGAATTATATACAAAAAAATAATTTTGTATTAGATTTCCCCCAACCCAACAACAAATAATTTAAAAAAATACTTTATCTTCTCTCCTCTCCCGCTTCTCTATACTCTTCTAGAATTAGGACGTGTCACCATTTCTTACTCGAACAGTGAGATTAAAACTCCGATTTCAACTTCACACAATAGAAGAACAATAATTTCTAATATACTGATCATGTGTTTACAATCAAAGTCATACGGTTAACAAATTTGCATATTTCTTTACAAAAAGACATCTCATTAATTAAATATTTGTTTCTATTTGTTTCAATTTCAATGATTCTTTTCATTTTAATATAACATATTTCTCTTTACGAATATTTTTTATATCGTGGATAAGGGTTGATCATTTTTTATGAAAACAACTTTTCTCGTCCTTTCTGGTTAAATTTATTTCTGTGTGGTCTTATTTGATTTTCAACAAGTTGCAATCCAGTTATAAATTGTAAATAAAAAACAAAGCCTTGCCAAGTAAACGTTAGTGAATACCCCCAACATATAACTGGGAGCAGGAGTTTCTTGGTTTCCTCAATTTTTTTTAGGAAACGCTGAGACATGTGTTCTGTTAATGTGTGGCTAACTTGAACAAGGATCGAACCTTCAATGTTGATGTCTGTAGTATGGCGTTTTACCTCTGCTATGACACCTTACCGGGAAATATGTACGATTTTTATCACCTAAATATTCAGTGCATTTTTTGTAATTTTTTTATGTAACAGTAACAGTAGGAGGCGAAAAGCTTAAAAAAATTTGAGCATTTCTGCAAATATTTGTACTTGTGTGTTATTTCTTCAGACCAATCATCCTGAGGAAGTCTTGAAATAAAGACGAAACGTTGATGAATACATAAATACTATTTTTGGTTTTCCTTTTTTCATTTTCTATTATGTTGGAATATTAGTTCCATTTTTTATCGTATATATATACTAGCAGGAAAACCCAACGTTGCTCAGGATTGAATAAGGACCACTACTATGTACTTCCCCACTATGCTCATAACATCATATTGCTTTCTTTTTTTTTTTTACTACCTCTCTTCCCCTGTTTTACCCCTATATGCTAGTTGTCGGAAGAAGCTAAAATGTTGGAAAACTCTCTGAATTAGTGTGTTATACATATGGTTCAAATTTCATTAAAATCTCAATTGGTCATTTAGAGGGGGGGGGGGACATATAGAGGGTAACGTAGCGAATCAGGACCACTTCCATTGTCTTCCCAGATAATTTCTACATATGATATAAATTTCAATAAAATAGGATATATTTGAAGTTTTAAGAGGGTTATGTCCCTTTTGAAGTGCACTTAGAGATTCGGGAACACTTCCATTGGCTTCCCTGGTAGATTTTATATGAGAATACAGTTTTAGATTTTATGTAGGCTGTGTCCAGTAGAGAAGTACAAAATCACAGATGTCTCCTTTCATTGCAGAGTGACTGATTGGGACAGTTTTAGATTTTTCATCTCTGAAATTCCCCTGCAGTCCGTTTACAGAATTTGGTGATTCTCCATGTTTACACGTAGGTTGAATATGGATTTCATAAAAAAGCAAGAAACCTTTATAAATACCGTTCACCGAAAATTACGGAAATTCATTCAGCAGTTTTGTTTTTTATAAAATAAATTCAACTTTTAGCCGTATGCGAAATATCGCCGCCATTATCATGATATTTAAGGGAGATAATTATTTTATTTCACGTTTAAACTAAAAAAAAAAAAACGTTGATTAATCGGTAAAAAGTTTGAATTATCTCCCTTGACTTTCATAGTGATACTGATAATGGTGTCGATATTCCGAGTTCGAAAAGATACACCTGAAGAAGGCCGGAGGTTACAGCGACCGAAACGTTGTGATGATAACATCCAAGATGAGAACAGTAGTCCGAATAATCAAAATTATACAAATTATCAATCCTCATCTAAAAAAATTCAGAAATATGATTAAATTATATTTACTAAATATTATGATTAATTTCTATTTTTAGACTTACTTTTAATTTCGTTGTTTAAATAAATTATATTTTAAAATTTTTTAACAATTAATTAACTATTTTAAAACAATCAATGGATTTAGTTGACACTTTGATCCACTCCAGTATAGAATTCTGTATGAATAACTTCTTCAGCACCGTCGCTGTGACGATGCCGAAGAAGTTATTTCTCTTGTGATCAAGAGTGTCCCTTTTTTGGACAATTCGAGTGTCCTCATATTGAAAACCAACATTGTGTCTAAATTTTCTTTTTAGAATACTATTTGTTTCGAAATATTTCTCAATCAGGGGAAATGACCAATGTTCCAATCATGTTTCGACAAAAAAAAAAAAAAAACGATTTAAAAGGAGATAAACAGACCGAGAAAGTTTCCGTGAATATTCTGCTTCTTTTTTAGCTGTTGTTGTGCATGATGAAACAGAAATCGCTCAAGAAATTAATCCAAGTCAAAGATAGAACCTAATTTCTGATGAGTATTTTGAGTAATTCAAACAAACCGAATAACATTAAAAAAATATTATTATATGCCAATTTTAGACAAGAGGTCCTCATTGAGTTCATGTTAATCATGTAAGGGAGATAACTTATCTTGATTTTGTGTTTGTATTTTGTAACAAATATTTTTCAACACTATTAAACTTTTATTTAAAAAAACAAAAAACAAAGAATATATTGTGGATCAGGTACTCATTCCAGTCGAAATCTTTCATTTCGACTGGACTTTTACTTTGCTTGTGCCAAAGTTATTGAAGAATGAAGTACATTTCGCAGCTTCCCTAGATTAACGAAGTAATTCTAGCACGTGTGAAACATGCGAAATACCAAAGATTTGGGCCAAAAGAAAAACAAAAATTGTTGCAAAATATGTTACGAAATAAAAGCATGAAATGTAAAGGACGTAACGTCCTTTACATCATTAACATGAACTGAAGGAGGGCCAGACAAGATATGTAAATTTGGCACAGGATAAAAATATGAAAATTTATGACGTGAAATTATGACTCAATTTTTAGCATCGGTTTAGGTTTTAAAACAAAACAAAACAAAAAAAATCACTCTAATCTAATGGAGATTTGGTATCTATCTGTCTGAAGCCGAAACTTCACTATTTCTTCTATTAATGTACTATTGTACGATCTTTCAATGCTCAATACAGTTTACTATACTATATTTCAATACTAAATTTAGGTGTGAATCTTAGTGTAGTATCGGTTATGTTGTCATGTGACTATACTTCCAGGCATTATGTCCTTCTTTGAGGGTAGTGTAATATATGTTCGTTCGTTATGATACAACACCCTCTTTCTTCTTTTTTGGAGAGTTGTGAAGTATCTGTTCTGTAGTTATGATACCATCCTCCTAGGAATTACCACCTCCTTTGTTTGTTTTTTAGTTGGGGTGGTGGTGAGGGTGGGAGTTAAGTGATATACTAGCCAGACCAGAGGTCGCATATTTTTGCTTGTATAATTAAGGATGTTGATTTTGATTGTTAGAAGTTCTTATACAACATTCTGCTTTTATTAATGACAAGGGGAATATCTCCTCCACTCTATAATAAAAACCAATGTGTATTTATTTGATACCATTCTCAAAAACTTATATATATATATATATATATATATATATATATATATATATATACTTCCATCCCTTCACGTAAAAGTTAGCGAGTAAAGCACATTCATTTTTCTAGCTACCGGACGAAACGATTTCAAGTGGTGAGGGGAAATGAGAAAGCAAATAGCAAGTCAGACAACCACCTCAAACTTACTCCGTCGCCTGAAATGAATTCGAAAAATACAACTTCTTCACTCTATAATAAAAAGTCAACCGTAGCGTTTTTTTCTTTAGGTCATCAGAAAAGATAGTAATTATTTATATATGAAAAATTAAATTACTGACGTAATTCTATAATTTCATATGAATATTTTAGTGATATATCTAGATAAATAGCGAATGTGAATATAGGCGAAGCATATTTTTTTCAGTCATTTTTGACGAAAAGTGTACATTAAATCATTTAATGGGCAATTTGTAGAGTAACACCCATCCGTTGAATCCACCCCCACCCACCCCATGAGATTCTAGATTTTTAGACGATTGCGTGTGAACATATTGGAAAACTTGGTGGAAAGAAGAAGAAAAAAACAAACAATTATTTTCGAATTTAGAGTGAGATCAGTTTCGTATATAAATATTTAGCGTAAAATGATCCCTCATTTCCAAGCCATTATAGATTTTAGAGCAGTTAGCAAAAATTCTTTTACCACCAACTCTAAGTCTGACTGGTAAAGTCATATAACCACACGTAATCGCCTAAATAAGTAGAACCTCCTCAAATGCACAGGATTTGTCTCCCATAGCAGAAAGAAAATTTGATTAACTTTCCTAAATAAAGCTAGAATGGTCTGGAAATGGGGGATTATATTACGTTAAATTTAAATGCGGAACTGATTTTCCGCTCTTAAATTTAAAATAATTGTCTTTTTTTCTTTCCACCAAGTTGTCCATACGTAATCGCGTAAAAAAACTAGAATCTCATTTTTTTAGGGGGTGGTGTGAGTTAGCGGAGGGTGTTAATCTATAATAATACCAATTTAATATCTAATCATAGAAAATCTAGTAAAATCTTTTATTTCTCTTTTTTATAATGTAATAAAAAGTAAAATAGAAAATATCAGATTAATATATTCAAATGAACACACGCACGACCGCACGCGCGCGCACACACACACACACACACACACACACAAAAATGTAAGAATGATAAGAGTTAACTCCCTTGCACAATTCAAGGGGACTAATCCATGTGAACTAATCCAAGGGAAGTAATTCAACGCTGATATAAATGGTAAAATGTATATAAAATTAAAGCATGAGCAAAAATAATTTCTAATTCGAATAATCAAAATAATACAAGGAAATTATTTTATGTAATATTAGAAATTATTTTTGCTCATGCTTTAATTTTATATACATTTTACGAAATGAGGGGGGGGGGCGGCATTCGCCGTTGGGGCGCCTCATGCCAAATTAAGGGAGGGGGAGTGTCGGCATTCGCCGGTGTGAGCGCCTCAGGCACAATTTGGAGAAGGGGGGGATACCTAAGTAATTTCAGTAGTGCTCAGGAGGGGTCCTGGATATTCAAAGTATTCGGCGTTGTCCAGGAGAAAAGTGCTCAATAACCTAGATAGAGCTACTGTAGTGATAGGTTTGGATAATATTTTAACGTCATCTTCGTTCCCCTTTGGACTATGTTGCATATGACAAGGACGTAGGATACCTAAGTGATTTCAGTAGTGCTCAGGAGGCCTCCTTGATTTTCAAAGTACTCGGCGTTGTCCGGGAGAAAAGTGCTCAATATCCTAGATAGCGCTACTGTAGTGATAGGTTTGGAAAATATTTTAACGCCATCTTCGTTCCCTTTTAGACTATTTTGCAGATGTAAAAGAGGGAGGATATCTAAGTGATTTCAGTAGTGCTCAGAAGGCCTCCTTGACTTTCAAAGTACTCGGCGTTGTCAGGGATAAAAGTGCTCAATGTCCTAGATAGAGCTACTGCAGTGATAGGTTTGGATAATATGTTAACAGAATCTACGCTGAAAATGATGGGGGAATCGATAAGAGTAATTTCAGTAGTGCTAAGGAGGCCTCCTTGATTTTAAAAGTACTCGGCGTTGTCCGGGAGAAAAGTGCTCAATATCCTAGATAGAGCTACTGTAGTGATAGGTTTGGAAAATATTTTAACGTCATCTTGGTTCCCCTTTGGACTATTTTGCAGATCAGGAGAGAGGATACCAAAGTGATTTCAGTAGTTCTCAGGAGGCGTCCTCGATTTTCAAAGTACTCGGCGTTGTCCGGGATAAAAGTGCTCAATGTCTTAGATAGAGCTACTGTAGTGATAGGTTTGGATAATATTTTAACAGCATCTACGCTGAAAAGGATGGGGGAATCGATAAGAGTAATTTCAGTAGTGCTAAGGAGGCCTCCTTGATTTTAAAAGTACTCGGCGTTGTCCGGGAGAAAAGTGCTCAATATCCTAGATAGAGCTACTGTAGTGATAGGTTTGGAAAATATTTTAACGCAATCTTCGTTCACCTGTGGACTATTTTGCAGATCAGGAGAGAGGATACCTAAGTGATTTCAGTAGTTCTCAGGAGGCGTCCTCGATTTTCAAAGTACTCGGCGTTGTCCGGGAGAAAAGTGCTCAATGTCTTAGATGGAGCTACTGTAGTGATAGGTTTGGATAATATTTTAACAGCATCTACGCTGAAAAAGATTAGGAAATCAATAAGAGGGATTTCATTAGTGTACATGAGACCTCCTTGATTTTCAAATTACTCGGCGTTGTTTGGGAGAAAAGTGCTCAATATCTTAGATAGAGCTACTGTAGTGATAGGTTTGGAAAATATTTTAATGCAATCTTCGTTCCCCTTTAGACTATTTTGCAGATGAAAAAGAGGGAGGATACCTAAGTGATTTCAGTAGTGCTCAGGAGGCCTCCTTGACTTTCAAAGTACTCGGCTTTGTCCGGGAGAAAAGTGCTCAATATCCTAGATAGAGCTACTGTAGTAATAGGTTTGGATAATATTTTAACAGCATCTACGCTGAAAAAAATGGGGGAATCAATAAGAGTGATTTCATTAGTGGTCCTGTGGCCTCCTTGATTTTCAAAGTAGTGTGCGTTGTCCGGGAGAAAAGTCCTCAATATCCTAGATATAGCTACTGTAGTGATATGTTTGGAAAATATTTTAACGCCATCTTCGTTCTCCTTTGGACTATTTTACAGATGAAAAGGAGGGAGGATACCTAAGTTATTTCAGTAGTGCCTAGGTGGCCTCATTGATTTTCATAGTACTCGGCGTTTTCCGTGAGAAAAGTGCTCAATAACCTAGATATCGCTACTGTAGTGATAGGTTTGGATAATATTTTAACAGCATCTACATTTAAAATGATGAGAGAATCGATAAGAGTTATTTCAGTAGTGCTAATGAAGCCTCCTTGATTTTCAAATTATTCGGCGTTGTCCGGGAGAAAAGTGCTCAATATCTTAGATAGAGCTACTGTAGTGATAGGTTTGGAAAATATTTTAACGCAATCTTCGTTCACCTTTAAACTATTTTGTAGATGAAAAAGAGGGAGGATACCTAAGTGATTTCAGTAGTGCTCAGGAGGCATCCTTGACTTTCATAGTACTCGGCGTTGTCCGGGAGAAATGTGCTCAATGTCCTAGATAGAGCTACTGTAGTGATAGGTTTGGATAATATTTTAACAGCATCTAGGCTGAAAATAATGGGGGAATCGATAAGAGTTATTTCAGTAGTGCTCATGAGGCCTCTTTGATTTTCAAATTACTCGGCGTTGCCCGGAGAAAAGTGCTTAATATCCTAGATAGAGCTACTGTAGTGATAGGTTTTGAAAATATTTTAACGCAACTTTCGTTCCCGTTTAGACTATTTTGGCAGATCAAAAGAAGAGAGGATACCTAAGTGATTTTAGTAGTGCTCATGAGGCGTCCTATATTTTCACAGTACTCGGCGTTGTCCGGGAGAAAAGTGCTCAATATCTTAGATAGAGCTACTGTAGTGATAGGTTTGGAAAATATTTTAACGTCATCTTCGTTCTCCTTTGGACTATTTTGGAGATGAAAAAGAGGAAGGATATCTAAGTGATTTCAGTAGTGCTCCGGAGGCCTCCTTGATTTTAAAAGTACTCGGCGTTGTCCGGAAGAAAAGTGCTCAATATCCTAGATAGAGCTACTGTAGTGATAGGTTTGGAAAATATTTTAACGTCATCTTCGTTCCCCTTTGGACTATTTTGCAGATCAGGAGAGAGGATACCAAAGTGATTTCAGTAGTTCTCAGGAGGCGCCCTCGATTTTCAAAGTACTCGGCGTTGTCCGGGAGAAAAGTGCTCAATGTCTTAGACAGAGCTACTGTAGTGATAGGTTTGGATAATATTTTAACAGCATCTACGCTTAAAAAGATTAGGGAATCAATAAGAGTGATTTCATTAGTGCTCATGAGACCTTCTTTGATTTTCAAATTACTCGGCGTTGTCCGGGAGAAAAGTGCTCAATATCTTAGATAGAGCTACTGTAGTGATATGTTTGGAAAATATTTTAATGCAATCTTCGTTCCCCTTTTAGACTATTTTGCAGATGAAAAAGAGGGAGGATACCTAAGTGATTTCAGTAGTGCTCAGGAGGCCTCCTTGACTTTCAAAGTACTCGGCGTTGTCCGGGAGAAAAGTGCTCAATATCCTAGATAGAGCTACTGTAGTGATATGTTTGGAAAATATTTTAACGCCATCTTCGTTCCCCTTTGGACTATTTTACAGATGAAAAGGAGGGAGGATACCCAAGTTATTCTAGTAGTGCCTAGGTGGCCGCATTGATTTTCATAGTACTCGGCGTTTTCCGGGAGAAAAGTGCTCAATGTCTTAGATAGAGCTACTGTAGTGATAGGTTTGGATAATATTTTAACAGCATCTACGCTGAAAAAGATGGGGGAATCGATAAGAGTTATTTCAGTAGTGCTAAGGAGGCCTCCTTGATTTTTAAAGTACTCGGCGTTGTCCGGGAGAAAAGTGCTCAATATCCTAGATAGAGCTACTGTAGTGATAGGTTTGGAAAATATTGATCGTCATCTTCGTTCCCCTTTGGACTATTTTGCAGATCAGAAGAGAGGATACCTAAGTGATCTCAGTAGTTTTCAGGAGGCGTCCTCGATTTTCAAAGTACTCGGCGTTGTCCGGGAGAAAAGTGCTCAATGTCTTTGATAGAGCTACTGTAGTGATAGGTTTGGATAATATTTTAACAGCATCTACGCTGAAAAGAATTGGGGAATCAATAAGAGTGATTTCATTAGTGCTCATGAAGCCTCCTTGATTTTCAAAGTTATCGGTGTTGTCCGGGAGAAAAGTGCTCAATATCCTAGATAGAGCTACTGTAGTGATATGTTTAGAAAATATTTTAACGCGATCTTCGTTCTCTTTTGGACTATTTTGCATATGAAAAGGAGGGAGGATACCTAAGTGATTTCAGTAGTGCTCAGGAGGCATCCTTGACTTTCATAGTACTCGGCGTTGTCCGGGAGAAATGTGCTCAATGTCCTAGATAGAGCTACTGCAGTGATAGGTTTGGATAATATTTTAACAGCATCTAGGCTGAAAATAATGGGGGAATCGATAAGAGTTATTTCAGTAGTGCTCATGAGGCCTCTTTGATTTTCAAATTACTCGGCGTTGCCCGGAGAAAAGTGCTCAATATCCTAGATAGAGCTACTGTAGTGATAGGTTTGGAAAATATTTTAACGCAACTTTCGTTCCTGTTTAGACTATTTTGGCAGATCAAAAGAAGGGAGGATACCTAAGTGATTTTAGTAGTGCTCAGGAGGCGTCCTATATTTTCACAGTACTCGGCGTTGTCCGGGAGAAAAGTGCTCAATATCTTAGATAGAGCTACTGTAGTGATGGGTTTGGAAAATATTTTAACGTCATCTTCGTTCTCCTTTGGACTATTTTGGAGATGAAAAAGAGGAAGGATATCTAAGTGATTTCAGTAGTGCTCAGGAGGCCTCCTTGATTTTAAAAGTACTCGGCGTTGTCAGGGATAAAAGTGCTCAATGTCTTAGATAGAGCTACTGCAATGATAGGTTTGGATAATATTTTAACAAAATCTACGCTGAAAATGATGGGGGAATCGACAAGAGTAATTTCAGTAGTGCTCAGGAAGCCTCCTTGATTTTCAAAGTACTCGGCGTTGTCCGGGAGAAAAGTGCTCAATATCCTAGATAGAGCTACTGTAGTGATAGATTTGGAAAATATTTTAACGCCATCTTCGTTCCCCTTTGGACTATTTTGCAGATGAAAATGAAGGAGGATACCTAAGTGATTTCAGTAGTGCTCAGGAGGCAGCCTTGACTTTCAAAGTACTCGGCGTTGTCTAGGAGAAAAGTGCTCAATATCCTAGATAGAGCTACTGTAGTAATAGGTTTGGATAATATTTTAACAGCATCTACGCTGAAAAAAATGGGGGAATCAATAAGAGTGATTTCATTAGTGCTCATGAGGCCTCCTTGATTTTCAAAGTAGTCGGCGTTGTCCGGGAGAAAAGTGCTCAATATTATAGATAGAGCTACTGTAGTGATATGTTTGGAAAATATTTTAACGCCATCTTTGTTCCCCTTTGGACTATTTTACAGATGAAAAGGAGGGAGGATACCTAAGTTATTTCAGTAGTGCTCAGGTGGCCTCATTGATTTTCATAGTACTCGACGTTGTCCGGGAGAAAAGTGCTCAATATCTTAGATAGAGCTACTGTAGTGATAGGTTTAGAAAATATTTTAACGCCATCTTCGTTCCCCTTTGGAGTATTTTGCAGATGAAAAGGAGGGGGAATACCTAAGTGTTTTCAGTAGTGCTCAGGAGGGGTCCTAGATATTCAAAGTAGTCGGCGTTGTCTGGGAGAAAAGTGCTCAATATCCTAGATAGAGCTACTGTAGTGATAGGTTTGAATAATATTTTAGCAGCATCTACGCTGAAAAAGATGGGGGGAATCAATAAGAGTGATTTCTATAGTGCTCATGAGGCCTCCTTGATTTTCAAAGTAGTCGGCGTTGTACGGGAGAAAAGTGCTCAATATCCTAGATAGAGCTACTGTAGTGATAGGTTTTGAAAATATTTTAACGCAATCTTCGTTCCCCTTTGGACTATTTTGCAGATCAAAAGAAGGGAGGATACCTAAGTGATTTCAGTAGTGCTCAGGAGGCGTCCTATATTTTCACAGTACTAGGCGTTGTCCGGGAGAAAAGTGCTCAACGTCCTAGATAGAGCTACTGTAGTGATAATTTTGGATAATATTCTAACAGCAGTTACGCTTGAAAAGATGGCGGAATCGATAAGAGTGATTTCAGTAGTGCTCAGGAGGTTTCCTTAATTTTCAAAGTACTCGGCGTTGTCCGGGAGAAAAATGCTCAATGTCCTAGATAGAGCTACTGTAGTGATAGGTTTCGATAATATTTTAACAATCTACGCTGAAAAGGATGGGGGAATCGATAAGAGTGATTTCAGAAGTGCTCAGGAGGACTCATTGATTTTCAAAGTAGTCAGCGTTGTCCGGGAGAAAAGTGCTCAATATCCTAGATAGAGCTACTGCATTGATAGGTTTGGAAAATATTTTAACGCCATCTTCGTACCCCTTAGGACTATTTTGGAGATAGAAAGGGAGGGAGGATACCTAAGTGATTTCAGTAGTGCTCAGGAGGCCTCATTGATTTTCAAAGTACTCGGCGTTGTCTGGGAGAAAAGTGCTCAATATCCTAGATTGAAAATATTTTAACACCATCTTCGTTCCAATTTGGACTTATTTGCAGATAAAAAGGAGGGAGGATACCTCAGTGATTTCAGTAGTGCTCAGGAGGCGTTCTCGATTTTGAAAGTACTGGGGCTGCGATAGGAACATATGTAGCATTGCACCGGGGCAGCAATATGTCCGTATGTAGCATTTACACCGGGACAGCGATAGGTACGTATATAGCATGCATACCAGGGCAGCAATGGGTACTTATATAGTATATGCACCGGGGCGGCAATAGGTACGTATATAGTATGTGCACTGGGGCGACGATAGGTACGTATATTGTCTGCACACCACGGTGGCGATACATACGTATATAGTATGAATACCGGAGCGGAGATAAGTACCTATATAGAAAGCGCAGACAGAGGTGGTACTTTTTATAGAAATATGTCATACTATTGCCCTGGGCAACGTAGGAGAAATGGTGGGGAAGAAGCAGCCTTCCCAAAAGGCAAAATTAAAAAGAAGCGGTGAAATGGGGCGACCAGGGAAGAGAAAGGTAGAAAGATAAATAGACGGCTATAGAGGAGGGGGGGGGATAGAAGTTTGAATATAAAGATGTTACACACGCGATTTCTCCTCAATTATATGTTTTTATGACCCCGAGCAACGCCGGGTAGCCCCGCTAGTATTACATAAAATAATTTCCTTGTATTATTTTGATTATTCGAACTACTGTTCTCATCATGGATGTTATTCTCACAACGTTACGGCCGATGTAATCTCTGACCTTCTTCAGATGCCTCTTGTCAAACTCGTAGAATACATACGGAATTACAAACTGAACCCTTTAGTTAATCCACGAGTGTAGATTGTTCTCGTTCCGTCAGCCATGATCGGGTAGAAGTCGTAAGTAATTTTTACTTTATTCTTAGCTAGTATCGCCTCTAGAAACGTGGTGTAACGGATAAAATTGTTAAGTAATAATCAGTTCTCAGTGACAGTCTTCTGGTGATTCAAGGTTCAATCTTCATAATGGGCTATAGGTAACTAAGAATAATAATAATAAAAAAATACTTAAGAATTCTACCAAATCATGGCTG
Source organism: Sepiola atlantica (assembly GCA_963556195.1). Lineage (NCBI taxonomy): Eukaryota > Metazoa > Mollusca > Cephalopoda > Sepiida > Sepiolidae > Sepiola > Sepiola atlantica. The sequence continues at coordinate 80,918,974 of OY744524.1, read as the reverse complement.
ACGGAACGAGAACAATCTACCTCGTGGATTAAATAAAGGGGTTAGTTCGATATTCCGTATGAATTCCCAAATTCGACAACACGGTCGCAGGTCACATCGTTGTAAGGATGAGAATAGTAGCCCGAATAATCCAAATGATACAAATTATCAATCCTCATCTAAAAAATTTCGAAACAAAATAATTTCTTATAAATAATTTCTAATAAAACATAAAATGATTTCTAATACAATCCTAATCTCTTCTATATTTATAATGTTGGGCCATCTTTCGCACTAGCAAAGAAATATAAGTAACTAACGCTGTAATGTAAAGTTAATCTAAAGCACATGTAGGCTTGATCATCTTTTTTTATTTTTAATATTTTATTTTACGTAGTTCACCCCAAACAAAGAAGGCCGCCATTGTAGACATACAGGGCTACTGAGAATTAGGGTGGAAGTTGATTCTAGCCTATGTCAAGGGGAGGGTGTTCCGAACATAAACTCTTAGCCCGAGCATATGTTTGTCAGAGTCTTTACGGTAGAGTGGCATTCGTCGCACAAGCCTCGGGCAGTGAGACCAAGAAAAGGTGGAGAAGTGAGGCTTGTTGGTCCCCACGATCAGGGAGGCGGATCGGGAAAGTAACAGCCTGTGAAAGGGAGTGCGCTATGGAGAAACTATTCCTGAAGTTACTAGCTGCGTCTGTATAGCTGGAGAATCCAAGCCATTCACTGTGGACGTCTCCAAATTCCAGAGAGCCTTCTACTCGTATAGAGGGTTTTTGGCCTTTTGGCTAAGATCAAAGTGTAGTATCTGTTCCGATGGATACTGCACCCCATAGACTGGTATTGTCTTGGCCTTCGGGGCTTGATTTACGCCGGTTTATGGGTCTGTCCTGTGCAGTTCTAGGAGGTCCACCCTCCCAGGCTTCGCCTCTCCTCTTTGGGGAGGAGTAAGTTTATTGCTTACTGCCTGAGGTGCCCCTACCGGGGAATGCCGACGGGGCTGCCCAGGCAATTTTTAAGCCCCACTTTCCGGACCCGACCTTTGGTCACATCTTACTTGTGGGAGTAAGATAAAAACTGGCCTTGTGCCTAACTCCTGGAGAGGAGTAAATCAATACTCGAATAGGTTTTTTCCTCGTACTGCCGGCCTTTAGAACTCCCTCCTTGCTCCCTGTTTCTCTGACTGTACCAACATGCAGAAATTTAAAACTAATGTGAACAAGCATCTCGCTGCACAGCTCCCAATTTAATGTGACCCCTAAACTTTCACCCTAATTCTTAGTAGCCCTTTACATCTACAGTGGCAACTTGCCTTGTTTGGGGTGAACTTTGTTTAAAAAAAAAACTCACCAAAAACAAACAAATATCAGTGCGATTAAAACGCCAAGTTCATATTACGAATAGAAGAAGAACAACTTTCTAATATAATGATCGACGTCCGAAGATTAACTAATTTGCATATTGCTTTGCAAAAGAAAATCTCATTAATTAACTATTCGTTTTTATTGTTTTTTAATTGAATTATTGTTTTTTTTATATTATAAAACATAGTTCTATTTACACATACTTTTTATATCGTGATAGATGTTTAGCATTTTGTGTGAAAAACGTCTTTCGAGTGAATTTACTTCTAGCGGCTGCGATACTTGGTTTCTGTAATTTTCTCGCGCAACGTAGACATCTGAAACATCGGGTGTGTTCCCCACGCAAACAAGTTGATTTCTGTATGGAAATGAGCGACGGTGAATGACAAGCCGACTATTAATATTTATCAATTTTTTTATCAACTTGTTTATTATTAGTTTTTTTTAAAACTCGTGTACATTCTCCGTCAAAAATGACCCGAGTGTTTGCACTAATATTCATATTAAATCCTAGAATTACGTCAGTAATTAAATTTTTTATACAAGCAAAAATATGCTCCCTCTGGCCGCATATTTTTGCTTGGCTTGGAGTATTATATAATCGTGACAAACAAAACCCCAACAAATAACTGCCCTGCAAAACGCTAGATCACGTTCTATGATTTTAGCCGGTGTAAAAGGAATACAATAAAAGTAAAGTACCTTGTTTATGGATGTCAAGCGCGAACGCAGACCCACAGTATTTTATAAATAAAATAAAGTAAAACCTATTTCCTTTTTATAGATGTGAAAATAAACGCAGACACCACATTTTTTTATAAATAGAATTAAGTCGAACGTAAGTAAATAATAGGAAATTACAACATGACCGTCAGCAATTAAGGCATTGTATAAAAGTTCGATTTTGAAGTATTTAAAAAATAAATCAGAATTTTATTTCGGGATAGAAATCACAATTTAAAACTAATTAATGAATTTCATCTAAAATGTGTGCGAAAATCAAACGAAATAAGCGAAAAATTCAAATAATACAATTCAACCCCGAACGGAAATGTTTATTTGGTCCATTCAGTTTTTAATTTCAACTATTTAGTAATTCGAAAAGTTTTTAAATTTTTTTAAAATATGTATAAAGGAGGATGTAATACATGGGATGATTCTCTCACACACCCTTAAATACGGGGGAGGTAATTCTTGGGAAGACTGTCTTATGATAACAGAACTGACACTACACTTATAAATTCGGATTAAATCGAGTTTTTTTTTTATTCATTTAAAAATGTCTAGTCACAAAAGAATAAATTTTTATTGGTTCTTGGCCTTTTAGCCAAAATCAAAGTGTAGTATCTGTTCCGATGGATACTGCACCCAATAGACCGGTATCGTCTTGGCCTTCGGGGCTTGATTTCCGCCGGTCTATGGGTTTGTCCTGTGCAGTTCTAGGAGGTCCACCCTCCCAGGCTTTGCCTCCCCTCTTTGGGGAGGAGTAAGTTTATTGCTTACTGCCTGAGGCGCCCATACCGGGGAATGCCGACGGGGCTGCCCAGGCATTTTTTGTAGGCCAGAGTGTTCACCTTCTCGGGCGCTGACTTTTCAAATCCCACTTTCTCGACCTTGTGTTGCATCTTACCTTGTGGGAGGAAGATAGAAAAGAATATATATATATATATATATATATATATATATATATATATATATATACAGCAATCTCTAAACTCCGTCAAACAAAACCCGCTTTTGTACATTTGTATACTTTTTTTTTTAATTTCTAATATATATATATATATATATATATATATATATATATATATATATTGGCCTTTTGGCTGGGATCACAGTGTAGTATATGTTCCGATGGATACTACATCCCATAGATCGGTGTCGTCTTGGCCTTCCGGTCCTGATTCCGCCTGTTTGTGGGTTTATCCTGTGCAGTTCTTGGAGGTCCACCCTCCCAGGCTTTGCCTCCCCTCTTTGGGGAGGAGTAAGTTTATTGATTACTGCCCGAGGCGCCTCTAACGGGGAATGCCGACGGGGCTGCCCAGGCATTTTTTGTAGGCTAGTGTGTTCACCTTCTCGGGCGCTGCCTTTTCAAATCCCACTTTCTCGACCTTGTGTCACATCTTACCGCTGTGGGAGGAAGATAATAAAATATACTTTAATTGTTTTGATGTTAATAGGGTGAATAGATGTGTTCTTACCAGTCGGGTATACGTCCTCGACACCAGTCCGACAGTGACTTTATTGCCGTTGGGCTGAGGTATGGTCTTGTTTAGTCTCGGGAGGTCCACCCTCCCAGGAATTACCTTCTTTTTGAGTAGAGGTTAGTTTATTGCTAATCGCCTGATGCGCCCCTACCAGGGAATGCCGACAGGGTTGTTCAGGTATTTTTTGTAGGCTAGAGCGCACTAATCCGAGTGAGCTGGCATTCAACACCTGATCTTGTGTCTAACCTCCTGGAGAGGAGGTAAATAAAATATTTAGGAAAGATCCGAATTTTTGTCATATTTAGATTAGATTAGATTAGATTGGAATATTAGATTAGCTGAATGCAGTATTCTCCGTTATTTCGTAATGTATTTATTACGTTTACAAAATTGTGACTAACGGACGGACGGACGACGAACGGACAAACTCCCTATTAATATAAGATGTAAATTATTATTAACGTTTCCGATGACCTAAAGAAAAAAAACTCCGTTGACCTTTTATTTAGAGTGGAGGATTTCTTTCCGAATTCATTTTAGACGGCAAGGGTTGAGTGACTTGCAATTTGCTTTCTTGAAATAGTTTAATCTGCGATCTAGAAAAAGACACGTTTTTACTCGCAAACTTCTTAAAGAAGCTGGTGACGAGTTCTGGCCCCTACACTAGATTTCTTATTACATTCATTTCTTGTAAGAATTATATTTCAGTAATAAATTACGAGTACTTAATAATAATAGAGTTACTTTCCAC
>OY744524.1:80867167-80909667 GCA_963556195.1 Sepiola atlantica | reverse complement strand
ATACCATTATATACGCATACACACAAATACTATATATCACCAAGTCGGCAATTCTGTGTCTATAGCATATATTATTATAATGTTGGTGGTGGTGGTGGGGGGGGTTTACCTTAAATAATGTTATTTAATTTGGTATCTTCACCGTTATAAGTCTAGAGGTCCATCGGATTACTAGTCGTTGATTATTTTAAATTTATATTTATGTCTGCACTTAGCCATAAGTTCATCTCGTTTATTTAAGAGGTTATTTCGATCATATTTTAGGATTCTTATTTTTTCTTCTAGACATAAGTTGCATCTTTGTCTAAATCCATCTGGAATATTCGAAAAACATAAGATTGACCACGAAACCACCGGGGACCTGTTCTCATTTTTCAGATGCCACCATTGTTTAGCTAACTCCGTTTTGCTCTTGAGTTCTGGGTTATTGAAAGAGTGTTTGTGGTCATAAAAACGTTGTTTCCAGTTTCCCGCGGAGATGCCGATGTAAACCTTTTTATCCCTGTTGTTATCTTCCGGATGAATAGTGGCCTTATAAACCACACACTCAACTTTACAGTTACCGTCCAGTGGGCAGTTATTTTTCACTTGACAATTACATTTATTTACTGTGACCTTATTCTTACTAGGATTGTTAAGTAACAAGAGACATTTTTGAAGCAAATAAGCATTTATACAATGGAGCGCTAGAGAAAAGCGGATATAATGAAAAACTCAAATATACCAAGAAAGAAAATAAAAATAAATCCAGGAATAGAGGCCGAAAAATAATATGGTTCAATCCTCCCTACTGCCAACTATCTAACATCAACATCGGGAGAGTATTCTTGAACCTGGTAGATAAACATTTTAGCATAAATAATCCACTTAGGAAGATATTTAATAGAAAAACCATTAAAATCAGCTACTCTTGCACCAAGAACATGGACAGAATTATCAGCACCCATAATCGTAAATTACTTAACAATCCTAGTAAGAATAAGGTCACAGTAAATAAATGTAATTGTCAAGTGAAAAATAACTGCCCACTGGACGGTAACTGTAAAGTTGAGTGTGTGGTTTATAAGGCCACTATTCATCCGGAAGATAACAACAGGGATAAAAAGGTTTACATCGGCATCTCCGCGGGAAACTGGAAACAACGTTTTTATGACCACAAACACTCTTTCAATAACCCAGAACTCAAGAGCAAAACGGAGTTAGCTAAACAATGGTGGCATCTGAAAAATGAGAACAGGTCCCCGGTGGTTTCGTGGTCAATCTTATGTTTTTCGAATATTCCAGATGGATTTAGACAAAGATGCAACTTATGTCTAGAAGAAAAAATAAGAATCCTAAAATATGATCGAAATAACCTCTTAAATAAACGAGATGAACTTATGGCTAAGTGCAGACATAAATATAAATTTAAAATAATCAACGACTAGTAATCCGATGGACCTCTAGACTTATAACGGTGAAGATACCAAATTAAATAACATTATTTAAGGTAACCCCCCCCCCACCACCAACATTATAATAATATATGCTATAGACACAGAATTGCCGACTTGGTGATATATAGTATTTGTGTGTATGCGTATATAATGGTATTTTGAAATATTTATTTATTCAGATTATTTACTTAAAATAAGATAGTGTTTTTTAAAAAAAATTCTGCGGTTATTGAATTAATATAAGTATAAATGCCAAATATTACCACTAGACATTATTAGACTTGAATTAGTAATCCGATGGACCTCTAGACTTATAACGGTGAAGATACCAAATTGAATAACATTACTTACGGTAAACCCCCCCCCCCATAATATTTATAATAATATCTGTGATAGACACAGATTTACTGACTTGGTGATATATAGTATTTGTGTGTACGCGGATATTTATTATTTACTTAAAATAAGATAGTGGTATGAACATTTTTTCTGCAGGTAATACACTAGTTTTTGAATTAATATAAGTATAAATGTCAAATATTACCAATAGACATTATTAGACTTGAATTAGTAATCCGATGGGCCTCTAGAATTACAACGGTGAAGATACCAAATTGAATAACATTAGGTACGATAACCCCCCCCCCCGCATGATATTTATAATAATAGATTATCAAATTAATCTAAAATATAAATAAGGTAAGACTAATTTTTAGAACTCATATTACATCAGTAAGAATATAGAGTGTTATGTAAATATTGTGTGTAGGTGTGTGGATATATATGTATGTGTGCGTATGTATATGTGTGTATATGTGCGTATATGTATATATGTGTGTGTGTATGTATGTGTATGTATGTTTACATGTGTGAACAACTACATGCGTATGCATTTAGTCAATATTTCAAATAGATTCAGAGATATATATAGGTGTATTCATGTATGTATATATATGTATATGTATATATATATATATATATATGTATGTATGTGTGTATATGTATATGTGTATAGATATGTATATGTGTGGGTGTGTATGTGTATATATGTGTGTATATGTGCGTATGGATTTGTATGTATACATATATGTATGTGCGTGTAATCTTATTTCAATTAGATTCCCTTTCTTGGAACCCAGACGGACTGAGAATTTATGACACGCGGTCTGTCTATATCTTCTCTGTGCCTGTTAAAGGTTTCTTTCTTTCTTTTCCCTAACCGAATTTGAGAACACGAGTTTCGCCGGACGCATTCTGGCTAGAGATGAATAAAAGTTGCGTATGTGATTATGTTTAGTTATGATAATGTGCGAGTGAGATTATGTATGTGAGTGCGCATATGATGTGTGCGTATTTAGTTTTGTGTATGCGCGTGAGTAAAATTGCCTATATGGTTGATATCGCCAAGTCGTATGTGTCATAATTTTGACATGGCAGTTCTTAGTTGATTAACTTAAAGATCCCTCCCCTTCGCCCGCCATAGTTAAATATAAGTTTTAAATTTTCCCCCTCTCTATAAAAGATGTATCAAATTTGTTGCTACTACCACCATCTATGATTGTATTGGAACTGTAGTAGGGAAATTCAATTTTCTATCAGTCTCAAAAATGTAATTGTCTGAGTGATGCTTGAAAAAACCGAACGGTTGAAATAAATTATTGCATCGACAATTATGTGATTTCGTGTTATTATATTTTATTATTGCTCTGTTTACTACATTGAGCTCTCATACCCGGATTTCCTCCTGGAATTATTCCACTATAACACAAATATATATATATATATATATATATATATATATATATATATATATATATATATATATATATATATATATATTGTGTGTATTTAGTCAGCAAGTTTTCATTTAGGCAAACGTTGTTGAATAGCACGGAGTGTTTCTGCTTTGTGATCTTTTAAAAAATTTTTTCCATCTTCCGAATGGTCAACTTCGTACCTCGATCAAACTGGTGTATGCAGTTTCCGTAGTTTTGTTGTTCCATCTTCTTTGCGAGTACTTTCAATTTGATATCTTCAAATTATCTTCAGGCGTGTTAGTGTGAAAAAAGAATATGTATTTATAGAATGTAAAGAGAGGAAAAGAGTATGTCTTTACTTTTTATTTTATTTATTTATTCTATTTATTAATTTATTTTTTATTTTTATTAATTTATTTATTTGTATTTATTTTTTTATTTCATTTTTATTTTTTAATTCATACAACTTAAAAAAAAAGAAAAAAAGGAGCGTCTAAAGTATTGAAAAGTTACAAGGGCGTGATTATGTTCGAAGGGGTGTGAAGTTAGAGTTTGATTTCTTAAGCGCAAAAAAAAAATAAAAAAATAAAAAAATTCGACCATGTTTTAAGAGCGTTTATATATATATATATATATATATATATATATATATATATATATATATATATATATATATATATATATATATATATATATATATATATATATATAATAATGGTAATAATCCAGGTGAAAAATATCCACAGGGTGGTAATCCAGAGAATTTTAACCGGGTTTATAAAAAGTGCTCAATATCAAAATAGAGCTTTATATATGTCGCAGATTTTATACATGTCTGTGTAAATAAAATTATCATATATATATATATATATATATATATATATATATATATATATATATATATATATATATATTAGTTCATGTATCCACATAACATGTTATAAGGAGATATAATCTTTTATGTATCAATTTTCAGTATTTACTTCAACAGTGCTCAATACGTGAGTAGAGCTAGGTAGTAAGTTATGAAAATATAATTATGGCAATTAAGCTACACAGACTCTTCCGCGTTTCATCCCCATAGGGAATCGTCAGGCTAAAATGCGTAGAGTTTGTTTTGCCGGATATTTTTATATACACACGCGGTGTTTAGTCTAGCTAGTTAACCGATCAGATTCTTTCTTATTCTCATAGCCAATCGTTGGGCTTCTCACAAACAAATGTGGTTGATGTTACTTCCTATTTCCTATTCTACTGTTCTCTTTCATATAGGGTGGCCCATCTCTGTTTCTTTGTTGTGTTTAGATAGTAGGTGACCTTATTTTAACATTTGCTTGCTTGTACTTATATTTTAGGTTTTAGTTTAGGTTTTTATTTATTTATTTGTTTAGTTATTTATTTACTATGTATTTTAACCTAAGGTCAATTTAATTACATTCTGTGTACGCAGTTGTTTGCTATTTCACTTCTACAGTTTGATAGGTTTTGGGGGTCTTTAAATTTGACATCCTAAACTTTAAAGACCCTCAACACCTATTAAACTGTAGAAGTTAAATAGCAAACAACTGCTTACACAATAAAATTTACCTTAGGTTAAAAATACATAATAAATAAATAAACAAATGAATAAATATATAAATACAAAATTAAAACGTAAAATAGAAATACAAGCAAGCTAGACTAAACACCACGTATATATAAAAGAAGTCCATGCATTTTAGCCTTACGATTCCCTACTGGGGATGAAACGCGGAAGCCTCTGTGTAGCTTATTTGCATTAAATATATTTTAATAACTTACTATATATATATATATATATATATATATATATATATATATATATATATATATAGATAGGTTCGCGCCCTGTGATCGTCCGAGATTGTTATTTCCATGCACTGATGAGAGCCGTAAGCTTGAAACGACGTCGTCCGTAGGTAAAATCTTAAAAAAATAATTTAATATTATTAGAAGCTCTTTAAAATTAAAAGCAAGAGCACTGCTGGAAAGATTAAAAATAGACATCCACTAAAGCCCCAGTGCAAGATCCCAACTCTGCCGTTATATTCTATCGAATGTCTTGATATTTACACTCACCGCTTTCAGTATAAATATGACCTAATTCCACCGTTATCACGTGACAATTTCTCGTGGCCTATGGGACTAAAGCGAACGCTTACAGATTCAAGGTGTCTCTTTCAACCGGGTTCTCGTCCTGTGACCGTCCGAGATTGTTGTATCCCTGCGCCATTGAGAACCGTAAGCTCGAAACGACGTCGGACGTAGGTAAAATATGATTTAATATTTTATATTTTGATTTGAAAACACCTTGTTTTGAACAACTGAGGACGTAATAGATTTTGTATTTTTACAATCTTTATTCTCATCTTTTATTTGTCTTTCTCTCTCTCTCCATCTCTCTCCTTCTCTCTCTCTCTTTCTCTCTCTCCCTCTCTCTCTCTCTCTCTCTCTCTCTCTCTCTCTCTATATATATATATATATATATATATATATATATATATATATATATATATATAATAATGGTAATAATCCAGGTGAAAAATATCCACAGGGTGGTATTCCAGAGAATTTTAACCGGGTTTATAAAAAGTGCTCAATATCAAAATAGAGCTTTATATATGATAATTTTATTTACACAGACATGTACAAAATCTGCGACACTGGCATGTCGATGTTATCGATCAACAGTTACTATAAACTGAGATCTCATCAGGCAGAGTTAGAATCCGATCTTAACCTCAGATCATATTTGGAGAGAATGAAGACTTCATTTTCTCCAAATATGATCTGAGGTTAAGATCGGATTCTAACTCTGCCTGATAAGATCTCAGTTTATAGTAACTGTTGATCGATAACATCGACATGCCAGTGTCGCAGATTTTGTACATGTCTGTGTAAATAAAATTATCATATATATATATATATATATATATATATATATATATATATATATATATATATATATATATATACGTGCATTAAATACCTAAAAAAATCTCTATATAAGAATAAACGAATACATTTTTTTACATTATTTTTAATGGGGAAATATTTTTAGAACGAATACTGTCTGATAACCAAAGTTACACACACATAGGAATATATAAGTCAAATGCAAAGACTAAGGTAGTATACAAATGAGCAAGCACTAATATTACCTTAAAGATAAGTCAAGCTAGTGAATGGAAACTTTGTGCTAAACCTATTAAAGGTCTTTGATGTGTCTCGAGCTACCGCTCTAGAGACCAATCACCCATCGATAGATTCACTGATCCTATGCGATATTACAGTCAGTACGTCAGCCGTTGATCTCGCAGGACAAAATCCATATTGCTTGTCACTGAAGTAGACTGATTTTGCTAAGGTGATTTACAATTTCTTGATTTATCATAGGTTTAAAATATCAATCGCCAGCAACATTAGTATATATATATATATATATATATATATATATATATATATATATATATATATATATATATATATATATATATATATATATACATATATATATTAAAATCTATGAAAACATGTTTGAATTCGAAAAATAAAAGACAAAGACAACAAACAAGCAGACAAAACAACTTGCGGATCTTTTCCGTTTAATGTCAGCTACTAATTGACATTTATTTACGTATAGTAAATAAATGTCAATTAGTAGCTCCATAACCTTATCCTAGCTAACCATAACCCAAAAGGAAGAGGTAATGCCTTGGAGGATGGCATCATGACGATAGAACAAATACTCAAATACTACACAACACCCGAAACTGAGGAGATAATGCCTCGGAGTTTGGCATAATAACGAACGAACATATCACGTGGTATCACTTTCGGCAGCCTCATAAATCTCGCTTCCCTTATTTTGTCCTTTACTCCTCACATTCCGTGAACGATGTTTCTGACAAAAGGTAAAGAATTGCTGTTTTCTGTCCATCTAACACTTATCGTTGGGTAGTTTTTCACTTTGAAGTAGTATTTTTCTTTTTTAGCTCCTTGCATCAAGTAGCTTCATGCCTTGTCTGAAGCAATTTCCATAAGAACAAAGAAAGAAACAAAAAACGCAATTCAACTGTCCTCATCTTTGTCGGTTCAATGCATGAAATTAACATTTATTTAACTTTAAATTAGATTTAAAAAATAGACCGGCTTCATAATTTTAAAGTTTTGAAACAAAAAAAAAAAATTCCTAGTTTAAAGATACAAAATCGATTACGTAAAGCATTTTTTTAGTTAATCTAAACGATTACATGTTTTCATTTCCAAATATTTTTTAAAATATAAATTGAACCATCAATGTTTGCAGCCGATTTTACCTACATAGAATTAGTTTTTTTTAATTTTTAGAATTAGGGCAGTAGTTTCAGTCTGTCACGAATAGGAAAGAGAAAAATATGGAGAATGTTAAATGCCAATGAATGTGTACATTTAAAATAAGCGATTAAAATAAATTTATTATACGGATTCAAAGATTAAACATGTTAAAAGGTATTAGAGACCGACGGGATATATATATATATATATATATATATATATATATATATATATATATATATATATATATATATATTGTGTGTGTATTTAGGCAGTATTCTTTCATTTAAGCAAACATTGTTAAACAATCGGATTATTCAGCTTGATTATACCTTTTTTTATTTTTGCAAATTTTCTAATAATCTTTTTGTCTCAAATAAAAAAAGTGAATCTTCTATAAGTATCACGAGCACTTTCGATCATTCGTTGAATCATATTCAGATGACAATAAACATAAACAAAAAGATGGAGAAAAGAAGAGAATTAAAAAAAAACAGCCGATACTTAAAGTCGCTGGACGTCAAAACAACAAACCGATGCATTTCCAGAATAACATTTACAATTTAAATTTCGGGACGCAAAAGTTAGCGTCACAGGATGCATTGTATTTTACGTAAAACATATTAAAGTTTGTTACTCGGTACATAGTAATGTTATTTATTTTAGGTTTCTGGGTTTTTAAATAAATATAGCTTCAAATATTTTTTATTTAGAAACAATATTAGTTTTAAAATATAAAACGTTCGTGTTATCAACTAAGATTTGTCTGAAAGCAGAGGGGGTTATGTTTTATTTAAATTCTGGTGAATTGCGTTAGAGTTTACCAGGTGCATATTGTGTCTACGGGAAAGGGTAGTGATATTAAAACCAATGTAGCTATTCTTCTTCTTCTTCTTCTTCTTCTTCTTCTTCTTCTTCTTCTTCTTCTTCTTCTTCTTATGATGATGATGATGATGATAATAACAACAACAACAACAGGAGGAGGAGGAGGAGGAGGAGGAGGAGGAGGAGGAGGAAGAGTTGCATTCTTCTTAAGGGCATTTGAACTTATAAATAACATGAGTTCTTTCCTTATTGTCACCTGAAGATGATTTGATGAAGAATGGAAATACCTAGTGATACTTATGGAACATTCATTATTTCTTCTTGTATTTTGACACACAAAAAAAGAATATTAGAAAAATGGAAAAAATAAAAAAGGTATAATCAAGCTAATGAATTATGTTATGTTTAACAATGTTTTCTTAAATGAGAGAATGCTACATAAATATGCACAATATATATATATATATATATATATATATATATATATATATATATATATATATATATATATATATATATATATGGATTTATATAAATAATATATTTTTAAATGGTATATATCCCTTATCATATCTTCAAAATTGTTTCAAATTACAAGCCCAAATGAAGCAATGTTTTCTGGCTTCAGAGCATTGATAGGTTGAATTCCAATGACCTTAATCTTGGTCGTCAGTCTACAATCATAATTTATTTATTATTTTTGTGAATATTTATATTTTTATCGTCTTACGAACAATTCGCAACATGCAAACAAAAATACAGTCTTTAGTCGTTACACGCTGCTCGCCAGAGACCTTGATTTAATTATTAAAATAAGCATACTTGTCCAAATCAAAAAAGAAGAAAGATCATCAAATTCTTATTCTATCGCTTCAAAAATGTACATGACTCCTGTTGCAATCTTCTACCTACCTGTATAAAAGTTAGATAGTCCTAAGATGGAGTATAGATGTCATATCTGGGGAGGTCCTGCCAGCGTACTCTTTTTTTGCCTTGACAGAGTACAACACCGACTTTACAATTTTCATTACAGTCTCTTTCCCAGAGAAGAGAGCTGCTAGTCTTTCTCGACTCTATTGTTATTTCCATGCTAAGCGCTCGACTCAGCTCCAGTCTCTGGTTTCCGCCTGTAAAACATTTACAGAAAAAAGTTGTCTCCCTACCACAACTGCAAATAACTTTCTGTTCCTTCTCTGTGTGTCTGAATCTATAAACAGAGCTTCTTTCTAAGAACTTTCCATCTGTGGAACACAATACCACGGGACAGCTTCTCTGCTGACTACAACATATTCGTCTTCAAGTCCAATGCCAACAAATACTTGTCGAGCTGTCCTCTGAAGCAATCAAATCTTGCCATTTGCGTACATTGTTTCCAATCCTCTCACCATCGAGTGGCTTTTGGCCTGACTCATTAGTATAAAAACATTCCAGGATAAAGAATTGTCCGTTAAGCATGCGAACCATGCAGCCTTCGACCAACTGCCATAACAGTAAAACGATACTACAGTAAAAGAAATCCTGATCAATAGGTTCATCCTATTCATCGCAACTAAGTGTTCATATTTACTTCACACGAAAGCAAAATAAGACAACAGGGCTATATTTTTAATATCGGGAATATTCAGTGTATCAAAAAGGGAAACTTTGGATGGAACAACAATAAAAATTGCCCCAATCTAGAAGGATCTTCCTCTCCGATTGAGGACAGAACAAATACTATACTTTGAAACTTTGATGCCAGCCCGAAGGCCAAGAAAGTAACTATGTCAGCTGAGTAGAGACTGGGGGCTTTTCGTAACTCATTGTTAGTTCATACCAAAATCAGACTGGCAGAGTGTAGGGCATTTTTGAAGATGGTTTGTTCTCTGCCGGTCCTGTGCAGTTCTAGAACGTCTACCTTCCCAGGCTTTACGTTCCCGTCTTTTGAGACGGGGTTAGTTTATTATTAATCGCCTGAGACAGCCCCTACCGGGAATGCCGACGGGGCTGCCCAGGTTGAGTCGACGACTATAACCAGCAGCAAAGAATAAGGTTTACGGTGCTCTCACCACATATTCCCAACTACGGATCCGTTAGCTTATGTCTAGAATCACTATTCCAATTTTGATAAAAATCTGTTAGGTATCGCGGGTCGTGTTCCCCCGATTATAGACGTGTTCAGTAAATCAAGCAATTGTTGCATGCAAAGACAGAGTAATTATTAATAAACAAAAATGAAGTAGTTCAAATAACGTTTATTGAACGTGTGTGTACGTGGAATGGTGAAGTGTGTGATGTATGCGTATGTGTCGATGGAAAAACAGTTCTTGAAAAGGTAATAGAAGAAATGAATCCGGCGTAGGAAAAGTCTTTGAAAGCCGTAGACAAAGAAAACGAGTTGAGAACTCTTACCGTTGTTTGCCCACGTGTTGACGGAAGGAACGTGTGTTGGTAGTTGTTTTGCCCAGACTAGTTGGAGAGAAAAGCGTGAGACGAAACGCTAGTGTATTAGCGTCGTTCTGCCAAGGCCAATTGACCAGAAGAAAAAAGTGAAACGGAACGCTAGTGTCAGCGTCGTCCTGTCGAGGCCAAAAGGCGAATGAAACGGAGCGCTGGTGCCAGCGTTGTTCTCCGATGCTGGTCGGTGAAAGAGAGAGAATTTCCGTTTTGCACCGGCTCTTATAGTCCGAAGGGCAGATAACTCTGGTGTCGCTTTACGGCGCCACCTGTCGGTGAAAAAGCGCCACCTACCGGCAAACCGGTGTAGTTATGTTTTGAAAGGAGGAGGTAACTGCTACAAGGACCCCCCCCCCCAGATTGAAAAATATTGAAAATATTATTCAATATGTACAGTTGTAGATGAGAAGCATTCTTTGTCGGTATGTCTGTTTTGCTGTTGAAGATTAGAAAAAGTAGTGTGCACGCTACTTATTTCTGTTTCTGCATCTGTATTGAATGATTGATCGCAAGTGTGTCTGCGGAATTGAGTGTGCGTAACGCATGTGGATCTGCGTGTTGTTTGGGTCTGCATCAAGTTTGAGTGCAAGTGAATTTGCACTTGTTGGTGGCGTTGTTCATGTTGATTAGTCTGCGTGATGCAGAGCTGATGAACGAACGTTGAATTGTTAGTGTTGTCCGGGAATGTTTGGTGCTTGGGTCTGCGCGGTTGTTGATGAGTGAGCACAAGTGAATCTGTGCGGTATTGATGAGTGAGCACAAGTGAGTTTGTGCAGTTGTTGATGAATGAGCACAAGTGAGTCTGTGCAATTGTTGATGAATGAGCACAAGTGAGTCTGTGCAATTGTTGATGAATGAGCACAAGTGAGTCTGTGCAGTTGTTGATGAATGAGCACAAGTGAGTCTGTGCAGTTGTTGATGAATGAGCACAAGTGAGTCTGTGCAATTGTTGATGAATGAGCACAAGTGAGTCTGTGCAGTTGTTGATGAATGGGCACAAGTGAATCTGTGCAGTTGTTGATGAATGAGCACAAGTGAATCTGTGCAGTTGTTGATGAATGAGCACAAGTGAATCTGTGCAGTTGTTGATGAGTGAGCACAAGTGAGTCTGTGCAGTTGTTGATGAATGAGCACAAGTGAATCTGTACAGTTGTTGATGAATGAGCACAAGTGAATCTGTGCAGTTGTTGATGAATGAGCACAAGTGAATCTGTGCAGTTGTTGATGAATGAGCACAAGTGAATCTGTGCAGTTGTTGAGTTTGTTCATGTTAATTAGTCCGTGTTGTGGAACTGATGAACAAACATCTAGCTGTTGAGATTGGTGGTACACTATGGTCAAAATCAGATGCACAAATGTCTGCAAGTGAGTTAGCATGTCCAGATACAAGTGGGTCTGTACTGGTGTTGGTGCGCGTCGTTCAAGTTGATGTGTCCCCCAGTTGATCAACGAACGTTCAGTTGTTGAGTATTTAGTCGTGCTTGTGCAGTTGTACTCATTTTGAACTGGTGTGATTTCTTCCATAGTGTCGTCAGTGATGTCCGGAAATGTTTGGTGCTTGATGAATGTCCGGGAAAATGTGGTTGTTCATCTTGTGTTGAAGATTGTTGGTAGGCCTTGAAGGGTGATGTTGTTCGTGTTTGGCTGTTTTGTAATTTTCTTTTCCTTTATATATATATTTCCACCACGTGGGTAGAAGGGAAAAAGAAGAAAAAAAATGGAGTCGTAATTTGTTTCACACGAGGAGTGACGTTTTGTTTTCGTTTGTTTGAATGTTAGTTTCCACGTAGAGAAAGAATGGCGGCTTCTCTTTCCTTTGTTGTTGAAAAGAAAGGAAAAAAAAATTCGTATTTTCTTTTTTTTTTTTGTTTGAATTTTCATTTCCAGGTGAAAAAGATGGCGGCATTATTTTGAATTTTTTTTTATCAACACGTGGTCATGGCAAAGAGTGGCGGCATTTTTTTTTTCTTTTTGTCAACACGTGGTTATGAAAAAGATGGGCAGCGTGTGAGTTTGTTTTCTTTTTATCTACACGTGTTCAAAACAAAGGAAGTGGCGTCTTGTAAGGTCCTTTTGTTCGTCAAAAAAAAAAAGGATTGGCAAAAGTTTGTCTTTTTCTTTGTATATAATTTTCCGACACGTGGGTAAAGAGAAGAAGAAAAAAAATGAAATTGTAATTTGTTTTATACTCGGGGAAAGCCGAGAAATGTTTTTGGTTTTTCTTTGTTTGGGTATTTCCGCGTGGCCAGGAAAAATGGCTTCTTTTTTTTTGTTTGTTTGTATATTTCTACCACGTGGGTAGAAAAAAAAAGGAAAAAGATGGATGCGTAATTCGTTTCACCACGAAAGAAAAAACGAGAAATGATATATTTTCCTTTTGTTTTTTGTACGAAATTAATTACTCCGCCACATACAACAAAGCTTGCACGTCAGGTCACCAATTGTTACGGGACCGAGTGGTGTTCCGCCGATTATAAACGTGTAGGTGTAATCAAGCAATTGTTGCATGCAAAGACAGAGTAATTATTAATAAACAAAAATGAAGTAGTTCAAATAACGTTTATTGAACGTGTGTGTACGTGGAATGGTGAAGTGTGTGATGTATGCGTATGTGTCGATGGAAAAACAGTTCTTGAAAAGGTAATAGAAGAAATGAATCCGGCGTAGGAAAAGTCTTTGAAAGCCGTAGACAAAGAAAACGAGTTGAGAACTCTTACCGTTGTTTGCCCACGTGTTGACGGAAGGAACGTGTGTTGGTAGTTGTTTTGCCCAGACTAGTTGGAGAGAAAAGCGTGAGACGAAACGCTAGTGTATTAGCGTCGTTCTGCCAAGGCCAATTGACCAGAAGAAAAAAGTGAAACGGAACGCTAGTGTCAGCGTCGTCCTGTCGAGGCCAAAAGGCGAATGAAACGGAGCGCTGGTGCCAGCGTTGTTCTCCGATGCTGGTCGGTGAAAGAGAGAGAATTTCCGTTTTGCACCGGCTCTTATAGTCCGAAGGGCAGATAACTCTGGTGTCGCTTTACGGCGCCACCTGTCGGTGAAAAAGCGCCACCTACCGGCAAACCGGTGTAGTTATGTTTTGAAAGGAGGAGGTAACTGCTACAAATCAATGACATTATTTTAATTCTAGAAAATTGCTAATATTTAAGGGGTCTTAACAAGAAATTTAAATTCAGGGAATCTGGCTTATTGGATCAAATTTAAAGCTAATCTAAAATGTTTGCATTTTCAAATAAGACATTATGTCCATATTATGCCTTCTACAAACTCTTTAAAATATTCAAAAGAAATTGAAATTCGAGGAAAATTTATGAATTTATGTCTAATACCTATTGTTAAAATTTAAAGCTTAACCTTAAGGTGTCTTAAGAAGAAATTGAAATTCAGGGAATCTTTCTTAATTGGTGGCTAATGACTATGAATCAAATTTAATGCGAATCTGAAATATTTCAATTTTCAAATGGGTGGTTGTGCTCATATTATGTCCCTTAAACACCCTTTAAAATACTCCAAAGAAACTGAAATTTGGGAAATATTTATTAATTGATGTCTAACAGCTATATTGTCAAAATTTCACAAAATCGGAGGTATCTGAATATTAACGAATGGCTTCCTCCCCATCTTTCCCCCGTTTCGTGAAATTAAATAAATACTTATTTAATCCATAGCTGGAGAGTGACGGCAGATGGATGCATATGTTTTCCAAGCGTATTAGTGAATGTGAAGCAGTAGAATCAACAATTCAAGGGAGAGTAGTGTAGTATCTGTTTGTTGTAATGAGACCATCCTCCCAGGCATTACTGTTTCTTTAGTGGCTCATGGTTTAGTATACGTTCGTTCGTCATGATACCATCCTCTCATGTATTATCTCTCCCTTCTTTGGAGGAGGAGGGCAAATGGGATTAGTGTAGTATCTGTTCTGTGGTCATGCTACTATTCTTCCCGGAATTACTTTCTCCGTTTTATTTGTGGAGGGGGTAGTGTAGTATCTGTTCTGTGGTCATGAGAACATCCTCGTAAGCATAACCTCATCCTTTGGGAGTAATGTAGTATCTCTTTTGTTGTCATCAGATCATCCTACCAGGCATTACCTCCTCCTTTTTGAGGGGAGGGGATAGGGTACGCGAAGAAAAAATTGTCAGAATAGTCTGCTAATTAGCAAACTCAACACTTACATTATATATATATATATATATATATATATATATATATATATATATATATATATATATATATATATATATATACTAGCAAAAATATGCGAACGGAGAGAATACATTGTTGCCAGTTTTTTCTAAAGACTTTTAGTCGTGTGAAAATAAAGATCCAATTTTTGGCATTGTTTCGCCAAGAAACATTGGCTGAATTATTTTTTGACAGCATAATCATTTTTTTTTCGAGAATCGGAAATGATCACCTCTAACTACTTCCCTACATTAAAGAGTATACATAAATTTGGTTGGGGACCAGAGGTGGTGACGGCATCCCTGTCCCTCTAGAATCACCACTGAGTTCGCGCCTTTAATACGGCACCACCGCCAATTTCGTGGACACGGATTACGCATTAGCAAATATCGAACAGCGTTCCGATTTCTCTTTGACTCACACAGCAAAACGGTTTGGCGGCCAAACGGTTCTCTGGTGCTAATTAGACGTAGGTGTTAAATGTATGGAAGTTCGCATGCCAAGCAAGTGTTGTTGTTGTCGTTGTTGTTGTTGTTGTTGTTGTTGTTGTTGTTGTTCTTCTTCTTCTTCTTCTTCTTCTTCTTCTTCTTCTTCTTCTTCTTCTTGGAGCGTTTCTTGGTCTCTCCACTCCTCATCTAACCCCATTCCCCACACGCTTTCTAGTCACCACTGTGCCGCTCTGCATCCACAAAATTAGCACTTAATGATGATGGCTGGCCTGGAAAAAAAAAGAGGAGACAGGGCGGGTGTTAAAAGTGTCCGTCTATTTTCCCAAGACATGTCCATTCGTTCCTCACGTGCCCGAAGGAGATTAACCCGGGTTGAAGAATGTCCCACGGCTTTTGTGTGTGTGTGTGTGTGTGTTGCGCGGACGGGATACGGGAGGGTGGTGGGGGCCTCCTGAGTGGCACAAAACTTAGAAGATTGCGAGAAGTCGATGGTGGCGTTGGGCAAGTTAGAATTCGTACGTTAGTCATTTCTTGTAACGATTCGCGCAATCGAGGGTGGGGGTTGGTGCGAACAACTGTGGACAATCATTATGCATGCACCACGCATGCGCGTGAAGGACGCAATTTAAATGAGATCTGTTCGGCGAAAAGTCTTGTATTGTTTATTCTAAATCGTTCGAATAGGAAAAGGGGAGATGCGAGACAAAGTTAATGACGAAGGAAAGTAGAGAGAGAGAGAGAGAGAGAGAGAGAGAGAGAGAGAGGGGGGGAGAGAGAGGGGGAGAGAGAGAGAGGGGGGAATAAAACGTACGCCAATGAAGAGAAAGAAGAAAAGTAAAGAAAGCCACTTCATCTCAACAAAAACAAACAAAATAAAAACAAACAAATAAAATAAAACAAATAAAAAAAAAGAAAAAGAAAGAAAAAAGAAAGCGGAACCAAAAGAATGCCCCAAAAAGGGGAATGAAATCGTTATTTCATGACTAACTTATATTTTGAACTTGAAGAATATCCCTCTCGGGTTGGGTAAAATGAATTTCCCGAACAAAACATTTTTGCACCACTTCAGCACCCATTAAAATCAACATGTAATTCCACTGAAGCTTATGTCTAAAATCCTTGTTCCAATTTTGATCTATATTTATTATATGTATTGATTCTAGAAAACGTGTAAAATTCAAATCTTAAGCTTGAGGGACCTTAACAAGAGATGGAAATTCAGGAAATCTTGCTTAATTGGTATCTAATTACTATGTATCTAATTACCTGCAAATCTGAAATATTTGAATTTTCAAATTGGAGGTTGTGCCCACATTATGCCCCTGAGAACCTTTTAAATTACTCAAAAGAAACTTAAATTTTAGGGATATTAATTGATGTCTAATACTTATTTTTACAATTTGAGAAAAATCGGAGGTATCTGAATTGTCACGAAAGTCTTTCGTCCCCTTTTTACCCCATTTGCATAAAACTAAATTAAATTACATATAGCTCACATTGTTGGATAATGCCCCTATGGGAATGGACGTATCTGTTGGAAATCGTTGTTTTGACTTGCGTGAATTAGCGCGGGTTGACCCGTGCAGTCGAGTGCAGAATAAGGTCTGTTCTCACAGTCGAACCTCACAGACGTGACAGGGTCACCGCGTGACCAGACCTCAGATCAAGGGTCAATGTGCACCTGCGAGAGGCTCTGTGACGTCACAGGCCTTTGTGTGGGAAGCAGAGGGATCCGTGACGTCACTCGTTCTTCGCGAAAAGCGAGTTGTAGCAGTCTGGGTTTTGGAGGCGAACCTATCAGACGTGATTTTGATGTAGTCCGCAATTTGATTAAGAGAATTATTTCCCGAAGAAAATACATGCAAAAGATCTCTCCCCCCCATCTAGGAATGGTTAAGACTTAATTGATAAGTAATTACGAAAGCAGTAATTTGCTCTCTTTCGCTCTCTCTCTCTCTCTCTCAACGTTAGTGAATATCTCCCAGCTGACGGATAACTAACGCTTGAAATGAAACAGAAATTAAATAGAAAAAGATTGCTTGTCTTCCGAGTCGGTCATGA
Organism: Sepiola atlantica; assembly: GCA_963556195.1. Classification (NCBI taxonomy): domain Eukaryota; kingdom Metazoa; phylum Mollusca; class Cephalopoda; order Sepiida; family Sepiolidae; genus Sepiola; species Sepiola atlantica. The sequence continues at coordinate 80,892,183 of OY744524.1, read as the reverse complement.
AGTTTTTGTTGTAGCGGCGATGTTCGGCAGAAAGAAAGCAGAAAGAATTCAACCACTAGACGACACACTCTTCCACGCGACGAGGAAAGAAGAGAGGGTACGCGAAATTTAAAGGTATGCAAACTATATGATTTTTGGTGTTTAAAAAATGACGAGTGTTTAAACGAGGACTGCCACAGCCCGTTCCGCGACGAGTATAGTAAATGAGAAATGCCGCGGCACAAGCAGGAAGGGGGCTATGCGACAACATTTCAACACCTAGCAGCTGTATTCTAAAATAAATAATGATCTGTTCAGGAGTGGATCCTGTACACACAAATATATAAACATACATAACTTTATAAAGATACTAGACAAATGATGTCTATAGGTCAAATTTAATGCAAATCTGAAATATTTTAATTTTCCAATGGTAGGCTATGCTCATATTATGCCCCTTTAAATACCCCAAAGAAGCAGAAATTTGGGGAATATTAATTAATTGATCAATAATACCTATTGTTAAAATTTCAGAAAAAAAGGTACTGACTTCTCACGAAGGCTTCCCACCCGTCTTTGCTCCCTTTGCATAAAATTAAATTAAAGCTTGCATTACCCACCCTTATTCCATAACAGCCATGTTAAAAAAATCCATGATGATCGGTTCATTATTTTAAGAGTAAATCGTATACATACAAATATATAAACATATACACATATCCAATTATATAAATAGTGATAGATATTTACTTCGCTCCTTACGAGAAGGGGCATACCCTTAAAGTGATTATTTAATGAACATCCGATATATTTTTTATTTACGGAAGACCCTAACCTACTATATTGAGTAAAGTCAATCTCTTTCTCGATTTTTGTCATCGATAGCTTTCTTCTTACACAATCAATATCTGTATATTCTCAATGTTCTTTCCTAATAGTTACCACTCACTCTTTTTCGTATTGTTATTCTATTCGTTCTTTGTTTTTGGCTTCTTTTCGACATTTACTGCTATTTTGATGTTTTCCTATCCAAACGATATTTATACCCAGCGCGGTTAGCAGGATATATTTAAAACTTAGTTTAATATTCTAGGCCTATACCGTCATTGTCACTGCTCGTTTAATATGATTAAACTGGACTAGTGTTTAGGTGATCTGGATAACACATTATCCATTATTTAGCCCCTTTATGTACATATACAGGTGTCAGCAGTTAACCATGCCCCCCCCCCTTTTCATGCATTGGAAGAAGTACTATCTTAAACGATCAGCCTCCCCCCCCCCGGAGTTGGGCCTAACATTGATTGCTTATAAACTTCTCTACCACTAATGGTGAGCCTCAGTTTCCCTAGAACTGGAGTTTAAAGGTAACAATTAAGATAGTTATGTAAAATGTGTAAACTATTAAAATGCATAGCGTCAGACTGGGCTCATCCACGGCCATCGTAATATAAGGCCTGTTAACTGAGTCGAGTTTTTCTGGTGACGTCATTGATAGTGTGAGTAAGAACAACTATCAATGAGGACCGGAAGTACCCGAAAGCTATAACGCGCACGCGCCCATCTGTAATCAGAGCAAATAACCAGAGCAGGTAACCAGAGCAAGTAACTCACGCCCATAGGATTATTTATTCACTTGGAAATTATTGTTAACTTGTCCCTGCTATTGTGACTTTATTCTCCTGCCAAGAACACGGCTACCCTCCTAAGGATTATTCATTCACTTGGAAATCATTGTTAACTTGTTTTTTTTTTCAAACGTATTTTCTTTTTTATAAATGTTAAGCGCGAAAGAAAATGAGAAAATTACAAAATGACTGCATTGCATTTAAGTTGGATTTTCAAGTCTTAAAAAATTATTTAAAATTTTATTTCCGGATAAAAAATACAATTTAAGACTAATTAATAAGTTTCATTCAAAATGTGTGCGAAAATCCAACGAAATAAGACAGATATTCAAATAATATATTGTAAATAAACTCCGTTTGGAAAAAAAGTTCTCCTCTTTAAAAAACATGACTTTTAATTTATTACAAATTTTTACTATATTGTAAATGAAGATAAGGAAGATAAATAGAATCAGTTGTTAACCATCTTTCTCTATCTCTCTCTCTCTCTCTGTCTCTGTCTCTCTCTGTCTCTGTCTCTCTCTGTCTCTGTCTCTCTCTCTCTGTCTCTCTCTCTCTTTCTATATATATATATATATATATATATATATATATATATATATATACAAGTTAGGCACGTTTATATTTTTATACGTATCTATGTGCAGGATAGTTAACTGATCATTATGACCTGCTCGGCGTAAGGGGTTCAAATGTGGGCTATATTTAGTTTAATTTATTTTTATGCAAAGGAGTATAAAACGTGTGGAAGAGCTTCGTGAAAATTCAGATGCATTCGATTTTTGTGAAATATTAACAGTATGTATAGACATCGATTAATAAATATTCCCCAAATTTCAGTTTCTTTGGAGTATGTTAAAGGGTTTTTAGGCACAACCTCCTATTTGAACATTCAAATATTTCATATTTGCATTGAATTTGATTCACAGTCATTAGACACCAATTATAGAAGATTCCCTGAATTTAAATGTCTTCTTAAGACCCCTTAAGCTTAAGCTTTAAATTTTGACATTGTCCAGAATCAAAAACATGTCATGAATTTTTATCAAAATAGCGATTCTAGACATAAGGTTTAGTATCATTAGATCTTGATTTTAATTTTCGTAGGAGGCATAAAAGTGGTGCAAAAAGTTCTTCTAGTATATATATTTAAAAAGTTACTTAGTAAACAGTTGATTATCTCCTTTTCTATTTCACGTTTTAGGGTTAGGCCCCCTGTTTATGTTTCATGACTTGTATAACTGTGAATTTTTCAGCAGCTTATAAAAGTTCAAGTCTACAATATACAGATTTAGTTAGTATACCAAAGATTTAAAGGATAGCATATAATAAATATTTGTTTTGTTTTTATCTACATATGTATACGTTTCATCTTTACAGGAATCGTCAGCGTAGAGAATAATTATTTACACCGGTCGCCGGACTCGAACCCCAGAGCACGAGTTATATTTCAAACTCTAATTCCAACATTGTGAACAACTCGGTAAGTCAGCGAGAGATTAATCCTATTTAAAGGCAACTGTCGCAAAGTATTCTACTATTGAAAGCCACCTTGCATTGAAGCCACGATGATGGCTGTGGTAATACTGCTCACAACAGAGCCCAGCCTATATTTGGGGGCGACAAATAATTATAAATCATTGTTTTTATCTACATAGTATACGTTTCACCCTTACGGGAATCGTCATTGTAGAGAATGATTATTCACACTGGTCGCCGGACTCGAACCCCGGAATACGAGTTATATTTCAAACTCAAATTCCAACGTTTCAGCCAACACGACCGTTGTCAACAACTCGGTAAAATCAGCGAAGGTGGATTCTTCGTAAAGGCAGCTGTCGTAAAGTGTTCTACTATTGTAAAGAACATTGCATTGAAGCCACGACGACGGCTGTGTTAATACTACTCACTACAGAGCCCACCCTATATTTATGGCGACAAATGATATATATATATATATATATATATATATATATATATATATATATATATATATATATATATATATATATGGCATAAATTTGTATTTATACAAATATTTTGGCTATATATATGCAGACACGTTTTAGTTTGAGCCATATTTATGCTTCGCCTCGTTAGGCCAAGTTATAATGTAAACAAATAATAAATTATTTTTTACAGGGGGCCTTTAGGAAACAGGAGAAGCAAGTGACCATGTGACTAGAATTATTTTCAAACTGAGAGCTTAGCGTTGTTAGATTTTCTTTGTAGTTTTATTTTATTATTTGTTTTCTTCATATTTTCTTTTTGATTAAATGCTTTGATCTTTAATTTTTACTACTGACAGTATTATGAGGCTACAATAAGCACATCTCTTTACAAGATAAGTTGGTGTGGAAATGGGAGTCATTCAAAGCTAACCGAATTCTGTTAAAGACTTGTGATAATTATTTCTCGACGGACATAAAAAAATTACAGGGGAGCACAAGTGCATACGCACATTACACGGGCAAGTTATGGCTGTTTGTTGACCCCCAAAGAAGGTCAGAGAGACTCGGAAGGTCGGTGTAGTCAGACGTCTTCGGCTTTAACGTCCAGCAAAATGGAGAATATCGGTATAATGCTGATACCAATAATCTACGCCAATGTAGAGAGCGACCAACGACTGTGAGAACGGACTATGATTTATATAAGAGATGTTGTGTGTACGTTTTTTTTGTATTTGTCAAGTGTAATAAATGTGTAAATTGTACTTGGCGTCACTTTTTGTATTTTAGTGCTTCTAATATTTCTGTTTTGGAGCTCTATGAAGTAATGAGTTGTTAGACCAATACCCAACACACACCCACACGCGCACACACACACATACATACACCCCCACACATATATATATATATATATATATATATATATATATATATATATATATATATATATATATAGTCTCGGAAGTTTCTCAACCATTAAAACTATATAAAAAAAAAAAAAAAAAATTATATAAAAAAAAAACAAAAAAACTTATAGTCTCAAGTCTTCCAGTGGAAAATCACTCATGTAAGTCAATTTATTTTTTACAGTTATTATATTAGTTAGTTTCTAACACTATTTTAAGGGATCATCAGTTGTTTACCATGAAAAACTGTTTCGGGAATTTAAAAACAAGACAGTATTTAATTTCATGGCTTCCCAGCAGAGTTGATCAGACCCCACTTCCCTTAAAAGACAAAAACATAAACGTTCCTTATACTAAATCTACGTTTTGTTCCATATAAATGTTTTGCTAACTTATATTAGTTATTTAAGACACACAAAAAAAATTCTTTACCTGTGCTGTTCATCTGTCTAATAAAATTTATCCGTTACTTACAAAAATGTTGCTGTATTTTAAAGTATTTGGATGAATCCATGACACTATTATTTAAGTGATTAATGCATTATTTTTAGTTTTATATTATAAATATAAAAAACATCAACACATCAAAAAATAAAAGATAAATAAATAAATATGTATATACATATATATATATATATATATATATATATATATATATATACATACATACACACATACATATATATACCTTTAGTTCCTCCTTTTCTCCCTCGTCCTACTTTGTTGTCCATCTCCCCGTTGTTGTCAACCTCAAATAAATATTAATCTTCCTTGTTCACTTTAGTTTTTCTAATCGTTCACAACTGTCGAATTTTTTCTTTTCTCATTGTTTCAAATCTGCGTCTATAAGTTAACCGTTAATTTGTTCTCTTTTTCTTTCTTTTTCTTCTTCTTCTTTGCCAACTCCCGGTGTTTAAAATTGGCGTTCATAACTGTCGGTTTTTTTTCTTCTTCTTCTTCTTCTTCTTCTTCTTCTTCTTCTTCTTCTTCTTCTTCTTCTTCTTCTTCTTCTTCTTCTTCTTCTTCTTCTTCTTCTTCTTCTTCTTCTTCTATATATATATTTGTATATAAAGAAAATACAAAAAACCCCCCTACATAAATTCTCAATAGCTTCGGTAATAAACTCTACATGCATAAACCGTTTCAGTGAGTAATTTCTGTTACATATTGCTCTATGTTGAATGGCTATCTTCGATTTTAATATTTAGTCCTACTCGATATTAAAAAAAAAATATGGGTCATGCATGCATACAAGTCGGAGGAGGAGTTTTCAATCTCACACTCAGATATATTACAACTGCCACCCACGTACACCGAAGATACTTTCTCACACACACACACACACACATACACACACACACACACACGCACGCACGCACGCACACACACACACACACACACATATATATGTGTGTGTATATATATATGTATATATATATGTGTGTGTGTGTGTGTATGTATTGGTAAAACCACAAAGACAACCACAAAGGAATAACTAACCTATAAAACCTATTATAAAGATTCACTGTGAATATATACGAATATTTAATTCATAATTACGGGAATTAGCAGTTCATGCCTTCTCTAAACGTAATAGATGTCATGGGATTCGAACTTGGGTTACGAATTCGGCAGCTTTTGTTGGTAACGGTTGTATTATTCGCCATCCGCGCCAGAGACCTCGTTCGGCCATTCATTTGAAATGCCTCCGACAGATAAGTGGGCTTCAATAGAAATTAAACAAATTAAGATAAATATGAACAGAGAGGGAAACGTACATACGTATCATTTAGAGGGAGAGAAGAAAAGTGAAGGAATTGACAGGTCCTAACACTTCGCCTCTACAAGTTGATCAGAAGGAAAGCGATTTTGTTTTTTCTCCTCTTCGTCTTCCGTTCGGTAAGATTCGATGGTAAATAGCGAACTTGCATCGGTGTCCATATTTAATCTGATTACAGGGGATAAATGAGCGCAAAGGAAACCACGCGTATTCACGCCCCTTCCTCCCTAACAAAACAACCTCCCTTCTCACACTCGTGGTGCTAATGTTATTAGACGCGCTCCTACGACAAAATTCCAATCTCATCACCGTTGAAAACTTTCCCGTCAAAACACTCAACATTGTACGCTCGAATTTTTTTTCTTCCAAGTAATGCGAAGGACTCGTGAAAGTTTGGACTGGGGAAAATTGGATTGAAAACTGAAGAAGTGAAAGTCTCCTTTTAATTTGTATGTATTGAACTTCTATCTTTCTCAACATGTATCTATCTGTATTATTTCTCCCTGTCGTTCTCTCACGCACAAACGTGGACGTATACCAGCATACACACATACCTGTTCGGTTCTTGTCCAATCATTGATGCATTTGCTCGACCGACTAACCCTAACCCTAACCAGACCAATAGGCGTTCATAAATGCAACAGCCGTTAAACTAAGATTTCCATACAAAAAAGAGATTCCAGCTACTTCTAAATAATAATGAAAATGAAAATCGTTCGCCTCCTCTGTTGTATCAAATGAACTACCCATCTTCTTCCTTCATCTTCTCTGCATCTTTCACGACATCTCTTCCTTCATCTTCTCTGCATCTTTCACAACATCCACTCAAACAAATTTCAACTCAACCAACTGACAGATAAATGGACATTTTGTTTAAGTGGTGCAATATATTGATTAAACTGTTCTGTCCGAGCAAGTTATTTAAGTTGCACATGTTTCTTTCTGAGTAGAAAAGAACACAAATAACCAAATAAATAAAACAAGAATTTACAATTAAATGCAGACATATGAATAAATATTTGCTTTGGAATTTGAATCTGGATTGAATAAAAAAAAAAGTACTTTTCCATCTGCCCTGAGAGACAATAGCTACCCCCTGGAATGGTAAAAGCAAGAGTAGCACAATTTCAATCCGCACTTCTCCTGATCAAGTATTGCGTAAGTTCAGTTGAATGGATAAATCGAAGACAAGCAGAAACAATGTTGGGGTATGCAGAGAACTACTAGTATTATTTAAGAGTGCTTCTTCTCCTTGACTATTTGCTCTACCGAGGCTTGGGAGTCTAGTCTACTCCACCTTTTTACCCATATTTAGAGGGAGGAGAGATATATACATACATTTTCTTAAGGATATTAGAAAAAGTAAATTTCATACAGACACTTTTAAACTTTAATAGTTTGTTGCCAAGATCGCTGGAAAATGGTTGGATCCTTCTACTGTGCCAGAAATTACCTGGCTCCAGATGCAATCCTATATCTATATAAGAGTCAGATACGCCCAAAGATGGAATACTGTTGCCACATCTGGGGAGGTGCCGCACAGAAACCTTCTTCCTTGACATACTACAAAATCGACTTCGAAATCTAATGGGGTGTGATCTTTTCTCTTCCCTACAATCCCTTTCTCACAGGAGCGACGTTGCTAGTCTCTCTCCACTCTATCGTTATTTCCATGGAAGATGCTCGACTGAGATCCAGTCTTTGGTTCCACCTTGTAAGACATTCACCTTTCTGCCTTTCGGTCACAACGAAAAAAAAAACAACTTTCCATTTTTCTCTCCACGTGCCGAGTGTCAGACGGAATTTCCATGGACAGAGTTTGTTTACAAGGCCTTCCCGCCTGTAGATTGCTTCCCTGCTGATGTCAACTTGGTCGTCTTCAAATCCAATATTAATAAATTCTTGTTATGGACCGTCCCTATAATTAATTAAACGCAGTTCATACTATTGATCAATGTTAGTACTCCCATAGTGTTCCTCATCTTTCGGCTGGCAATCATTCTCGTCCCATTAACCGTTATCATCGAGTGACTCTTGTTCTTCATAAATGGCGACTCCAATAGTAAAAGAAAACGGTATTCCAAAAAAGTCACTCATCTAATTACAGAACGGCTTAACGTTGCTTAACTCTGATGATTTGACGAGGATCAGTGTTTCAACGAGATTTAACTGTAAGCCGCTCGCTTCATCTCTCTTTCTCTCTCTCTCTCTCTCTCTCTCTCTACGAAATATTAAAATTTAATTTTAAATATAAATAGTATAAACTGTTAATTATGCTTATAGGAAATGTACCACACTGTAAACTTCAAAAACAAAATCAAATTATTATATAAAAAAATAAACAAGAATTATAGTTAAATCTAGACATAGGAATACATATTTACTTTGCTAATTAAACCCTGATTACATAAAATACATAAGCGTTCAATCTAATTCGTTGCATAGTTTCTGATAAATAATAACCAAAGTCAACTTTAAGTGTGAATATATATATGCATACGGTATATATATATATATATATATATATATATATATATATATATATATATATATATATATATATATATATATATATATATATATATATGTGTGTCTGTGTATATATATATATGTATGTATGAATATGTGGGTATATAGATATATGTGTATGCATATATGTATGTGTATATATCCATATATGTGTGTGTACACGGGTTTGTATGTATGTGTGCATATGGATAAAGTTTATTTGTAGGTCAGTTTTGGAAAGAACTTATCCGCTGACCGTTAAAATATTTTGCCTAGCACACATATGATTATACTTAGATGTTGAATGTACACTCAAATGGGGTAATAAAATGCATAAAAGGATTTAAAAGCGGTCAAACGTACTCGATAAACTTAAATGATAAAAAGTTAAAGAAAGTGAGCAGAGCGAATGCGTAATTGGATATGAATATTGCCCGTTTAATTATACACCAATCCCTTCCCAACCAAGATAATACACAGAACAAAAAAGTTTGTTATTTCTCATTTCACTTTTACTAAAGGTCCGAGGAAGTTGGATCTCAAAAGAGGGCGCAGCTGAAACATGTATCCAAAAATGTTTGTATAAACAAATTATGCTAAATACAGCTCTACTTGTTATTAAATACTTTTTATAAACATTATATTTTTATTGGATTAACATAACAGAAACAAAAATAATACATGTACTATATATATATATATATATATATATATATATATATATATATATATATATATATATATATATATCATAAAATAAAATGCCGTGAAATACAAGATGTGTGAAAAAGACAAACGGAAAAAACAAATTTAAATACGGGAAAAATCATCAAGAAATGATATATATATATATATATATATATATATATATATATATATATATATATATATATATATATATATATATATATATATATATATATGCAAGATATAATAATCTTTCGTCTATTGATGATTGTTTCCTGTATTTAAAGTTTCTTTTATTCGTTTGTCTTTTTCACACACACACATATATCTGTGATAGTCTGTATGTGGATGAGTATATAAAGCGCTCTTGATTGGGTAGAGCTTATTATGTAAGGATATCACCAACTGCTACTAGCTTTAAGGCATAGCTCATTAGGTAAAACTAATTCGAACTCCCGGCACTTGACAATGTTTACATTGAGATATCACTTACATTCAGTCAGTGTCGCATGATAGCGCAAGGCTAGAATTGCCGACTTTCAGCTCGACGGTTGAGTTTCAATCCCGGCTTGAGGAAATAGCTTGTATAGCCGCACTGAAAAGCTGTAATACAGCGAAACAGTTTCTATGTGGATGACTATATATATATATATATATATATACGAGGTTTGTCTAAAACGTATCTGACCTTAGGCCAGAAAAAATATTTAAAATACATGACAAGGTTGGGACCCTAATCCCCTTCAAAGTAAGCCCCTTGTGCTTACATACACTTAGCCCACCGATCCATCCACTGCCGGAAACACTCTGGAAATCTTCTTTTGGAATGGTGTTCATCTTAGCTGTCGCGTTAGATCTAACGTTAGATGTTTGGAGAAGATGCGAGGGGTGTAACATAAATTAATGAATGGTTAAACCGAGAGTTACCAGCGTTCTGGCAGGCCTCGAACTGTTTGGAGTGCTACTGTTGTTCAGAAGGTGCGAAAATAAAAAGAGATAATTCGGGGATGAATACCATTTACAAGGAAAACTTCCACAGATTTTCCGGAAGTGGATGGATCGGTAGTCTACGCGTGTGCAAGTACAAGGGGCCTACTTTGATAGGGGAGTAGGGTCCCAACCACGTCACGTATTTTAAATATATGTTCTGGCCTAATGTCGGATACTATTTAGACAGGCCTTGTATATATATATATATATATATATATATATATATATATATATATATATATATATATATATATATGTAAGCAATAGAATACATATTCCAGCGGCTATATCTTTATTTATCAGTGAAGAGGTTCATTCTTTACGGAATTTTCCAAAATAGTGAATCAGCAGAAGAAAAAGACCAGGTCAACATCGAAAAAATATCCGAAGAAAGAAAAACAAACAAACTTACATTTGTAAACATTTCTATGGGTACATCATTTTCAAAACAAATTTCGTGTTTATAGTAAATACTAGCGCCATCTTTAATCTTAGCAACAGCATACGTTTGTATTTCCGTATAAAAATTTCCTTTCTTTACGTGGTAATGTCTGGTGTCCATTTGGTTATGATGCTTGCTTGCTTGCGGAGTCTAGGGGGATTCCGTAACTGGGCTCGAACCTTACGACCGTCTGAGATTATCATTCTCTACACTGATGAGAGCGAAAGCTTGAAACGCTCGCATATGTAGGTAAAAATAATTTAATATTATTTACTTAAAATTAATATTGTATATATATATATATATATGTATATATAAGTAACATTTTAAGCTGAATTATTTCGACACTTGATTATTGGGGAAATGGTAGTTTTATCTGTACTATTGGAGAGCCATGCATATAACTGCCCTGTTTTTAAATCTCCGAAACAGTTACATGGTAAACAGCTGAAGATCCCCGTGTTAATATTAGATGCTTACGTTAAGGTCTCCTGCTTTTGTTTCACTGTTAGATACTTAATCCCCCTTTTTATTTTTATTTACTTACTATTATATATTATTTATTTATGAATTTTCCAACAAATGTTAAGTCTACACTATTTTGGATTTAGTTAGTTTCTCTGGGAATTTAAACTGCATTTTCCTTTTTTTTTGTCTTTTTGTTTAAAATAACTCAAAGCTTCTTTAGACTATATATCTACCCCCCATCCACCAACCAACCCCCATATCTAACACTTAACAGAGTCCGTTTCCACCACCTCACTCATTACTCACCTCCCATAATAAACTCACCACACACCCAAACAATCAAACAGGCCCCTCCCCATATGAACTTCAATCCTTACACACTTTCAACCACAAACCAAAAACCATATTCAGCATACTCTTCTAACCCACCAAAATAAGTCACTCCATAACCTAGCATTATTAATTAATAAATCCAAACACATATAGAATGTATACAAATAACATGCAAATATTAAATAAATAATTCATAAAATAAATTAAACAAGTAAATAATAATAATAAAAAATAAATAAATAAATAAATAAAAAAAACAAAACAAAAAAAAAATACAAAAAAACAAACAAACAAATATGTAAAGAAATTGATGAATATATATAGATAAACAATTAAACAAACAATAATACACAGATATGTATATATATATATATATATGCATTATGTGTATATATGTTGTAAATTATACTAATATTGTTATACAGATCTCCACCAAAAAAAAAAAAAAAAAAAAAAAAAAAAAATTAAAAAATTAATTATAAAAAAAATATTTTTAAAAATCCAGAGTTACTCCCCTTTATCGTATAATAAATATATCAAGTTAATAAGTTAATTCGTTAATCTAATTTGACGAAACTCACAATTAGTAATTAATAACACTTCTTTAATAGATGATAATCGAAATCGATAAGTAGATAGATCTAGAATATTTAAAATATGAGACTAATTACTTTACATTAAAATTCTTAAATTACGATAGAAAGATAAACAAAATAAAAATACGAAGATAAAACAAAGTAAATATTCAAATATAAAAAAAAAATAAAATAAAAAAATGATATATATTATCAAAACTAACAGTTTATCGAACACCATACACCTAACCAACATTACACTAATATTCTAAACACCAATCATATATTTAACATAATATTAAAATAAAACTTAACTTAATTTATATTTCCTGTGAAACTGCTTTTTTGCTGCGGTCTATATCTGGCAGCCATTTTGTTTTGTATTATTCTCTACACAGTCGGAGAGGAAAAAAATATTCTTCTTCTTCTGGTCTAATTATTTTTGAAAAAGGGATGTCGTTTCCCGAAATATCAAATAGTGATTTTTAATCACCCGGACATCACACGAACAGCTAAAACACTCTTGCTGTTATGTAAGAAAAAAAAAAAAATAAATAAAAGGAAAAAAAAGGAAAAATAAATAGTAAGTCTTATATCGTATTCGATTTATTTTTATTATTTTTGTTCCTTTCCTTTCAACTTGCATCTTACCCGGAATTGCATTGCCCACAGCCTTTCAAAAACTTACTACTAATATATATATATATATATATATATATATATATATATATATATAGAGAGAGAGAGAGAGAGAGAGATAGATAGAGAGAGAGAGAGAGAGCGAGCGAGAGAAACAGAGACAGAGAAAGAGGACGGATAACAGTGCCTTTGTTGATAGCCATTCTGAGGTAAAAATCAGTTGGTTTTCTTTGAATTTTTAAAAAATAATACTTTTCTATCGGTGTAGTGTTGCAGCATTACATGACAACGCCAAAAAGTTCTGATAAAACATCTATAAAACAGAGAAACTAAAATGAATCGAGCTTTATGGTCGGAATAGTCATGCGAGTGGCATTTGACGAGTACGAGTGGTTGGAGCATGCCAATCGACACGGAGGTCTTCTGCAGAGCCCGAGGCCCGGGAATTTTAAGGGTTCAGAAAATAAATGATACTCGCCATTTTGTCCCGAAATGTTTAGAATAAGGATTGCTCAGTAACATCTATGTCCTCGGGGCCTACTCAGACAGCCGATTGCCTCCAGGGCTGAGTACAAGAAGGACCAAAGATCTCGAATTAATGAGGTGCAAGAGATGCCGATTCTCCTCAATTGTTAAAGTCTAACTCAATGACTTTACTACATTCCAGAAATTGCAGAGATATTATTGAAAAAAAAGAAGAATTGGGTAACGTTTCTTTACAATCACCCCGCCATGAAAACAGCGTCTTATTCTTGAATCAGCCGATTTGTTTTTGTTAATCCTCCAATAATAATACGCTTTTAGACATCCGATACACTTATATAGGAAATAGTTTTGATTTATTTTAACATTTTATTAAATTTTCTTCACAGAAAAAAATTGCTTGATCGTAAAACACAAGAACAGAATATGCATTTATTATTTACATACTATACACTTAAGTGCCTATTTTTGGTACCCAGGTTGCATGACTCCATAATGGAACGGCCAGAAAGTCTCTTTACAGGGGACTTGTTGAAGTTTTCAGCGGTGGATATAACTTATTTTCTACTCATGGGATTTTTCCAGAATCTACGTCCGTGAATGGCTGATAAACGCCCCAGGATATTCGTTCATATATATATATATATATATATATATATATATATATATATATATATATATATATATATATATATATATATATATATATATATATATATATATATAGTCAGAAGTATGACGTCTAATATGTATTTATACGTCTATATAATTTGATATTAGAATAAATCTTTGAATTTGGATTGAACTCGAAAACCTTTAAAAAATCTTTCTCACCCTCTCTTTCTCTCTTTCTCTCTCTCTCTCTCTCTCTCTCTCTCTCTCTCTCTCTCTCTCTCTCTATATATATATATATATATACATACATACATATACATATATATATATATATGTATAGGTATATATATATATTTACACACACTAACACGCACGCACGCACACACACATACATATATATATATATGTATATATAACAGCAGTAACAACAAGAATAGCAACATAGGAGAGTAGCTAAGAGCGATAATTATAATAAACCCCCATTAGAGATATTAGTATGCTATATTACGAACAAAGGTAGGCAACTATAAATGTAGGATCAAAAGTAGGTAACTATAAATTTACGATTAAAAGTAGGTACTATAAATTTACGATCAAATGTAGGTAACTATAAATTTACGATCAAAGCTAGGTAACTATAAATTTACGATTAAAAGTAGGTACTATAAATTTACGATCAAATGTAGGTAACTATAAATTTACGATCAAATGCAGGTAACTATGAATTTACGATCAAATGCAGGTAACTATGAATTTACGATCAAATGCAGGTAACTATAAATTTACGATCAATGGTAGGTAACTATGAATTTACGAGCAAATGCAGGTAACTATAAATTTACGATCAATGGTAGGTAACTATGAATTTACGAGCAAAAGTAGATAACCATAAATTTACGATCAAAGGTAAGTAACTATAAATTTACCAGATTATAAAGAAATTAATCAGTCCCGAGAACAAAACAAAGCTTTAAAATAGTATAAATTATTTATATAAGCTATTAATATAATTTTAAACAAATTTATTAATCGTATTTATTCCCAAAAAGACTTAAATAAAAATATTTTGCTATGTTAACTAATTCTAGTCATAATTATATTTTAATATTTCAAATAGTTCCAAAATTTCGATAAATCAATCTAATCCTTAAACATAAAAATTCAACCATACATGAAAGAAATAACTAATATATTTATTAATATATATAGTAATTGTATGCATAAAATATATAGGTATATATGATACTAATTAAAAACTATTCATGCAAAATTATACATTTCTTCTTCTTCTTCTTCTTCTTTTTCTTCTTCTTCTTCTTCTTCTTCTTCTTCTTCTTCTTATTATTATTATTATTATTATTATCATCATTATTATTATTTAATTCGAATTAATCTAAATTTTATTACGCTTGTCTTGAATTCGTAACATTTATTTTTCTTTTATGCAAAAAAGAAAATATAATTTCCGATTTTTCGTTGAGAATGTTCATTTTTTTCATAAGGGACAAAGCTTTAACTACACAAATATTACAATACTTAGAAGCTGGTCAATAAGAATTCATCTTTTTAAGAAATGACCATTCTATAAAATCTGTAATTAGTCTATTTTAAGATCCAAAATACGCTTAGAAAAAGAGAGATTGTATTAATGTATATCTCATTATCACAGGAGTTGAAATCCTTTGTTTAATTTTTGTTTCACGAAACCTATATAAGTAAATCATCATCATCATCATCATCATCATCATCATCATCATCATCATCATCATCATCATCATCATCATCATCATCATCATCATCATCATCATCATCATCATCATCATCATCATCATCATCATCATCATCATCATCATCATCATCATCATCATCATCATCATCATCATCATCATCATCATCATCATCATCATCATCATCATCATCATCATCATCATCATCATCATCATCATCATCATCATCATCATCATCATCATCATCATCATCATCATCATCATCATCATCATCATCATCATCATTTAACAACGCATCTATACACTACATCATTATTCAAGTAATTATTATTTAGAGGGTAAGTATTTTTAGCTTTCCGATTACAATTATTAAAAGCATGTTTTAATTTAGAATTTGTAAATCTTATTGTAATTAGAGATACTTACATTGCGGGTAAATCATGGGTTGTAGAATAAGATATACTTGAAGTATATTTATTCATAACTTTGTTATATTTATGGGAAGAGGTTTAGTTTAATTAATTTCTCTAAAGATATTCGCTTGAACGTAAGTGAGAAAGGGGGATGGAACCTAGTAAACTCTCTCCTTCGATTTTACTTTTTCATTTCATTATTTATTGTTTTTTCTTAAAATTAATTTAAAACTTCTCTAAAGATATTAGCTTGAACGTAAGTGAGAAAAGGGGATGGGACCTAGTAAACTCTCTCCTTCGATTTTACTTTTTCATTTCATTATTTATTGTTTTTTAAAAATTAATTCAAAACTTTTTCTATTCATTATTTTTTGTTTTAATCAAACCTATTTTTTCTTTTAAATTAATATAGTTTACATTTTTGATTAATGCGTAGGTGTTTTTAATAACTACATGTTTTACTAATAACTATGAATCAAATTTTATGTAAATCTGAAACATTTGAAGCATTGTGCCCATATTATACCTGATAAAACACATAACCTCACATTTGGGGAATATTTATTAATTGGTGTCTAATGTCTACTTTTTAAATTTCACAAAAATCTGAGGTATCTGAATTTTCACGAAGGTATTCACCCTTCTTTGCCTTCTTTTCATAAACTAAATTAAACTAAATATAGCCCACATTACGAACCTTTACGTCCAGCAGCTGTGTTCCCAAATTCATAATGATCGGTTTATGAGTTTAGCGGTGAATGTATAAACAAATATATAAACATATGCACATTCCTATCTTTATATATTTATACTAGAACAATACTCGTCCAAGATGGGTAAAATTAATTCCACGAACAGAATAGTTTTGCACCACTTTTATATCCTCTTACGAAGATTAAAATACAGATATAATTCTACTGCATCTCATGCCTAAAATCCTTGTTCTAATTTTGATCAAAATCCATTACATGATTTTGATTATAGAAAATGTCTAAAATTTAAGGCTTAAGCTTAAGGGATATTAAGCAGAAATTAAAATTCAGGGAATATTGCTTAATTGGTGTTAAATAACTATGTACTAAATTCATTACAAATCTTAAATGTTTGAATTTTCAAATTGGAGGTTGTGCCGATATTATACCCATAAGAACCTTTTAAATTACTCAAAAGAAACTGAAATTTGAGCGATTCTAATTCCCTTTTAAAATTTTTACAAAAAACAGAGATATCTGAATTTTACCGAAAGTCTTTCACCCCGTTTTGACCACATTTGCATAAAACTAAATTAAAGTAAATATAGCTCACATTTCAACACCTGACGCATAGCAGCTGTGTTATAAAATAAATAATGATCTGTTAATTAGTTTAGGAGTGGATCCTGTACACACAAATATATAAACATGCATAACTTTACAAGATACTAGACGAATACCCGTCCCAGGACAGGTAAAATGAATTCTGCGAACAGAACAGTTGTGCATCATTTTAGGTCCCTTTGCGAAGATTCAAATCAAGATATAATGCTACTATACCTTATGTCTAGAACCTTTATTCCAATTTTGATCAAAATCTATTACAGTATTTTGATTTTAGAACATTTCTAAAGTTGTACGCTTAAGCGTGGGTCTTAATTTGAGGAAATATTTATTAATTTATGTCTAATACCTATTCTTAAAATTTCACAAAATTCAGAGGCATCTGAATTTTTACGAGAGAATTCCATCTCCTTTTCTCTTTTACTTAATTACTTCTCTATTAAGAGTTTCAAGCAAAAGCGAAGATACGTGAGTTTGAACGGTTAGCATGAAAATATCAAAGAGAAATAACTAACATCAACTCTACAATGGAACCTCTTTTGGAATTCTACTCTAAAGAGGCATTTAAGATATGACCATGGTCTATTAAAAAAAAGAAGAAGTTAATTTTTTTTCTTATGATAAAAAATGGATTGCGAACTGATTTAAGTATAATCGATACTTTCCAATGTTTGATCCCACCATAGAATTCATTTATGAATTTTTATGTTTTGCCTATCCTAAATATTGAAAAAAATATTTTATTCAGTACCTCTATCTTAACATTGTTTTGTTCTAAAACTGGTTGCGGATATATCTTATGTATTTTATCTGAACTGTAATTAATAAAGTCTATAAGCTAATGAGGAAACTCTCTATAAGATTTTTAAGCTCTACGCTGATGTAATAGTGATACTATTTGTTTGAAACGCGCGTACATATGGATAGACATTGATAAGTTATTATTTTCGGAGTTTGATTATGATATTAAACATTTTAATTAATTATGTAATATTTTTTAATCTACTGGATTATAAATATTTAAGGTCTGTTTGACATAACCTGTTAATCATTGAGCTTATATTTATCCGCAGTATTTAAATATATCCTAGGAGATTCATAGCATCTAATTCGTTAAAAAATAAATTTTGTATTAATTGATATTCTAGGGATATCTTAAATTGCTTTGGTTCTTTAACTTAAGTTATTCCATATATATTTTATTTATCTTTAAAATTTTACAAAAAAGTTCACAGTATAGCAAATTTTCCTTATAAAACAAGATGAGGCACAGGGCCAAAATTGGGTAGGGTAGGATTGGTTTGGCTGTCGTCCTTTTGAGCTATTCTCTTAACTAGTTTGGCGTTTTTATTCACAAAAAAGAAATATATGTACAAATTCATCGTTTTTTTTGGGGGGGGGGCGGTAGGGGGGTAGGGGGTGCTAAAACAATAGAGACAGTTGAAAAATAAGATGCTAAGTGTGGTGGTTAGTAAGACCCTTCCAAATCTATCCAGGTGTGAGGTGCTCACTGTTTTCCAGGTTGTTTCAAGAGCCGAAAACAAGCAAGTGGGGGAAAATATATATACAAAGTAAAGTAAATCTTAATATATATATATATATATATATATATATATATATATATATATATATATATATATATATATATATATATATATATATATATATATATATATAGTCTCGGAAGTTCTTTTAACCTTCAAAACTAAAAAAAAAAAAAAATTGGTTGAAAGATTTTAGTCTAGTAAGTCAATCAATCTACTGCAATCACTATTTTAGTTAACTTCCACGAATTTACTCTAATATAAATATATTTTAATATATGTTTTTTTTTCAGTTTTTTTCAGTTTTTACAGTTTTTTACAGAAAATAAGAAATCAATAAATTTGAAAGATTTTCTTAAAATTACGTCCTTCACATAGATATGCTGTTCAAAAATAAGTGTGTAATATTAAATTAATTAACTAGGCATTATATGGTTAGTAATCAACTATTTGTTGTAATTTTCTAATTTTATTTGTTTATATATTAATTTTTTGTTTTGTAATATAAAATCTTATTTATATTTTTTAATTAATGAAATGTTCTTTGGTTATCATATATTCAAGTAATAATATTAATTGTGTGTTTTCTTGAATTTGATTATAGAATTAATGACATTTGTTACTAATTTTAGGCATTTATAGCCTACATCTAAGTTTTACGTAGGTCTCAGTGAAGCTAATTAAATTTAAATTTTAACATTTAAAAAAAAAATATATATCAGAAGGACCCGGCGTTGGTCGGGATTGAATTAGGATCACTACTATCATCCGTTTCATTATGCTGATAACACCATATTACTTTCTTGGTTTTTACTACTCCCCAACCGTTTCTTCAACTAAAATAGTGGGAAGAAGTTGAAATGTTGGAAAAACTCTCTGAATTAGTGTTGTATAGATATGGTTTAATTTTTCATTAAAATCGGATATACGTATTTGAAATTTTAAGGGGTTCTGCCCCCATAGGTAACTTTGAGGTGGCAGCACGAAGCTATTTGGAACATATAGGGTAAAATAGAGATTCAAGACGACTTCCATTGTCTTCCCCGGATAATTTTGTACATATAATAAACATTTCATTAAAATAAGATATATTTCCTCCAGATGGGCTGACTTAAAAAATTTTTTAAAACAAAGTTTATAGCCCAAGGGGAATCGTCAACGTACTAAAATGAGATCAAAAACATGGAGGATTTTCTCCTTGTTCTTGATCTCATTTCAGTACGCATACGGTTACTGTTTTTTTATAATTTAAAAAGTCAGCCCATCTGGATGAAACCGCAGTACCATTCTGAAATATGTAACGTATAGTTTTTAAATCTATTATTTATATTTAGCTCTGCGATCGACCCCTTTATTGATTTATTTTTAATATAACTTCACCCCCCCCCCACACACTCTCTCTCTCTTTCTCTATACATATATATATATATATGTTATTATTATTTCTATAATAAAACAACGCCGCAGCCCACACACACCATAAACCCACAGACTGGAAGCCGTAGACTTTGGTCTCATCAGTAGGACACATTCAAAACACGAGTCACTTGCATAGGGGGCGAGTAATCACTTAGCATGCAACTACTCTGCCACCTGAAACATACAAGAAAGTCTATTAACTAACACAAATCATGCAAATCGCGGCAAGTGGACGACTGTGTCATAAATCTACTCTTCTCAACATAGGGTGTAGCTATCCAACTACAAAAACCCAAGCCGATACCTCACACGTAGGATTACGAGGCCTGTCTAAAAAGTATCAACCTTTATTTTTTCCGTGCAAAATAGATACGATAGGGCGGCACCACTCTACACAGTGAAGGAAGACACCTTCATGCGCATGTGTGAATTTTATCACCGCCTTCCTGCGCGTTAGTCGTTACCTGTCGGTCACTGAGTGATGTGCTACACAACGTGTTTGTCGGATTACCGATTCTCTCAAGATGACTGAACGTGTTGAGCAAAGTTACTGCATCAAATTTTGTCAAAAGCTTGGTGATTTTCAAAGCAAAACAATACGTAATATCTAGCATGTGTTTGGAGAAGATGCGATGGGTGTAACACAAACTAAGGAGTGGTTCAATCGATTCAAAAATGGCCGCACATCAGCGGAGAGTGACCAGTGTTCTGGCAGGCCCCAAATTGCTCGAAGTTCAGTTGTTGTCTTGAGGGTGCGAAATTTGTTGATGGAAGATCGTAGTTGAACCATGCGGGAGATCGCATAAGAGGTCAAAGTGAGTAAAGATTCCGCACATGCACTTTTGTGTGATGATTTAAACATGCCCAAAATGGCTGCGAAATTTGTTCCCCAGTTGTTGTCGCAGGAACAAAGAGACCTCCGTTTTCAAGTTGTACTGGACTTTTTGGAGACAGCCAACACTGACCCTGAAACAAAAAGACAGTCCTCGCAATGGAAGCATCCCGAGTCTCAAAAGCCAAAAAAAGCGCGACAGGGGCGAAGCAAAATTAAGGTGATGCTGACTATCTTCTTTGATATCCGTGGAATTGTGCATCACGAATACGCACCGGAAGGACAAACATGTACAAAGGAGTACTATCAAGATGTTCTCCGGCGTCTCCGTGACGCAGTTCGGCGCAAAAGACCAGACATGTGGACAGCGAAAAACTGGCAACTGCATCACGACAACGCCCCCGCACATTCATCCCAATTGATCCAGCATTTATTGACCAAACATGGAATTCCAGTCGTTCGCCAACCACCCTACTCTCCAGACATGGCTCCTTGCGACTTCTGGTTGTTTCGAAAATTGAAGACGCTACTGAAATGGTCCCGTTTTGAGACTAGAGAAGAGATAATGCGGAACGCGACGGCGAAGATGAACACCATTCCTAAAGAAGATTTCCAGAGGTGTTTCCGGCTGTGGATGGATCGGTGGGCTAAGTGTGTGCAAGCACAAGGAGCCTACCGTTTCAGGGGATTAGGGTCCCAACCCCGTCAGGTATTTGCAATATTTTTTCTGGCCTAAGGGCTCGTACTCGAGGTCGCCAAACATACTTTTTCTGAAAGTGCCATATTAAAGCTATGTTAGAGATTATCACGCTAAGAATCAAACTTGAACTTCTAATACAGACGCCATCGCCAGAAATTATTTATTCATGAAATTCAAGATATAATGAGTATATTTGCTGCTATGATAATTACATGAACGGATTTCCTCTTTAAGCCAATCTTTTTTATTAAAAAATCCACACAGTTTTTCATTAATGAGATCCAAAACTCAGTAATCATTTTCGTTTTTTCTCATATGAATGTCGAAATGTAATAAATGATTTTCACAAACCAATTGGATTCATCATATAATAATATAATTTTGGAATAAATGATCGAAATTAGATTAAAAACAGCAATAGAAGAGAAATTAGGATGAATTCAGAAACAATGTTAAAAAATGAGATTTAAAGAGTATGTTTGGGTACTATCAGATGGAATATTTAACCGAATTTGACATTTTAAATTTGTACGCGTCTACATTCGTTTGTCTGTAAATTATCACTTTTGACACTCAGTAAAAAAATGAGATTGTCCGATTGCTAAAGATGAAATGTAAAAAAGTAATTAATAACTATCTGGATTTGCTTTAAAAAGTAATTAATAACTATCTGGATTTGCTTTAAAAAGTAATTGTTCCAAAATTGAATAAACCGTCACGAATAGAATTTTATCGTCGTCGTTATATTTATTCAAAGATTATTTAGCTGACAATTATTTTAAGGTAAGAAAATGATTGCTTTTTTTAAGATTTAAATTTGTTACAATAAAATAATAATAATAATAAAATAAGATAAACTAAACTAAAATAAAATAAAGATAATAAAATAAATAATACAATAATAAAATAATAATAATAATAACATAAAATAAATAATAAAATTAAATTGAATAAAATAAAATAAAGATGATAATAAAATATAATAAATAAAATAAAACTTAAAATAAAATATAAATAAAATAAAAGTTAAAATAAAAGTTAAATAAATATTGAAAAACAAACAAAAAAAACAACCAAACAAACAGAAAAACAGATCTACACGCATATCCTGTATTGAGAATATTCAAACTATAGTCACAATCGTTTTTTTTTTAACACATGCCCTTATTTATTTGCCTCCTCACGAGCGCAACTTAATGTACAATGTCGGTTTTTAATGCGGAAATAATCTAGCCCTTTTCCCAAAGGGGCATTCTAAATCAAGACAAAGTAAAAATTGCCTCAGTTTAGAAGGATTTCCCCTTCACCGAACGAGGACAGAACAGATGAAATGTAATATAAGAATAGATACTACACACAGATCTTAGCCGAAAGCAACACATATTTACTACTGTTTTATGTGTATAATGACTTTCTATCTCTGACGGCCCCTACAAAGATATATGGCGGCCGGATTTTGCATGGGTGCTGTAGTTTGGTGACCACTGGTTTCAGGTCTCACATCCCTCATTCATTCTTACAAATTGAACTTAAGAACATTTGCATACTAACAAAATCTTCGATTCCATTCGTAAAATCCATTCGTGACTGAGAGGCAATATCCAAATATTCTCTCCCCCCCCCCCTCTCGCTCTTTTCACCTTCCTTGTACATCGTCAATCCTACGCCTATTCCCCCAAGCGTTGTCGTAGTGGTCGGCAGCCATTGCTGTGCCTTCGACCTGACATGAAGGCCGCGTGCAGATGCCAACGTGAAACAATAGAGAGTGTGTTTTGTTTCGCTCGAGAACTCGGGGCCTCCATTAAAGGTTTCCTGTCAACGGAATTTCTGATCAATGCGTCCATTAGTTAAGTTGCCAATTGCGAGAGAGAGAGAGAGAGAAAGAGAGAGAGAGAGAGAGAGAGAGAGAGAGAGAGAGAGAGTTACTCTTGTGAGTAACGATGACGTCACCAAAAATGGACATTGCAATCGTTCTTTTCAAAGATATCGGTTGTTTGTTTTCTTTTTTCGTTCCTCATTCCTTTCCTTTTTGAATATTTGTACTTTTTTCTTGTCTCATGCTTTCTTTTTTTCTTTTTCTTTTTTTCTAATAGTTTTTTCTCTTTTCTTTTTCCTTTTCTATTTCTTTCTTTTTTTCATTACGGGTTTCTCTTTTATTGTTCTTCTAGAATTTTTATCTCCATTTCTTTGTTTTTTATTTTCGGTTTCTTTCATTCTTTCTTTCTTTCTTTCTTTCTTTCTTTCTCATTCTTCTCTTCTTTATTTTCTTCTTTATCTATCATTTTTAGCTACCCGATTTTATATTCTAATTCTTTCTTTTACCTTTGGGTTTTGATTTTTTTCTTTGTTTTTTTTCACTTCCCATGATTTACATTCTATTCCTAGTTTTTCCGTACAGTTTTCTATTTTTCATTTCTTCATTTTTTAATTTTCTTTATTTTTCATTTTTTCCTTCTTTCTTTCATTTCACCTCTGTTTTCATTTGTTACTTTCGTTTCATTCTTCTTAAATTCGTTTTTCGTCATATCTTCAATTTTCTTTCGTATCTCATAGGTTTTTTCTTTTTATCCCCTTTCTTTTCCCCTACAGTTTCCTTCCATTTTCTTCTTTTCTTTTATATTTCACGCTTCTTGTTTCTTTTCCTATATTTCTTTTTCACTTTTGACTTCATATTTCTTTATTCTTTCTTTCTTTCTTTTTTTCTTCTTTCTTTCTTATTTTCTATTTAATTTATCTACTTTCTTTGGTTGTCTTTTTGTATTGTATTACTTGCATTTTATTCATTTTTCTTTTCTTTCTTTTTTTCCTCTGAATTTGATAAAACTGATATTGCATTATTTGTCCATTCAGACATTGTTACATCTCAGAGTTCATTAAAATTCATCCGTGAAGTCTCCAGCAATTTTCTGTTATATCCAACTCTACATACTGAACAATTTTCAATACATCTTATGCTCTTTTTTGTTAACGATTCGTTAGTAGATCTTTATGTACAACGATTGGCATTATTATCGTAGAAAATATATACTTTGTAGAATCAACTTATACGTTGGTACTCTTTCGAATTAGCTCTGCCTTTACATA
>OY744524.1:80827167-80862167 GCA_963556195.1 Sepiola atlantica | reverse complement strand
CAGGACAGAGAGATAGGCGGAGAAACTATTCATATATCATTATTTTCTCGAGGTCATATTACAAGATGATATGAATCAAAACTTTCAAAACAGAAACTCCAAGAAAAATACTGTTTTTCTCAGTTGGTTGATTCTTTGAATAAATTACCATTATCAGTTGTAAATGATTCCTCATTAATTAATTAAAAAAAAAAAAGACTGGATAAATATTCGATAGGTATGAATACTAGTATTGGGACTATTAATTCGAATCGGAATCGGAAAAATCGTAACTTTTTGGGGTATCGGAATCGGATAAATTTTAGCCTAATTTTCGATTCTCAAAACGATTATTTTATTATTATTTAATTAATTTTGTTTACAACTTGATTTTTTATTGTTGGTTGTAATGATAAAATGATAAATATTTATTGATTTCTAACTACTAGAAAAACTAAAATCTTTAGATAATATTATTATTATCTAAAGATTTTATTTTTTTTTGAAATCAGGTAAAATGACACCTGAAAAAAATGGCCCGGTTAAAATAGCACCGGTAAAAATGGCAAGAATGGATAACTAAGAAAAATGACACAAGTAAAAAATATAGGTGAAAATCTCACAATGAGTTTATCAAAATCTTGGATACAATACATAAAGAGCAAACATTAAGAAGTTTGTAAAATTAAAAAGAAAATTATATCTACATTGAAACGTAGATTAGGACTACCCGCTATATCCCCTCTCACCAAATGAAATTCTACTTTTTTAGGCGATTTTAGAATCGAAATCAGAACCGGAATCGGTAATTGTATCTGAATCGGCAATTTAGAACAGAATCGGTAATTGTATCGGAATCGGAAAAATATTGGAATCGTCCTATCACTTGTAAATACTGAACGGGGCTTTAAAAGTAAAAAACAATGAAACGATTTATTTCCAATTCAATTTTAGAATGAATTTTGAAATTACAAGTGCGATAACGATAATCAATTGACACGTATACTCATACATAGATAACCGGCGCCATTCTTGTGCCGTCACGTCACATGAAAACCAAAGAAATTTCGATGGTCTAGACATGTTTGATTTTCCTATTCCGACCAAAATATAGTTATGGCTTTTCTATAGCCAGTGATTCATCTACACAAATAAGTAACCATGCACTCTACTCTGTTTACAGAGATATTTGACGACCCATTTCGATCATAAAAAATAACACAAAAACACATAGAGATATTACAAAATATCCCCTCAAACAACCGAGAGGTAAAAGAAGGGCCGTCTAATTCAGACATTCACTCACAAGTGTATTTTGAGTAATAAAATAAATATAACATTTAAATAATAAAATATTATAATTAATTAAAAAATCATCTACTTTGAATAATAAAATATAATGAAAAATAATAAACCAATAAAAATCATAAAATAGAGTATTTAAAATGTAATTATAATAATATTTTTAAATAATACGCATTTTAAATAATACAATTTTTAATAATAAAATAAAATTTTGAATAGCATAATAAGAATAATAAAAGTATTTTGAATAATAAAATAAGTATCAACTTAAAAAAATATAAATATTGATGAAATAATGTATTTTGAATGATAGAAAATTGAATAATAAAATAATGATAATAATAATAAAATAAAATCGAATAAAACCAATGAAAATTATTAAATAAGTTATTTAAAATAAAATAATAATAATAATAATAATAATAATAACTATAATAATATTTAAACAATAAATTTTCGAATGATAAAATTATTAGAATTATAAATTGTTTTTTAATAATTAAATAAAAATTAAATTTTAAATGACATAAATATTAATAAAATAATATTTTGAATGATAAAAATTGAATACTACTACTACTACTACTACTACTACTACTACTACTACTACTACTACTACTACTGCTGCTACTACTACTGCTACTACTACTACTACTACTACTAATGATAATAATAATAATACATTTTTTGAATAATAACATTTAAAAATAATAAACTAGTAAACTTACTAAAATAATGTATTTTGAATAATAAAATAAAAGATTTTTATAATAATAATAAAAAGAAAAAACCCTCGAGTGCGGAAATCCACTACCAAAGTCAAATGACGCCGACAGCTAAATTTAAATAAAATAACAATGCGCAAACATAACTGAAACAGATAATCCCAAACCCCTCCATCAATCGGTTGCTGATATACAAAATAGCCATGAAAGATCAAGGAGGGTGGAAAGACCGAGAAGGGATAGCACCATCTAGACCTCAACTGGAATGACATGGAGTGCAGTGGAATATCGAGGTGACTGATTGCCACTCAATTTCCTGAGAAAGCGAACGGCTACTATCAGCGTAAAAATCAATGATAAACAGCCGTTGCGAGAATGCAAACTGATTTGTAACGGTTATCAAAAGAAGCGGAGAGTACTAGAAAATATGGACCGACTTGTTGCCACTCAGACGCCATCCGTTGTTGCCAATGAGCTATCACTGGTAGTTATTCGCGTGAGAACTCCTAATGAATAACTACTACTACTACTACTACTACTACTACTACTACTACTACTACTACTACTACTACTACTACTACTACTACTAATAATAATAATAATAATAAGGGAAGTCCCATAATCTGACACTCTCCACCACACAAAATAAGAAAAAAGCAATAGCACCAGCATAAGTTGGTGCTATTGAAAATGGCAGTGAAGGGCCAGGGAGGATGGAAAGACCGTGGATGGAGAATGGCACCATCACCTCCACTGGAAACCCACGGAGAGTATTGGAATTTTGAGGAAGATTATTGTCGTTCAAATCCCAGAGAAACCGAAGGCTGCAGCGAGAGGTCAATGGTAAACGGCTGTTGCAAGAACACAAAGTTGTGATTGTGAGATATTATAGTTGTCCTTAATTATCAAATTAAAACGATGCAAGACGATGACGCAGGTCTCGAAATACAAACTGAAATTTTTAGTGCGTGACGTTAATCGTTTCGCTATCGTTGTCGAAACACGTAGAAAACACTAAACACACAACGGATCTCGTTCGTTGTAAATCAAGAACGGCTTCTGTTTTTTATCATTTGATGAAACCACAACAATGTCTCTTCTGACGATAATTTGTTGCATGGATAATTCCATGCAAATGTCTCTAGTACAAGTCAACTAAACAATACTGTCTATCATCGTGGTTCCCGGGCCAATGCGTAAACGAATGCTCCATGTTTGCCTTGTGTCTTCTTCCTGAGCTCTCTGTCGGTCCGTCTCTGTCCGTCTTTTTAAACCAATGATAAGCGTCAGGCGTACGTCATAATTTTGTTTTGTTTTGATACGATCTTTTTTTTTTAAATATCATCTTGTTTATCAAATTTCTGATAAATTACCTGAACTATTTGGCAGAGCTATCTATTTCCATTGAACATTGTCCGTTAATTTACGTCATAAAGAAAATTTCTCATGCCAAAATTGCGTTTTACAAATTCCCAAACCAAATGCGTTCAAATAATCTTTCAACTTATTATTCTTAATTAATGTTTTAATTACATGGTTTCGAGTCGAGGTTTCATTCGTTTTTATCCTAAACTATCCGTTCCCTCGACTTATCTTCTTACAAAGAAGCGACCCCTACCCACACACTGACCTTCATGTCATTACCAACTAGATTATAATTCTTATTCACTATCCTGCTTCTCCGATCACCCCGGATAATCTTGTTGGACTTAAAGTCGAGGGAGACTTGCCACTCGGATTCCAGAGAACACCGTTGATTTTTGCCAGTGAGCGATCATTGGTGATTACTCGTGTGAGAACTCCCAGTGAATATAAAATACTACCAAAAATAAAAGAACACTTTGAATAATAAAATAAATGTTCTTAAGTAGGATTTGAAATTGGAATGTCGGTGCAATTTTCCTAATCACGATGTCATTTTAATTTTGTTAAATATTTTGAATAAATATCGAGTGTTAATTATTTATAAAAGTAATTATGGTAAAATCCTTATAAAACTTTCAGATGCCAATGCTTGGTGCGTTTTTGTTTTGAAGAGAGCGCCGTCGTCATCGAATATCGATTTACTGCCAGGCTAGGCACTTTTGCTCGCTTTGTGCAAGTGTTCAATATTTCTTTTGAAAGTCCTCGATGTGTATTAGCGACCGTGGCCTTCCTTCCCACCCCGTCGCGTGCGTCGCCAGCAATGGCGTCTTTGTGCGGGCGGTCTGACCAAGAGAAAATCTCTTTGAAACGAACGGTGATGTTGTGAAAAGAAATCAGACCTGATAAAAATGGAGGTGACAGGTCAGATAGGGAAAAATGGGTGGGGGTGGGGGTGGGAATTGTTGCGAGACAAAAGAGGATGAAAGGCGCGCAGACATACGTGCATACATACATACATACACACAGAAAGGAAGGGAAAGATAAAAGAGGAGAGAGAGAGAGAGAGAGGGTGAGAGAGAAAGACACGGACAGCTAAAGAAAGGGAGTGACGGAAGAAGGGGAGAGAGTGTGTCGATGTGTGTGCGTATGTGTGAGAGAGAAGAAAAGAGAAAGATAAAGAAAGATCAAAAGAGAGATAGAAATATATATATATATATATATATATATATATATATATATTTAGAGAGAGAGAGAGAGAGAGAGAGAGAGAGAGAGAAGGTTGGTGGGAAAAGGAAATAGAGAATAAATGGAAAAGAAAGAGAATGAACATATACGCGTGAGAGAAAGAGACAGAAAAGTTAGAGCGATGAACTCATGAATAAAGGAGGGAGTGTATGTATCGACCGAATGTTTGTTCGTAACAAATCAGTTTCATTCATCTTATGTTATTATTTTGTTACTTTTTCACACTTTGTCGCATTTAGTATGGGGAGACGAAAGAGGACAAATAGTATAACCTAGAATGGCAGGTTTGGTTTCTGTACTCTACCTATTATAACAATTTGTTGTATATGATTCAGTAAAGACAAGGTTAGGGTTAGGGTTAGGGTTAGGGTTAGCCGAGGGGAAATCGTCGTTACATACATTACTCACGAAAATTTTAAGTTGGCATAGCTAATATATACAGGGGTTGAAAAAAATAATAAAAACACCTTGATAGCCTTCCACGAAATCCAGCCCTGTGAAGCTCTCAGCGAACACTTAAAAAAATTTAAACGGGATAATCCAGATGATTGTTAAGCTCTTCTGTAATTTTGGGTGTCGTGGGTTTATGCTCTTTCTTCACAATCCTTACAATGGCTCTACGATCTCTCTCAGACAGTTTCGGCTTTCTCCCAGAATTTTGTTTAGAAGAGGATGTTTTTTTTTCTTTTCATAGGCTGTCATCACCTTCGAGACAGTTCCTCTCGATATGGCCACCATCTCAGCCACTTCCGTTACAGTAGAACCTGCCATACTGACACCAACAATCTGCCGTCTTTGGAAATCTGATAGATCTGTCATTTAACTATTTCTTACTAATATGCACAATAAAAAAATAAATTCAACCAATTAATTCACAGCAACAAATGCCATAAATAAAAAATTGAACCAACATTTTGGTATTTTTTTTTTCAATTTTTATAGGTGTTTTAAAATTAATGCAAAATTCACAATGTGTTTCCAGTTTCCATTATTTTGTCAAACGACTATATATATATATATATATATATATATATATATATATATATATATATATATATATATATATATATATATATTACTAGAGATAAAAGATGAAAATAGAAAATGTAAAGATATTATATTTATTAGAACATCAAAAGTTCAGAGCAAGGAGCTTCATATCCTTAATCCATGGATTTTCAAAGATAAACTCTTTTCATGAGAGGATAGGGAAAGCCGACAATGTAATTGTAAATATTATCGGCAACATTAAAATGTTTTAAACATTTTAAATGTTGCCGATAATATTTACAATTACATTGTCGGCTTTTCCCTATCCTTTCTTTAAAAGAGTTGTTCTTTGAAAATCCATAGATTAAGGATATGAAGCTCCTTGCTCTGAACTTTTGATATTCTAATAAATATTGTATCTTTACAATTTTTTATTTTCACCTTTTAGTTCTAGAATTGATTGCTCTATTCAATATATTGAGCTTTATATTATCACGATAGATTATTATTAAACGATAATTCAATTATATTTACTTTTATTCAACATTTATATATATATATATATATATATATATATATATATATATATATATATATATATATTCTGTCTGTGGATAACTATATATAAGCCACCATTCTCAGGTTGAGAACTGTCGTTAAATGAGATCTGTTACTAAATAAACAAATGGAGCACTGTAAAGTGGCAGTCAATTTTTATATAAAAACATTGTAGATATCATTTACCAGCGCCTGATCCATGGCTTATTGGTTCGAGCGGCCGACTATCAACTAGATGATTGGAGGTTCGATCTCTGTTTTGTTTAGCCGCACTGAAAAGCTGTGATACAGCGCAACAGTCTGTATGTAGATGACTGTATATATATATATATATATATATATATATATATATATATATATATATATATATATATATATATATATATATATATATATATATACTTTAGAAGTAAACAATACTTATGACATAATTATCTAGAGTATATTAGTTCCTGAAAAACAACATAAACAACGAACGTTTCTTAGAGATTTATTGGTTAAGAAGAGTCTTCATCAGCGCAAATTACAAAGTAGATTACAGTAAAAAAATCATTTAATCAACACTCTTATATTATTTTTTCAAAAAATAAATATTTTATTTATACCCAGAAAGTAAACAAAAATAAAGTATTAGTATTTTTTCCCAAATATAAATACATATGTAAACATAAATAAAAATATAAATATAATAGTTAGCCTTAGAATCGTATTACAATCAAACAATAAATTTAAAAAAACTTAAAAAGCGAAACCTAAAAAAACTGTCGTCAGTTACAGTTGAAAGTACATGTTTATACCACATGCAACCGTATGGATAAAAAAGTCAATAGTCTGAATAAAAGGTAATTTTCAATTTCCAGGAAAACAATTTTACCATTTCAAAGCGCAATAACGGATTATACTGTTAATTTCCAAAGAATAGACCGGTGAGTACAAAGGCATTATCAAAACGGTATAAATAATTATTCTATCGAAGACATAGGGGATAATTTCACAGAAGGGCTTAGTCTTTCTATAATGTAAGAATTACAATTAAAGGGAAGTAAGTCTATTTATATAAAAATGGAAGTTTAAAATGAAATCAAATTAAAAATTAAAAGTTAAAATGGTCAGTGATACACTCAAAATAATTTAAATGTCTATTTATTTAATAGGAGGGGGACATGATTACAAAATAATATAAGATAATATGGATGGTATGAATTATAGATGGGTCATAGTTTCATGCGCTAATGGGATGTACTAAAACGTTTCTAGAAGGGTTGAAATGATACTATAATATTACGTTTAAACAATGATAAATAAATTATGGAAAATACCATGTTAGTCTATATATAGATATACAGACACACACACATATATATATATACATACATACATACATACATACATACATACATACATACATATATATATATATATATATATATATATATATATATATATATATATATATTAGTATTTCATGTATCCACATAAAATTTTATAAGGAGATATAATTTTTTATTTTAGCCTGAAGATTCCCCCCGGGGATGAAACGCGGGAGCCTCTGTGTAGCTTAATTGCTATAAATATATTTTCATAGCTTACTATATATATATATATATATATATATATATATATATATATATATATATATATATATATAGTTATACATATGCTAAGTCTAAATAAGATAGAAATAGATAAAAACTAGTATGGGGATGTATAGGCATAGTTTATTGACATTCACTCAACATATAGATTATTATTAGCTATTATTAGTTATAATTAATAATGGAGGGAGATCTAATTGATTACATAAGAATAAGGTAAAGTTCGAAGCTAAATTGGTGTCGCAGGTGATCAAAAGAAGGGGGTTAAGTAAGTTAAGTAAGATTTTATTATATATATGGAGGAGATAAAGTCAGCCTGTTCGTGGCCTTCTCCATAAGTACCTGCTCACAACAGCGAAACTAATGACTTTAGACCGCTTCCAGCGAGCCCAGCGTCATTTACACTGGTCTCAACGACCTCTACGCCCGCTAACAATGGAGAAACCAATTACTGTACACTGCTCTCAGCGACCCCAACGTCCGAGACAACACACACCCATTTTAAGACAGGTGGGCCTATACGTCGAAAACCTCGCCATCATACAACTCAACGTCGAAGGCCTCACCACCGCCAAGCTTGCCATCCTAGAGAAGCTTACCACAAACAACAAGGCAACCGTCGTGCTCCTGCAGGAGACTCACAAGGAAAATGACACCATCCTGAAGCTCCACGGGTACACACTAGCCAGTCACACCAAGAACAGAAACCATGGCCTGGCTCTTCATCAGAGACGACGTACCCTGGTCACCAGCTGGTCAGTGCATCCCCAATGCCGAGGTTGAGTGGACCGCTACTAAAGTGCAGGAGACGACTATCGTAAATGTCTACAAGCCACCACCAAGCAGACTACAACCAGGCTCGCTGCCAGATGCCCCAGCCCCTGCTGTGTATGCAGGTGACTTCAATTGCTGGAACACTAACTGGGGCTATATGATCACCAACCCAGACGGCGCGTACCTGACAGACTGGGCATCCACAGTAGATGCCGTGCTTCTGTTCAACCCGAAGGAGTCCTACTCATTTGTCTCCATGCGCTGGAATACCGAGACCAACCCAGACCTGGCCTTTGCCAAAGTCATCGGGCAAGAGCCACTCCCAGTACGGAGCGTCTTGGATCGATTCTTCCGTTCACAACATCGCCCGTCACTTATTACAATACCATCGCTCATCCAGCTGACGGACAGAAAACCAGTCCGAAGGTGGAACTTCCGCATGGCCAACTGGTCGGAATTCACGTGCAGCACCAACACTGCAGCTGAATTGTTGACAGTGCCTACCATGTCCAATATAGACGAGACCTACAAGGCATATTGCACGATGCTGACAGCTGCCACCAAGAAATACGTCCCACGGGGAGTACGAAAGAACTATGTACCCTGCTGGGACGAAGAGTGCGAGAAACCTCTGCACGCACATAACGAAGCCAGCACCAAGGCCGAGAGGGCCAGAGCTGCCACAGACCTCATGACCCGCCTCAACAACAAACGGAGAGAGAGGTGGATCGAGACCATCGAATCAATCGACTTCACCCACTCCAGCCGTCAAGCATGGCAGACCATCAACAAGCTGACAGGCCAGGCAACAAAACCAAAACCGTGCCCCATCACTGCTGACGCCATTGCAGCCCAGCTGATCACCAACGGGAGGTTCCCCAATCCTGACAAGGAGTTCACCAGGAAGACTATCAGCGAAGTGAACGACCTACGCAGGCCCCACAGTGCCAATGCCAACTTCTCTAGAGACTTCACAAAGGACGAGATCAAATCGGCTATCAAATACCTGAAGCCACACAAAGCAGCTGGGACCGACGACATCTATCCTGAGTTCATCTTTCACCAGGGTAGTAAGGCCACAGAGTGGCTTCGATCCTTTTGCTCCCTCTGCTTCCGCACGTTCAAGCTCCCGAAGATATGGCGACGAGCCAAGGTCATCGCTCTCCCGAAGCCCAACAAGCCGCTGGGTGACCCAAAGGGATATCGCCCCATCGCCCTCCTCTACGTGCCATACAAGATCATGGAGCGTCTCCTCCATGCGCGCCTCGACCCAGTGATCGACCCAATACTGCCAAAAGAGCAAGCTGGCTTTCGACACGGAAGGTCCATCGTGGACCAGGTAACCCTCCTCACCCAAGATATCGAGAATTCTTTCCAACGAGGTGAGAAGTCAGGTGTTGTTCTCCTCGATCTCACAGCAGCGTACGATACTGTCTGGCTCCGTGGACTCCACCTAAAGCTCCTACAGACAATCCCGGACCGACACATGGTGGACTTCATCATGGAAATGCTGACCAACCGCAGCTTCACCCATCACACCAGCAATGGCCAACACAGCAGGCTCCGACGGCTCAGAAATGGTGTCCCACAAGGCTCTGTACTTGCCCCAATGCTGTTTAAAATTTACATCTACGACCTCCCAGACACGCTGTCCAAGAAATATGGATACGCTGACGACCTAGCCATCTTTCTGTCTAACAAGAGCTTGGAGACGATCGAACTGGGGCTTACGACTGATATGAACACCCTGTCAAGCTACCTGACAAACTGGCGCCTTAAGCTCTTAGTGGCCAAGACCACGTCTACCGCATACCATCTAAGCAACCGAGAGTCAAACCACGAACTTAACATCATAGTTGACAACAAAATACTCCAGTTCCAGGGTGCTGACGTACCTCGGGGTCAAGCTTGATCGCACGCTGACGTTCCGGCAACACCTGGAAAACCTGTCTGCCAAGACATCGGCCTGTGTCGCCCTAATACGCCACCTAGCTGGTACCACCTGGGGTGCCTCAACCAAGACACTGCGCATATCTACCAAGGCATTGGTCTTCTCCGCCGCTGAGTACTGCTCCCCAGCCTGGTACAGGAGCTCCCACACCAAGAAGCTGGACGTAACGCTCAACACCGCCTTACGCACAGTCTCTGGTTGCTTGCGCGTCACACCAATCAACCAACTACCGATTCTCGCCGGCATCGCACCATCAACCCTGCGCCGTGAGGCGGCTGTCCTTGCACTGTCAAGAAAGGCCACTATCGATGAGGACCACCTTCTTCACAAGCTCGCCACAGAGACCCCTCCACGAGCTCGCCTGAAGTCACGACGCCCATTCTCGGAGCATGGCCACCAGCACCTGCTTTCAACACCCGTTGACGTCACAAAACGAATCTGGCTGAAACGTTGCTGGACGGAGGAATGGCAGGCAGCAGATAAATCAAGGTTGCACAGATTTGTGGAGAACCCGGATAACCTACCAGGCATGGACCTCCCTCGCCGGCAGTGGACAATGCTCAACCGCCTCAGAACAGGTGTCGGCCGTTTCGCCGCGACCATGAGAGGATGGGGACTCAGGGACTCGGCTGTCTGCGACTGTGGTCACTCTGAACAGACAGCAGGCCACATCATCGAGTCATGCCTTAAATATCAACCACCACACGGCGAAGCTGGCATAGCTGTGCTAGGCAACAAAACATTAGCATGGCTTTTCTCAACCGAGCTTGTGATCTAACAGTGAGATGCTGTGAAGCAAACGAAAGAAGATGATTATATAATTAGGGACATAAAATTATTAATAGTGCAATGATTTTACTAAACGCCACATAGAGATGGAAAATGATAATTAGTAGTGGTTATGGGACCTTAAAACGGTCATATTTGAACCAATTCATATGCTTGCAGGTGGAAAGAACTTCATCTATTAAGTAAAGGACCTTTATGTTTAATTGTGGAAAAAGCTTCATGAAGGCATAGCCGACAGTAAATTTCCAACGCCATTTAAGGTTGTAGGAAATGTTTCGGTTCTTCGGATCCCAAATGTGGGTAGCTAACGATGTGAATTTAGAGAAGGGTTCATTGTTAAAAGTATTTTTATGTCTTAAGATTCTATGTTTCAAAAGTTCAGTCGTTGAACCTATGTATATGGATTTAGTGTTAGAAGAGTCTAGTGAATCTGTCTTACTATTATTACTTATTTCGTTATTATTACTGTTATTATTACTTCTACTACCTGGGTGTGTATTTTGTTCAACGATACACTTGTAAACAATGCTTGCAGGAACCATTTAACGGACATGAGTTACTATCTGTACAATTATATCCAGGCCAGGGGGGGGGGGGGTAACAACGGTATGACTGATTTGAGCTTTATTTATTTTTACTCTGTTAGATCCGATTATACGTTGTTATATGTTAGGTACTGTAGAGAAAGAATTCTGATTGTACTCTTTGTTAAAAAGTATATTAATCTTCGATAATCTTAAAAAAACCTTCAGGGATATTAGTTTATACGTTTTTTACTGAACGCCGAATTAAACCAACCGATGTGCCTCTCCTATTCCTACTAGTGTTACATTTAGGGTTATCCGGTCTAAGGTTACCTATTCTTATATTATGCTGTTGTAAAGGTCTAATTTGTTTCTTATTCCTACCATTGATATTAACTTTACGCTTAGGTTTATTTATTTATTTATTTTTAACGTAGTTCACCCCAAACAAGGCAGGCCGCCACTGTAGACGTAAGGGACTACTGAAAAGAAAGAAGAGGGGAGAAGGTTGGGGGGGTCAACCTAAACTGGGATCTGCGCAGCGAGATGTCTGTTTACATTAATTTTAAATTTCTGCATGTCAGTACTGTCGGGGAAACACGGGGCAGGGAGGGAGTTCCAGAGGCCAGCAGCACGAGGAAAGAAGCTATTTAAGTAGAAAGCTCTCCGGAATTTGTCATTGTCATATTATGAGTTATAATATCCGATATATTTCTAATGTTACTATTATTATTACCACTAAGGAGTGTTCAGAATAATTTTGATACCTAATGCGTTGATCATAACCCGTATTTCTCAACGATGTCATAAAATTCAGAGTTTTCATCAAATATCCGCTTGCTGGAAGAAATCATAGAGATTCTATTAGAAACGTTAGGTACTATGATATTCAAAATTGATCTAGGGTGGTTGGAGTGGTCACTATGTACATAACATAGGGTTTGGTTTGGTTTATGGTAAGGTTCAACGTATTGGCTGATAAGTTAAATATAGAAAGTTAACAAGCTGTTTATTAATATTAATTTTTATTCTTAATTCAAAGAATTTAAATAGTTCATGTGGTCTCTTTCTAGTTTTTTTCATATATTCTATTAGTTGATCTAATTTCAAATAGTGCATCATCTCTATATAATCCACCTTCTCACCGAAAGCCATCTTTAAATGCTCATGAATTTCTTTCAGCAAAAATATGCCTACTAAGTCTGTAACCCTTGCAGAGTCCGTGTATCCCATTAACACATTGAAGTGTTAGTTGTATCCTCCCTAGTCCAATATTTGTTGTCAAATGTGATATGGATTTTCTGGCTAATATTATTCTCCGCTGGGCTCTTTCTAGCCATGAATAGAGCCTTAATTAATAGAATCGGTGAAATAAACCGGTAATAAGAGTCGATGTTAAAAGCTAAGACATTTATATTATGCTTACAGTTTAAATTCTTAAACCATTCAGTAACTTGATTAAAGGAATTCAAAAGAGGATATATAATTTTCTCTCCAATTTCGGGAATAATCCTATCTAATTTATTTTTACTCACTAAATCTTTGTCCGATCTTGAAGGACAAATGAATCTTATCAAGAGGTTATTATTAAATGCAACGTTATGGTCCTTGCCCGTGTACTTATCAATTTTAAATTCTGTCAATAAATTATTAACCTCTAAATTAATATTGTGTATGGTTTAAACTTGGGTAGTCTTATAATTTTTATAGAGTTGTTTATATAGTTCTTTATACACACACATACATAGGGGAGTTTGAATTACCTAGTAGACACCATCCTCGAGTGTCTTCGGTTTCTCTGTACAAGGGTTTGTCAGGACAACCTGACATGAGAATACTTTACAGGTAAACCCTGACAAAAATGTCAAAAACATAGTATTCACAGCACAAATAAGATCCCCTTAGCACGGCTATACACTTGCTCATACGGGGAATAGTGCACCAAGTAACACCACGTAGCTGGATACTCCACCAGACTAGATGAATTCTTATCCTGGAATCCGGTAAGCTCAAAAGACCTTAAGAAAGATATACTACAACATAGTTAACTGATCAATTGGGGAGAGTAAAATGAATGTTCTTCACTTCTTTACTAACTTAACGTTTGAGAAATATAGGAAATTTTAATAGAATATTTGAATATCTATGTATCTCATATAGAGATTAAGTGTTAGCCCCAGGAATAAAATAAAACAATATATATATATATACTGTTGAGTCACCATTTATCAAGGCTAAAAGCACCTCGTGGATAAAGGTTAATGACTTATTAGAGCGCTTTATAACAATTGTTAATTGGCATTAGTTCTGAAGATGACCATGTTGTAGCTCTCAGAGAAACAATCTTGTGGTAACATGTTCTACTTGATTTTATCTGATTCTTACATAGGCAGAGGATTGCATCAGGAGTGAGATCATTTCTTGAGAGGTAGAATTATTCATAACTAATATATTTCGAAGTTATGGCAAAAGAAAATATAAAATAGAAACATATTCATATATATATATATATATATATATATATATATATGATTATTTTATTTACACAGACATGTACAAAATCTGCAACACTGGCATGTCGATGTTATCGATTAACAGTTATTATATACTGAGATCTCATCAGGCAGAGTTAGAATCTGATATTAACCTTAGATCAGTTTATAATAACTGTTGATCGATAACATCGACATGCCAGTGTCGCAGATTTTGTACATGTCTGTGTAAATAAAAATAATTATATATAAAAGCTCTATTTGATATTGAGCACTTTTTATAAACCCGGGTGAAATTCTTTGGATTACTACCCTGTGGATGTTTTACCTGGATTATATATATATATATATATATATATATATATATATATATATATATATATATATATATATATATATAGTCTGTTTATATATACAACCTATATTATCTTCCGATACCCATTTTATTCTCCTGTTGGATATCCGTCTTAGTGGCTTTATTTTGCTATCTCATGTGTCGATTGTGGCGCCACCTGTGATTTCATATTCTAACCGTAACTATCGAAGTAGTATTGAGATCGATTGATCACTAAAAGCCATTTTTAAAAAAAAATAATATTAATTGATTCAATTAAAAACCAATCACCGCCCGGTAATTTGCGTCATAGTTTCTAGAACTTCATTTAATGCCATTTATTCTATGCCATTTTAGAAAATAAATCTAACATAAGCATAAATAAGTTAAAATACATATAGCATTTGCATATTACATATATTCACAGTTATGCAGCGTTTGATTTTTTACTTTCTACATTCTGCGATCCTATACAGCAATTTCTCTAATTCTTGAAAAGATTGAGAATAACAGTTTTACAGTAAACAAATATTCGAAAGTGGCAGAGAGAATCCTGAGAAATACAAACACTTGACAAGGGAGTCATATCCTCGAA
Source organism: Sepiola atlantica (assembly GCA_963556195.1). Lineage (NCBI taxonomy): Eukaryota > Metazoa > Mollusca > Cephalopoda > Sepiida > Sepiolidae > Sepiola > Sepiola atlantica. Next base: position 80,846,946 of record OY744524.1, on the reverse strand, counting down.
ATATTGTGAAATTACATTAGACTTTATTGCTCGAGGAAGAAAGCTTGAAAGTAAGATTTGATAATAATAAAAAAAGTCGCTTTGTTATTCAGTATTTCGTTTTCCCTTCTTACAACCCGGTATATTACCCCATTGTTATAACCTTATAAACTATCTGTATATACATACACAATGCTTTAAGCAAACTATAACTCCCTTTTTAAAATGGTGTAATTGAAAAAATATATTACAGAGAAGAAAGATCTGACAGTGGAGCCTTTTTAGGGGAGACTTATTGAAACACAGGGAAATAGAAAATTTCAATCTTAAAGTTTTTATGGAGAATATTAGAATATCTTTTGTGACATTTACATGATTTTCGATGATCAAATATGGCGGCTTCATTAATTCCACAAAAATATCACTATTCTTTAGAAATTTAAAATAAATGACTCCCATCCCATGTAACAATATAAGTATATCTCTATCTATGTAAAGTTCGGTATGTTTATATGCTTATATATTTGTACGTATGTGATACATTACAATACTAATTAGCCAATCATGATTGAATTTTGGTACACAGCTGTTTGGCGTAAGGGTGGGTAATATGAGTTATATTTAGTATAATTTAGTTTCATGCAAAAGGAGGTAACAAAGGGTTGAAGCCTTTCGTGAAAATTCGGATACCTCCGATTTTTATGAAATTTAATCAATTAATAAATATTCCCAAAATTTCAGTTTATTTGGGCTATTTAAAAGAGGTTTTAATAGGCACAACCTCCTATCTGTAAATTCACTTTCAGATTTGCATTCAATTGAATCCAGACAGAAATCAAGCGAAATTATCTGAATTTGATTTTCTTAAGACCCCTTAAGTCTTAATATTTACACATTTTCTAGAATGAAAATCATGTAATGAATCTTGATTAAAATGGAATAAGATATAGACATAAGGTTTAGTAACGTTATATCTTGATTTTAATCTCCATAAGGGACATAAAAGTGGTGCAAAACTGTACTGTTAAGAGAAATAATTTTACCGGACCTGAGACGGGTAGTCTTTTAGTTAAGTATAAATTTCACCAACTTATTGTTGTTGTAATTATTTTATTGTGTTTGTTTTATTTTACGGCATATCAACCCTGTTCGGATTATTTAATGTAATATCCAGGACATATTCTATTTAATACATAGTAGGGACCCTAATATGTGCTACCAATCCCGATCAGATTGGATCTTAAAGTGCTAAATAATAATCCGTTCAAAGTGACAGTTTTTTGGAGGTTGAATGTCCAATCCTCGGTGTAGGCGATACTAAGAATACAATTACGAATTACTTAAGACTTCTACCTGATTTTGGCTGACGGAACGAGAACAAGCTACCCCCGTGGATTAAATAAAGGGTTCAGTTCAAAATTAAGTACAGATTCCCGAGTTTGACATAAAGATTCCCGAGTTCGACAAGACGCACCGAAGAAGGTCGGAAGTTACATCGGCTGAAACATTGTGAAAAATATAGTCCGAATAATCCAAATAATCCAAATTATAAATCCTCATCTCAAGAATTTCGAAACAGATACTACACTTTGCTCTTAGCTAAAAGACCAAGGAAAGTGAGTCGTCAGATGTCAGGACGTCACTGACTGTGATGTAGCCTAATATTCGGTTGTTGGTTGTGAGAAATCAACGTTGGTTAATATTTTTGAAAGTCAACTTAACTTACTAAACTTAGTGACATTTAGGCGATAAATAATTAAGGTGAAAGAAAATGAGTTCGAGAAAATGCAAAGGATATAGAATAAAACAGAAGAATAAAAAGATTCAGTGAAAATAAAGAAAGCATTTCCATGAACTATATATCGAGAATCAGGTTTTCAGTCTTTCGGGAATGATTATTCGAGGAAGTTCTTCGAAACCGGCTATTCAGACAGGCGACGAGTCGTAAATCATTTGTTCCCTTTGGATTCGACTTCCATTACAATTGCTATCGTCACAGTCATGGCGTCCGAGCGCTCTTCCCGGCCGTTAATACCAGCTCAACAAATATCGACGCAAGCCTCATTACCACACAACAATGGCCGCGTTAGTCTTCATTTACAACGAGCGCGTCCATTAATCTAGTGACAAGAAGGGAGATAACTCTCTTCGACTTCATTCGAATTGAATCTCAATTACAGAAACCTGAGAATCTATCTATCTATCTATCTATCTATCTATCTATCTATCTATCTATCTATCTATCTATCTATCTATCTATCTATCTATCTATCTCTCCCTCTGTCTCTCTCCTTATCTATCTATCTATCTATCTATCTATCTATCTATCTATCTATCTATCTATCTATCTATCTATCTATCTATCTCCCCCCTCTCTCTCTCTCTCTCTCTCTCTCTCTCTCTCTCTATCTATCTATCTATCTATCTATCTATCTATCTATCTATCTATTACTACGAGACTGCTTTCCCTGTAGACTACAACGTGGTCGTCTACAAATATTATAAACAGTCCCCATAAGTAATCAAATTTTGTTCATCCCATTCACCATCTTCAACCCTCTCATAATATTCTTCATCTTTCAACTGCCAAACTATCATCTCATTGACCTTTATTCTTGAGTGGATTTTGGCTTTTATAAGTGGTAACCCATTAGTAAAATAAACAAAAAATACCAAAACAAATCTATTCCAGTCATGCTTATATATTAACAGGCTTAATTCACGTACAGGCAGAAGTGACGTCATGCTAATAAATCGTTCGTTCTGATTGGCCAGTAAAATAATTAGGTGAGTTCAAATGGCAAATTGAAACTTTTATTGACGAAGTTGGAGAGAGAAAGTATGATAATTAATGAATCTTTCTCCTTCCCTCTCTCTCTCTCTTTCTCTCTATGTGTCTCTTTCTGTTGAATCTCAACAGATGTCGACTAACGTGAAAACAAATGTAAAAACAAACGAAATCACTTAAAGCTGAAACGATAGCTATTTTTACTTGGATTTATGCGTCCACTGGAATTACTAGCCAATATCTATCTATCTATCTATCTATCTATCTATCTATCTATCTATCTATCTATCTATCTATCTATCTATCTATCTATCTATCTATCTATCTATCTATCTATCTGGTTTTGTATTGTTTCATTTCCCCCTTTCGGATGGGAAATGTGTTTATTGCCTGTCGTCTGAGGCGGCGCCATTCTCACGAGGGAATGCCGACGGGACCCAACATGACTATTATATAAGTTGGACCGAGATGCCATTTTGGGTAGAGCTTAATTCCCATTATTAATTTACCTTTTGTCTAACGTTGCCGCTGTAAGAGACATGTATGCAATTTGAATACAGAAACACAAAGCATATTGTAAACGATTCACTGTAGACGATTAATTGAACAAAAGTTGCTGGGGGGGGGGGGGAATTGCGTGTTCATACATTTCTTAAAGGTATTACTGCGTATTGGAACGCAATAGATCCAAGAAAATTTGAACTCAGAACTGCCGATTTTATCGTTAACAACTGTATCAATTAGGCAGACAATACCCCCTACCCCATGTATAAAATAAACCCTGACCCACACACCTAAGAAGAAGACAATAATTGATATTGGTAATTATATTCGTCTGACCTTAAATATCGATCTGCAAAATTATCATACGACGAATGTTTTTGATTCTACTCTGATAGAAGACTTTTCATATTTTTTTCATTTTCTTTTCATTTTTAAGATATTTTTTACAAGGCTATTTTATTTTTCATGCGATCCATTTTTGGTCATTTAATATGAAAGACCATAAATTAGAATAGGAAGAAAATAAAAAAAAACACATAAAGACATAAAATATAACAAAAAGAAAAAAAAACAAACACTTAAGACAAAAAGCAACTTTTGACTTTCTATATTTTATCTTGATCAAAAAATGCGTTGGAGAAAACAAACAAACGAAAAACGTACAACAATATTATAAACAAATATTTCTGCTTAAAATTCTGTAATTTTGAAATAAACACCAGAATCAAATACAACCATACAGATAGCAACATACATCCACCATATAATACTATAGTATATTTATAAAACAACATTTGTTATTATAGAAGAATAAAGCAAGTTTGATGAAAATTGTACAACATCCGATCAAGTTATGATATATTTGAAACTACAAGTGATATTTCAATATTTATCATTACCAAGTGCCTTAAATGAAAATAGCAACAGGATAAAACAAGTTTGATGACAATTACACAACATATGATCAAGTTATGATATATTTGAAACTACAAGTGATATTTCAATATTTATCATTACCAAGTGTCTTAAATGAAAATAGCAACAGGATAAAACAAGTTTGATGACAATTGCACAACATATGATCAAGTTATGATATATTTGAAACTACAAGTGATATTTCAATATTTATCATTACCAAGTGCCTTAAATGAAAATAGCAACAGGATAAAACAAGTTTGATGACAATTACACAACATATGATCAAGTTATGATATATTTGAAACTACAAGTGATATTTCAATATTTATCATTACCAAGTGTCTTAAATGAAAATAGCAACAGGATAAAACAAGTTTGATGACAATTGCACAACATATGATCAAGTTATGATATATTTGAAACTACAAGTGATATTTCAATATTTATCATTACCAAGTGCCTTAAATGAAAATAGCAACAGGATAAAACAAGTTTGATGACAATTACACAACATATGATCAAGTTATGATATATTTGAAACTACAAGTGATATTTCAATATTTATCATTACCAAGTGTCTTAAATGAAAATAGCAACAGGATAAAACAAGTTTGATGACAATTGCACAACATATGATCAAGTTATGATATATTTGAAACTACAAGTGATATTTTAATATTTATCATTACCAAGTGTCTTAAATGAAAATAGCAACAGGATAACACAAGTTTGATGACAATTGCACAACATATCATCAAGTTATGATATATTTGAAACTACAAGTGATATTTCAATATTTATCATTACCAAGTGCCTTAAATGAAAATAGCAACAGGATAAAACAAGTTTGATGACAATTACACAACATATGATCAAGTTATGATATATTTGAAACTACAAGTGATATTTCAATATTTATCATTACCAAGTGTCTTAAATGAAAATAGCAAAGGGATAAAACAAGTTTGATGACAATTGCACAACATATTATCAAGTTATGATATATTTGAAACTACAAGTGATATTTTAATATTTATCATTACCAAGTGTCTTAAATGAAAATAGCAACAGGATAAAACAAGTTTGATGACAATTGCACAACATATGATCAAGTTATGATATATTTGAAACTACAAGTGATATTTTAATATTTATCATTACCAAGTGTCTTAAATGAAAATAGCAACAGGATAAAACAAGTTTGATGACAATTGCACAACATATCATCTAGTTATGATATATTTGAAACTACAAGTGATATTTCAATATTTATCATTACCAAGTGCCTTAAATGAAAATAGCAACAGGATAAAACAAGTTTGATGACAATTACACAACATATGATCAAGTTATGATATATTTGAAACTACAAGTGATATTTCAATATTTATCATTACCAAGTGTCTTAAATGAAAATAGCAACAGGATAAAACAAGTTTGATGACAATTGCACAACATATGATCAAGTTATGATATATTTGAAACTACAAGTGATATTTCAATATTTATCATTACCAAGTGTCTTAAATGAAAATAGCAACAGGATAAAACAAGTTTGATGACAATTGCACAACATATGATTAAGTTATGATATATTTGAAACTACAAGTGATATTTCAATATTTATCATTACCAAGTGTCTTAAATGAAAATAGCAACAGAATAAAACAAGTTTGATGACAATTGTACAACATCCGATCAAGTTATGATATATTTGAAACTACAAGTGATATTTCAATATTTATCATTACCAAGTGTCTTAAATGAAAATAGCAACAGAATAAAACAAGTTTGATGACAATTGTACAACATCCGATCAAGTTATGATATATTTGAAACTACAAGTGATATTTCAATATTTATCATTACCAAGTGTCTTAAATGAAAATAGCAACAGGATAACACAAGTTTGATGACAATTGCACAACATATGATCAAGTTATGATATATTTGAAACTACAAGTGATATTTCAATATTTATCATTACCAAGTGTCTTAAATGAAAATAGCAACAGGATAACACAAGTTTGATGACAATTGCACAACATATGATTAAGTTATGATATATTTGAAACTACAAGTGATATTTCAATATTTATCATTACCAAGTGTCTTAAATGAAAATAGCAACAGAATAAAACAAGTTTGATGACAATTGCACAACATATGATTAAGTTATGATATATTTGAAACTACAAGTGATATTTCAATATTTATCATTACCAAGTGTCTTAAATGAAAATAGCAACAGGATAACACAAGTTTGATGACAATTGCACAACATATGATTAAGTTATGATATATTTGAAACTACAAGTGATATTTCAATATTTATCATTACCAAGTGTCTTAAATGAAAATAGCAACAGGATAACACAAGTTTGATGACAATTGCACAACATATGATTAAGTTATGATATATTTGAAACTACAAGTGATATTTCAATATTTATCATTACCAAGTGTCTTAAATGAAAATAGCAACAGGATAAGACAAGTTTGATGACAATTGCACAACATATGATTAAGTTATGATATATTTGAAACTACAAGTGATATTTCAATATTTATCATTACCAAGTGTCTTAAATTAAAATAGCAACAGAATAAAACAAGTTTGATGACAATTGCACAACATGCGACCAAGTTATCATAAATTTGAAACTACAAATGATGTTGCAATATTTGTCATTACCAATTGCACAACATATGATCAAGTTATCATATATTAGAAATCACAAATAATATTGTATTATTTATCACTAGCGGAACCCGTGCCCCGGCGTTGCCTGGGAAAGTATATTGACTTTAAAAAATCTGGGACCTAACGTTGATTATTGAAGTTTGGTGGAGTGTAATTGCCAACCTGAACTTAGGTTAAATGAAACACATTTTTGCTTAAAAAAGACGTGAAACCGTTAAAAGTAAATTTCACCAAAGTAAAGAAGAAAAACGAAAAAAAAAATCGATAATATATTCTTTCCTGTATTCCATCATTCTAAAATATGTCCAGAATGGAGGAAGTACTTGAAAAGAGCGATAGGTGTTTAGATTTAAAATATAGTGCAGTATATTTACAACAGTGTGAAGAAAAATTAAAAATAATTCCAGTGATTTAGCAAAAAATCACTCTATTAAGAAATTTCCCGTTAATACTGAGAGCGGTAGGAGTGGATATTAGAACGAGAGTGAAAATGGCTACCACCTCTTCTTTTTCATGGAGATTGCTCCAGACAAGGCATGAAGCTACTGCATGTAAGGAACTAAAAATACTACGTTAAGGTCAAAACATAGCTGCCGATAAGTGTTAGATGGATGGATTCCGACCCAGTAAACAGCAATTCTTCCTCCTTTGTCAGAAACATCACTCATGGAATGTGAGGATTAATGGACAAAATAAGGGAAGCGAAAGTTACGAGGCTACCGAAAGTAAACCCAAGGTCTACAAAAGACTATATTGGAAGAAGCAGATTACACAGAAAAAATGTAAGAAATTTTGAAAGAAAACGAAATAAACGCACATTTTCTGAAAACGCACATCAGAAATTGGCCTAACTGGCTGGTGAAACATATTAGCATATAAAGCTTTCGATTGTAAAGCTATAATAGACAATGAAATAGGGGAAATGAACTTTACTTTATTATAAAGATTAGCGAGTGTCTTAAATGAAAATAGCAATATAGACAAGTTGACAATTGCACCACATATGATCGAGTTATTATAAATTAGAAATCACACACGATATTTCAATGTTTGTCATTTTGGAAGTGCCTCCAATGAAAATAGCAGCAGAATAAAATGTGTTTGATGAAAATTGTGCTTTATATGATGGAGTTATGTTTCGGAATTTTTTAGATGAGTATTGATCATTTGTATAATAATACAGATGTATTATTCGGACAAATGCTCTCATTTTGGATGTCATTAGCACAACGTTTCATGCGTGTCTTATCGAACTCGAGAATCGGTACGGAATTTCGAACGAAACTCATTATTTAATACACGGGGTCAGTTTGCTTTTGTTCCGTCAGCCATGGGCGGGAAAAAGTCTTAAGTAATTCGTAATTGTATTTTAACCCCCAGAAATAGGTCACTTAGAACTGATTATAACTTAGCACTCATATCCGTTGCGTCACGGGTCCTTGCGCGCAATTATTGTATGAATTTTAGAAGCCTTAAACATATTCTTGTTTTAGAGGAATAGTCTTACTACTAATTACTATATATTACTACTTATTCCCCTCTCTCTCTCTCTCTCTCTCTATATATATATATATATATATATATATATATATATATATATATATATATATATATATATTCCAAATATGATCTAATGTTAAGATTGGATTCTAACTCTGCCTGATGAGATCTCAGTTTATAATAACTGTTGATCGATAACATCGACATGTCAGTGTCGCAGATTTTGTACATTTCTGTGTAAATAAAAATAATCATATATATATATATACATATATATATATAGTGTTCTAATCTATTTTTGATAATTAAAGGTTTCCATATTCTATTAAATTCTATACTAGGCTAACGTTATCATAAGTTAGAAACCAGAAACGATATTGCAATATTTATCATTACCGAGTGTCTAAATAAAACAAGTTTGATGTCATTTGATGCACATATAAGCAATATTAATACATTTTGTCTTTTAACAAAAACCAAAGTACCATAGCCATTACATTTCCTGCAGCTTAATTGCCCCCATCAGCACGAAAAAAGTTCCATTGTGTCTATTATCTTAATAAGCATTTTCCCCCATCCTTACACTTAGTAACCACCCTTTCCTTTGCCATGCACACCCACCCTCCTGAATTGCCACCACCGTACAAAACAATATATTTTCCTCTGCCGTCATTAACTTTACACCACTATATCGACAGCACCTTTTTTCTATTTGTCACCGTTATATCATTCCCATACCATGACCAGCACCACAACAAAACACCCCACGTCTTCAATTCCATCAGTAACCTTACGATTATAACCTTTTAAAAACTCACTATAACAGATATTATCATCAGTTTTTGCCAAATCCTTACTAATACCACGCTTCTACCGCCCAAAAGAAAACACCAACTATACTGCACGTACCAAAAATATATTTTCCGCTTCATACCAGCAAGGATACACCCACGACAATAAGTCTTACGCCCTACTCTGTCGGACTGAGGTACTGCTCTGTGCAGCACTAGGAGTTCCACCCTTCTAAACTTTACCTTTATTTCTTCGAGAAGGGGTTGATTCATCGACAATCGCCTGAGGTGCCCTTACCGGGAATGCCAACTGGACTGCTCTGGCATTGTTTGTGTGGCCAAAGTGCACTGCCTCATGTGTGTAGACTTTTCTATCCCCAATTTCTGACCTTATGTCACATCTTCCCGCGGGGGAGGGGCTAGATGAGGTAAATAGATACCACAAGTATTCTACCATTTACCTGAAAAAATTGGCAATGGCTTAATGTGTGGTTGCTTATTATCTGCATTGAAATCGATTTCGTAAGGTTTCATTGTTTCCCAAATAAGTATATCTTAAGTCATGCTTTAGTAGAAATAAATAATGTTAAACATTAAAAAAACAGTAAGTTATAGCAAGTTTAATAGAATACGCGAAAAGAGAACAACACAAGAATGAGATAACTGCAAGTTTTACCATAAAAAGAATATAGTAACATCTAGTAAGAGACAGGGTTGGCAAGTTGCAATAACCTATAGGTAACTAAAGGCAAAGAAACACATTATTTTTTTTTTTTTTACTATTCTTCTTCTTCTTCTTCTTCTTCTTCTTCTTCTTCTTCTTCTTCTTCTTCTTCTTCTTCTTCTTCTTCTTCTTCTTCTTCTTCTTCAAAACAAAAAACAACAACAAAAAACAAAAATCTCAATTAAAACTAAAATAAATAGATAACTAGAAATAAAAATGAATAAAAAAAGTAAATGTAGTAAAATTTGCAGCTTTATTAACTCTTGTTTTATTTATATATCTGCCATATTTTTTTTCCGTTCAACTTGTTTTGTCATCGTTTCGCCTAGACGATTACACTTGATATAACCCATCGCGTTTAATGTTTAATTAATTATTTTCTTCTAAAACATTGTTTTAAGTAAAAATAAATTGTTTGGGGGCAAATGAAAACCTATCGAAATCGATTCTAATGTAAAAAAAAAAAACATACATTAGTCAATTAAAAAAAAATGCCCTCTTTCAAATACCTTTACTTTAATAAAGACAATAATTTGTTCCTTCAATTCATCATACCACTTTAATAAACCGCATCATCTTTGTATTACCATCATTACTACAAAACGCACCATCTTGCAACTACTACCACCATCACTTTCCCATCACTAATTGTATAAAGTGTAAGCCGTCTTCTCCAACACCGACACCAGCACAACCACCGCCATTTTCGTAAGCCTCTTCACCATCTCCGTCTATTACAGCCACGAACCCCATTACTCCATTCACCACCAGCTGCCGCCATTATTGTCCTTATGACGATCACTATTATCATTATTACACTCGAAATTACTTCTAAATGCGACTATTATTATTATTGTTGTTATTATTAATCTCTAAACCACTTCATGGACATCGCTACAGTCAATTCGAACGCCTTCCCCTCCCGTCCCAACCATTACCCAACTTTCACTCTTCCGGTTAGCGGCTTCATTGTGTTTCCGTTCGCTTTTCATAGCGCCATTATGCGAGCTGTGTGCCAAGGGTTTGTGTAGCGCTTCCTCTATCTCTTAAAGTCCGTTATACATCATTAGGCGTTCTTTCCTGCTGTTCAAACAAAGGGACGAAACATCAGCGTCCGTAGCAAATTTAGGAGGTAAATGAGAGCGCGTATGCGTGGGCATGCGCATTAAGCTCACAAAGAAATACTGACGCAGAGGCAGAAAAGACACAAACACACACATAGCCTCACATAGGCTTAGTATAAATCCAACAAAACAGAAAAAAAACATACTTGTATATACGGCGTGTTTCATATTGAATTTTTAGTTTTGATTTAACCGGTTTTCCCAAGTAATGAGATATTCACCAAAATATAAGTAACATTTACCTGGCACAGCTTGTATAGGTGTATTTGTACCAGTCGATGGTACGTCCTTGACAGTCAGTCCGACAGAGGGTGGGCCGTTGTGGCATCTTCTGGCTCTGCTCTGTCGGGCTGAGGTATGATTCTGTTCAGTCTCAGGAAGTCCACCATCCCAGGCATTACTTCATTTTTGAGAAAGGGTTAGTTTATTGTACCTGTCTGAGGCGCCCCTACCGGGGAATTCCGATGGGGATGCTCTAGCATTTTTTTGTGGGCGAGAGCGTGCTAATCCTAATGCGCTGGCATTTCAAAACCACACTTGACCTTGTGTCGAACCTCCTGGAGACGAGGTAAATAAATATACTATTGTAATGAACTTCCTTTTAAGATGTTTAAAAAAAAATAAAACAAACGGCCATTCACTAGCTGGTATGATTTTGAAACGAAACCATGTGACGTCGACGTATAAAAAACGCTACTTTATCAGATTAGGACCCGAGCTAACTTTGACCCCTAACCCTAACTCTAACTCTAACTCTAACTCTAACCCTAATCTACCCCAACCCTGACCCTGACCCTGACCCTGACCCTGACCCTAACGATGGGGTCAAAATAAACTCGAGTCCTAATCTGACTAAGCACCAAAAAACATTAATGTAAAAAAAACCCTTAAGTTTTGTGTGAAACATTTCTCTTGAAACGTGGCTTATTACACACAAATATATGGTAGTTATTCGTTTCATTTGCACAGCAACTTTATACAGCGCAGCAGCATTTACAAATTAGTAAATCATGATTGGATATCTTACAACTGGAAAAATAATCAAATAATCAAATTTATTTAAAAAAGTTAATATAGATTAATAATACAAATGTCTCACGTGAAATTAAACTGATGTTTCATATATTTATTTGCCTCCTCTTAAAGAGGTTATACACTAGGTGAAGTACACCCTGGCCTACAAAGTAATGCCTTACAAGCCTCGTCATCATTTCCCGGTTGGGGCACCTCAGACAATTATCAATAAACTAACTTTTTCTTAGGAAGAAGGTAACGCCTGGGAGTGTGTACCATCTATGACTGAACAAAAGCATACATCAGCTGAACTGATTGTCAAGGACGTATCCCTAACTGATACGAGCAAAACCTATTAAAACTGCTTCGTATGTCGCGAACAGAAGTTATTGTCAGTTATACAAATTTTTTAATAGACACCGTTTATGAAATAGTGTTACGTCTCCTGATGCGACAGCGAAATGGCAAAATTGTCAAAGATTTTCTTTCAGTTTCCACGTCAGTTACGTTATAATCTGTTATATTATAAACGACACCCCTCCACACACACACACACACACACACACACACACACACACATATATATATATATATATATATATATATATATATATATATATATATATATATATATATATATATATATATATATATATATTCCATGGAAAATGCCAGTATACTGAAATCATATGCCCTTAATAGGGTTAAGATGAAAATTCATATGCACTAAATGTACAAAGGCAAGGAAATTCCCAAATTTGTACACTTTTTATTGTCATTAAGGGTATGCGAACACAACAGGGTAATGTATTTTACTGGTAGTAATTTTTCTTCAGCGCACCTCACACACTTCATCCACTCATGCATAGAGATTTATACTGTAGGGATGTGATAATGAAATGGTTTGGTTGATATGTAGTCATACCCTTAATGACAATAAAAGTGTAAACATTTGGGAATTTCCTTGCTTTTGTACATTTAGTGTATATGAATTTTCATCTTAACCCTATTAAGGGCATATGATTTCAGTATACTGGCATTTTTCATGGAATGCCACTACTTTTGTAAAGGCTATGCCTCAATACAATGCCTTCTCATAAGGTTTTTTTTGGAATTTTCTGGAAAACTAAGGTATATGGTAAACGGAAATTAAAATGCCATACACTAGACCCTAGAACCTCTATCTCTGCCAAAAATCAACTGAATCCATCAAATAGTTGATGAGATACAGGCTGGCACATACGTACACACAGATAACATGATTTAATGATTGAACTTTCTGGATCTCTGGGTTGCCTTGACTAATGATGCTGAAATTCTACACACTTATAGAACCTATCAAATAAAAGTTTTGTGCAAAGTTTTAACTAATTTGGTTTATTGGTTTTTGAGTTATGATTGATCAAAGAAATGAGATTTCTAGCATAGGCCATTCGTAAGTCTATTAAGGGATAGAGCGCTCTCGCGCCTCCCTTGATATATAATAATATTTATGAATAAATATTAATTATTTATTACCTACAGACATCGATGTTTCATGCTTACGCAATCTTCAGTGCAGGAAGCTAATTCCCGACGGTCGACAGGCGCAAACTCCGATCACAAATCGCCACTGATCCGCAAGTCAAGAGAGTTACCGGTTGGCCACCAGAAATTAGCTTGGAATTTTTGAAGGAATTTAACTTTGTAAATACTAAGTCGGCGAGTATTCACAGCAAGCGGCGCAAAGTGATCAACAACAAAAATACATCGTGTTGGATCTCGCAATATATATATATATATATATATATATATATATATATATATATATATATATATATATATATACGCACATAAAAGTAATCTATGAACACCGCCGTTACTCGCATGGCTAACTTAGACATAGATCGAACCTTCGATATTGATGTCTATAGTCCAGAAATATGTACTATTTTTATCACCTAAATATTAAATGTATTTTTATGTAATTGTTTTTTTTATTGGTAATTGCCACATTCGTTATATATTTGCTTACTACTGTTTTTTTTAATTTAACTTCCTAAGTGATTAGGATGCAGAAAATTGCATGACGGTTGAGTTTCAATCCCGGCTTGAGGCACTAGCTGAGCTAGCGGCACTGAAGAACTGTGATACAGCGAAACAGTCTGTATGTGGATGACTATAGAAAGCTCCTTTTCTTGGGTAGAGCTTATTTGTAAAGATATTGCCAACTGCCATTAGCTTTAAGGCATAGCTCATTGGGTAAACCTTATTCCCGGCACTTGACAATGTTTACATTGAGATATCATTTATATTCAGTCAATGTCGCATGAGAGCGCAGGGGTAGAGGTGTCGACTGTCAGCTCGACGGTTGAGTTTCAATCTTGAGGCACTAGCTGGGCCGAGGAGTTGTGATACAGCGAAGCAGTCTGTATGTGGATGACTATATATATATATATATATATATATATATATATATATATATATATATATATATATATATATATATATATTATGTACGTATAAAATAAAAAATATATAAATAACGTCCTGGTAAAGGCGACTTAATGCAATCTTCTACACATGATTCATTACCCCTTAGGAGGTGGAAATTACAAACGCTGTTACTATCGTAAACAATAATAAATACATAATTTAATATTAAGGCGATCAAAATCATACATATCCAGGCAAGGCAAGACTACAGTCGATGTAATCGTGTGTTTGATCCTTGTCTAAGTTAGCCATGCTGATGACGGCTGATAGCCAGAAATACGTGTCCATGGATTACTTTTATGTATGTAAAAAAAATTATATATATATATATATAAACATTTCGTTCAAAAAATCATTCATCACAACAAAAGACTTTTTCCTTTTATAGTTTATTTATTTTTCAGATTTTTCAAAGTTAAAGAATTTTTCCCTACACAAGCAGGTTCTTGCTTCGCAGTTCATCAGGGGAAATATATACCTGGAATAAGGACGCCAACAACTGACAGTGAAAAATCTAAATCTATCTATCTATCTATCTATCTATCTATCTATCTATCTATCTATCTATCTATCTATCTATCTATCTATCTATCTATCTATCTCTATCTCTCTCTCTCTCTCCCCACCCCCTCTCTCTCTCTCTCTCTCTCTCTCTCTCTCTCTCTCTCTCTCTCTATATATATATATATGGTTTTAAGAGTGGAAAGACTTTTAAGATTACATATATATATATATATATATATATATGAATTTAAGGGATGAAAGACTTCCAAGATTATATATATATATATATATATATATATATATATATATATATATATATATATATACATGAAAATAGGACAATAAAATTACAAATTAATAACACCAAACATTAATTTATTATAAACTATTAAAAATAGTTATGCAAATTAAGCATACAAGTAGATGCATTTGGGTTGTTGTTCTCTACTATATATACAGTATTTCAAAAGATTATCTTGTATTATTGAATTAAGTAACAGTGAGCCGTTTTGATGGTAATATAAGTGGTATGAATGGAAATGAAAAACTTTCGCATTTATTCATTTCGATTTCGATGGGAAGCATTTAAGTTGGGTCACCCGCTGTAACATTTTGATTCGCTTGGTTCTGTTTGTATTGGTCTCCCTATGAAATCAGGTACTCACGATGGGGGTTACTTGAAAGTTGCCAACATCCCTAATTAGGGTGCCAAGACCGAATCGTTATTCTCTTGACCGTTGCCATTTCTGTCTGCCGAAGTACTGACATAGAATGGAACTGGTTTTCAGTTTTTGCAATGTTGTAGGGGGGTTTGTATGGGGGTCATATATTCTAATATGGAACCTTTATGGCTATTTTCTTAATTATGGCAGCGCCGGTTTAATGGTTTTATCTTCGATTTCTTCCCCGTTAAGATGTAGCAGGTGCGACACTTTAGGCAAATGTAAATATGTTGTTGTTGTTGTCCGAATGAAAAGGCATCAGGTGTGACCTTGTTAAACTTGATTAACACTATCAGTTTAGCTTTGAATTCATCGATTTAAAAACCACAGACGAATGTGGATGAGGAAGAGGTAGAGAGATAGAGAGAGAGAGAGAGAGAGAAAGAGAGGGAGGAGAGAGAGGAAGAGAGTTTAATAGTTAAAAGGAGAGGGGGTTGAGATAAATGTGGAAACAGAGAAAGTGTATAAAAGAAAGGAAAATAGTCAGAGAATGCAGGA
Source organism: Sepiola atlantica (assembly GCA_963556195.1). Taxonomy (NCBI): domain Eukaryota; kingdom Metazoa; phylum Mollusca; class Cephalopoda; order Sepiida; family Sepiolidae; genus Sepiola; species Sepiola atlantica. The sequence continues at coordinate 80,830,701 of OY744524.1, read as the reverse complement.
GAGGTGGCGCAAATGTCGAGGGTAGAGAAAATGAAATAAAGGAGAGTGGAATAATGAACGATGGATGGAGGGAGGAAATGGGAAAAAGGTAGAGGTGAGAATTAACAAGGTGTATGTACGTATGTGTAAGAGAGAGAGAGAAAGAGAGAGAAAGAGAAAGAGTAGACGTGTAACAGAGTGAGGGAGAGAGAGAGAGAGAAAGAGAGAAAGAGAGAAAGAGAGAAAGAGAAAGAGAGTTGAAACGTTAACAGGAGAGAGATGGAAGTAAATGGAGAATCGAAGAGAAGCCAAAAGAAAAAGAATGGAGATATATGGGGAAATGTTGCAAGAGTATAAGAGAAAGGAAAAAGAGTCAGAGCAAGTGAGAGAATGTGGCTGAAGTGAAGTAAATGTAGAAGGAATAGTAAATGAAATAATGAACGATGGAGGGAGTGAAAGAATGGGGAATAGTTAGAGGTAAGGATTAAGAGAGAAAGAGAGAGAGAAAGGGAGAGAGAGGGAGAGTGGGAGATAGAGGGGGAGATGAAGACGAGTAAACAGAAGACGTATAGAGATAAATAGGGAGATAGAAAAAAGTATAAGAGAATGGAAAAGAGTCAGAGGAAGTGAGAGAATGTGTGAGATGTGTAGAAAAAGTAGAGGATAGAGAAAAGTAAATAGAGGTAAGTGAAGTAATGAACGATGGAGGGAGTGAAGGAAGAATGGGGGAAAGATAGAGGTAAAGATTAAGAAGGTGTGTGTGCGTATTTGTGTGAGATAGAGAGTGTGTGTGTTGAGGAGTGAAAAGGAGAGGGATGAAAGAGATAAAGAGAGAGAGAGAGAGAGAGAGAGAGAGAGAGAGAGAGGGGGAGGGTATGAACTAGAAAATGAATGAATTGTCCCTCGATATATATGAAACCGAAGAGGGCAAAGTGAAGAAATAATGTCAAAATGTCATGTCATCTCATAAAAGATCATGACTACCTTTCAAGGGTTATGTACATTTGTCAATGTTAAAACTTCATTCATTCAGAGAGAAAGAGAGAAAGTGTATGTGTGTGTGTGTGAGAGAGAGAGAGAGAGAGAGAGAGAGAGAGAGAGAGAGAGACGAGAGGAAGAAGGTTTATAGATCAAGATTTTAATACTACATTGCCAAAACTCTATATCGATACGCCAAATCTTAGTTCTGCTACTGCCGAATGGTCGGAGCCAAGAAGCCTGTCTACAATCAAAGAACTAATGATGCCATTACTTACAGTTTCTGAATATATAACTCATCTGTCAATGGAAACTGAGAGAGAAAGAGAGAGAGAGAGAGAGAGAGAGAGAGAGAGAGAGAGAGAGAGAGAGAGAGAAAGAGAGAGAGAGACGGAATGGTGTAGGGGTAAGTAAGGAAATTTAGTAAGAGAAACGGTGTAAAGAAATATGGTAACAGAGAGATAGCGAGAGAGAGAGAGAGAGAGAGCGAGAGAGAGAGGGGTAAGTAAAGAAATTTTGTAATAGAGAGGGGGCAAGCAAGAAAACGTAGTAAGAAAGAGAGAAAGAGAGAGAGAGAGAGAGAGAGAGAGAGAGAGAGAGAGGTAAAGAGGGATAAATAAGAAAATGTGGTGAGAGAGAGAGAGACTGAATTGTCTGTCAATCTATCATGTTATATGCAAAAAGTGTTATCTACGCAGTTTTATCCGTAACAAAGAAACAAGCCCAACACAGCTTTACAAAAATAAAGGTTTCTCTTTCCTTGCTGTATTCCTACTTATACTTATAAAGCCTTTTTCGTATATCTTATTAACGACTACGTGATCATACGTCTTCAAGTTAAAGACAGGGTAAGTTGTCGACAAAGTAGTTAACCACACAGGTTGGATAGGCAGGTTGGTGAATTACGCATAAGTCGTACTCTCGATCTATTTTCTGGTGTTCCGCTTTTAACTCCTTTTATGAGCAGGACGGGAGATGGGGGTGTGAAGTGGATAACGACGCATACTGGTAACATGGGTGTTCCAAGTTTGAATCCAGCCGGTTCCGTCGCACCACTTCCATTTATTGGCCCCTTTTTTGTCCCTCTTATAAGTACCTGATTCTAGAAAGAATCGGGATTCATTCATTTATATCTTATGAATCACATGATCCTATTGTTGGCGTCAGTTTTCTTGATATCTTTCTAGTCAGAATTCTTCGGGTACTTACAGGAGGTACCACGTGAAGGTTGCCAACATCCTAAGTGAAAGTGTTTTCTGTGGAAGGTACTGGATTGGAACTTTGCACACCAAGGTCGTCAGTCCGTTTCGCTAACCACATAACCACCGACATCTCCAAGAATCGGGATAACCGATGCCAACAACAAAATCAAGTCGGCCCAAAAATGTACTATGTTGAGTCATGCGAATTAACTTCACTATAGACCATGAATGTCCATTCCCAGCTTGAATCGGGTGATGTCTATGGTGATTTTAGTCTCTCACCAGGATCGAACATCTGTACCAGCCTAGTCGTTCAATACTTTATAAGATTTAACTTATATATTATGAATTGTTGTGAGTTTCTTGTATCCGTCGTTATATGATGAATGTTGGATTACTCTTAGACTTGCATCCGTGCCGGTTGGTATCTTTGCCATTATTTGGTCTTTTACTGGCCATTCAAATATATTCTAATAATCTTCTCTTTGAATATTTGTATATTAATTCTTGCCAATGTCGTTGCTCTAGCTTTTATTATGTAACTCCGGCGTCAGGTCAAACAAAGATCACATTCACTTTCTCTTGTTATTGGGCATCACACAGATACGTCCCTTTTCGGCGCCATTTAATACGTTTAATGCTTATATAACTGTAACTATTTCTTATATACAAAATAAATACGGATTTGTCTTTATTATAGAGTAGAGTATTATTACATCGATTTTTCAATTAATACGTCTAGTAAAGTCCTTTCTAATGCTTTTATGTAGTAAAATCACTTTCAATGCACTTAAATATTAAAACCATTTCTAATGCTTTTATGTAGTGGAATCATTTCCAATTCATTTACAGATTAAAATCATTTCCAATTGATTTACATAGTAAAATTATTTCGAATACATTAACATAGTAATATGTTATAGTGTAACAAAACCAGGTAAATAAAGTGTACTTGGATCCGCTGGTATTAAGCCCGAGAATATATTTAGATATAACTGTAGCTGTAACTGTAACGGCATTCACCCGGGGTGAGGAGTTGAGCCGGCTCCAAATGAATTCACCGCATTTCGCGTCAAGGCGGTGAACCCCCGCCGATCGGCAGGCGAGTCGTTGGAATACTTCAGCCATTCCTTGTTCCAATGTTGAACATCAAAAACGCGGGGACCAGCCACCAGCTTATGTTTATCCTCACTCTTTCATTGGCTGTTGCTGCGCTTCTTTCAGCCTGCGGGGGCGATTTGGGCTACCAACTTAAGGATACATTCTCCGAGAGGGCGTCGAAGAACGTGACCAAACCAGTAGATTCTTCTTTTAATACTTGTATATATATATTTTTTTCTTTTTATAGAAGTCGCTCCAGACAAGGCATGAAGCC
>OY744524.1:80672167-80822167 GCA_963556195.1 Sepiola atlantica | reverse complement strand
ACAAGTGCGTTCAAAGATTTATACATTTTTGGTTTTCTTAGGATTCTCCATTTTATTGTTGGTGTCTTTCTCTTTCCATATAAGCTAAAAAAATATTTGGATAGTAAGGTGGGAAATATTCTTTATATTAAATCCAGCTTAAGCCCATGAGAGGAGAACGTATCTCTAAATTTTCTAAAAGGCTCAAGAAAAACATACTAAGTACGTACTTATTCTTTTTATCGAACAATTGATACCATCTTTAAGCGCGACCAAACTAATAGAGAGTAGAAAATGCACTGTTGATGCATTTTCGACAGCCCTGAAACTCTAGCTTCCCCTACTTTGTCCCCAGTCCTCATTTTCCATTGGCTATGTTTTTGACAAAAGGGGATTAAATGTTGTCTCCGGGTTCGGCAGTTTAATGTAAGCGGTATTTTGGGATGACTTGAGTAATTCTCTCTTTTTATTTTTGTTGTCATGTCACTAATAAGGATGCTGGAGGTAAACGTTTTCCCTGGGCTGATGTTATCCACCTGATAGCCCAATAATCCAAAACATGGAGTAACTCCCAAGGAGGCTGTTGTATCAGCAGGTGCAACATACCGGGGCTGCTGTATTGCCATTTGGTTAATGGAGTCTGGACAATGCAGTAGTTTCTGATATGCCTACTGATGCCATATCAGTAGGAACTGCTAATCTCTTTTTACTCATTCTCTCTGCGTTCTGTTCTTACCTTTTCTGTTGACCTTTTCCACAAATCTTGTAATCCCAACATGATAAGTCATCAAACAAAACACAAGCGTAAATTTAGAAATCCAACTTCTAACGTAGACCACTACTATTAGGTCTCCTTTTCCGACATTAGGGATCTACGTTCCAATATTCTAGAGGTTTAAATCTATATACAAGATACCAAACTAGACCTGCTGTTTCTGTACGAAACTTACATTGGCCCGTCAGTTTCCTTAGATGACTTCATGATCAAATGTTACTCAAATATGACCATAAAAGCCGACCCTCAAGATCGCCATCGTCATAGAATCTGCGCCTAAATCAAAGACGGTTTTCCATGTGGCAGTGACACTTCTTATGAATACCCTGATTTTCCTTATATGTGTTTCCGTACTGCACTTTCTCACAGAACTTCTTTCATCTTTGCCCTCCATCGTTCTCTCACCAATGGAGTTACTGTTATTGAGCAAATCACTGACAAAATGGACAAGATTCGGTCTCTTTACCCCTTTTCTAGGATTCATGTCTGTGGCGATGTCACTGCTCACAATGTTGAATGGCTAGTCCACTAAAACAAAACTGAGTATAAATAGAGGTTCTGTCACGACTTCTTCCCTTGCATATGAGCTTACTCAAATTGTTGACAAGCCAACGCACGTACCAGATGCTGATGGATAGTTCGCAAGAATTATAGATCTTTTTACTACCAACCTACCCTGAACAATGCATATCTACCGTCCTGTCTCCCCTGATGGCTTAAAATCCTTCACATTCGAAATACCTCTAAAATCCATTTTTAAAAAGAATGTGTCCTGCATCACATCAGATATATCCGAGTCTGCTACCGTTGGTATTAAGAGCTTTATACATTCCAAAATATTCCTGAGAGAGACTGAACAGCCGATCTTGGTATACCCCTGAATGTACCGCTCACTATTTTAATTATTTTCGACGAAATATATGCTCTGAAGCCTAAGCCCCCTTTAAAATTGCCCCAAACAACTGCAGAAGTTTTATAGAAAACGCTAACAAGTCCTATGTACAATCCGTTAAATCTTGAGTGGCCGACCAGAAACTCGACTCCTATGAGTTTTAGAGTCTTATAAACAATACCATGAACAGCTGTAAGACCTCTATCCCAAAATCATTGATGGACCAAAATTTTCGCAAAAACGTTGCAGTAAATTGCATTCTTTGTGACCAGGGCCACATACCCCACAAATTCACCTTATGATCGAAAGAACTCTAAGCAACATCCCAATAACTGTCAAGGATGTCGTCAAACTTATTAAGAGCCTCTATGCCAACAAGACAACTGGTCCTGACAATATTCCGGGCATAGTACTCAAGAAACTGCAACCCGTAATAGCTCCTATCCGTACAAAGCTGTTCAATCGTTGTTTAAATGAGAAATGCTTTCTATCACCTTGGAAGACTTCGTTGGTCTGCCCGGTATTATAAAGTCTAGGAAATCAATCCTCTTCATCTAATTACGGACCAATCAGTCGCCTGTGTGATGAGTAAGTTACTTGGATCTATAATAAATCAAAACGTTGTGAACCACCTCAGCGAAGACACTCCTTCTAGTGAGAAACAATATGGATTTCGTCCTGCAAGATCGCCAGCTGATGTGGCGACTGTGATATCACATAAGATCAGCGAATCTATCGACATGGGCTTCGTTTCGAGGGCAATAGCTCTTGATATATCAAAGACCTTCGATAGGGTCTGGCACAGAGGTTTGCTCCACAAGCCTGTTAGCGATGGAATCTCTGGTAATGTACTCTCAATTCTTTCACTCTAACAAGTCTATAAAAGTAGTTGCTGACGAGTAAAAGTCATAAGCACACAATATCATTGCTGGCGTAACTCAATTATGCTTTCTGTGTCCAACCCTCTTCCTGATCTTCAAAAATTACCTTCTAAATCATATTCTTAGATCATTCGTTACATCTATGCAGACGGCACAGCCATTTATGGCAACACTTAGAAGAACATTGATGACCAAGATATATTTTAAACATAGTTCACCCCAAACAAGGAAAGTTGCCACTGTAGACGTAAGGGGCTAATGAGAATTAGGGTGAAAGTTTTGGGGGTAATCCCAAATTGGGAACTGTGCAGCGAGATGCTTGTTCACATTAGTTTTAAATTTCTGCATGTTGGTACAGTCGAGGAAACAAAGAAACAGAGAGGGAGAGTTCCAAAAGTCGGCATCACGAGGAAAGAAGTTATTGGAGTATAAGGCTCTCTATCAGCTGGGGACCTCCACAGTGATTGGATGGGATTTAGCTGATTGTCGGGTTGTCGAGGCGGAAGCAGAGCAGCAAGTTAATCGGTGAATATTTAATTGAAGTGCTTGTAAAACAAACCCAAGGATGCAACATTACGGCGATAGAACAGGGGCTGAATCTTGGTTGATAGTGAGTGACCTATTAGATTAGCGACTCTTTTTTGAACCTTGTCTAAGAGGGAGAGACTAGTGGATGGTGCACCAGTCCAGATGTGACAACAATACTTCATTCATGTGTGGATGATGGCTTCGTTGAGATATAGGATACTGTCAGGTGTGAGAAGTTTACTAGCACGGTAGAAGGAGCCCACTTTATTTGCAACAGCCTTGGCAATGTCTTTTATATATTTGTTCCAATTCATGTTACCTGTGAATGTTAGGTCGAGGAGTTTGAACGTTGTATTCTCAGGTAGGGTGTTATTTGCCATAGCAATCGGTGGTTGAAGAGGTTTCTTGTAGTTGTTGAAAGAAAGGAGCTTTGGCTTTGCAGCATTAAATGTTACCATTGATTTATAACCCCATTCCACTACAGACTGAAGGTCAATTTCTGAGGATTAAGCCATTGCCTCGGATATGCGTGCGTCCATTTTGCCCACTTAACGAGAGTAGAGCGGGGATCGTCAGCAAATATACTCATCTCAGACAAAACGTCATCAGGGAGGTCGTTTATGAAAATCGGGAACAATAAATGTCAAAGGATCGATCCCAGCGGTACACCTGCATTTATGTCATGTTGTTTGGATGAACGGCCATCGAGGACTACCTTGAATTTTCTTTTGGTTAGGAATGGTCTAAGTATATTAAATATTCGTCGAGTAATACCATATGAATTAATTTTTATGAGAAGGCCTTTATGTCAGACCTTGTCAAAGGCTTTGGATATATGACTCTATACCGATTTGGTGCACGTGGTGTAATGGGAAAAAGCGGCTTGTTACCTTTAACGCCTCTAAAACAAGCTTCTTTCTTTTTACCACGAACGCCTGGATCCTCACTTTTCCCAAGTCGAAATGAATGGGTCTCCCAAATTTCCTGTAAATACGAGAATATATTTTTTATGTTAAAACATAAGTAAAAAAAATTGTTGTGTTTCCTTGATGTTGTGCGGATCTGTTGATTTCACATATTTACACCACTGTCCAGTCGATGCCTTCTTGGAAAGCGGCGAGACATACTTAATTTCTAGACAAATCACAGAGTAGGGGTGGAGTATGGTCTCGCTACCAAAGACGACGAAAAACATCGATTTTCTGTCCCCGCCATGGCCTATAACACAACAGCGAGGACGGCATATCAGGAAGGACAGGCATAGCGGAACCCCGAACGGGTATACGACGGTGTCTGGGTTGATACGGATGAGGCGGAACGGTTCATGTTTTTATATAGAAAACTAGTTGACCTACTCGGTGTTGCCCGGGAAATTTTTTTACTTTCATTTTTGTTTTACTTTTTTACTAACTCATTAAAAAATAGAATTTTAAAAGTTACATTTAATTATAAAACTGTTGACGAGTTTTTGCTGCATCCCGTCTTCTGCAGATTCAGCGTCGGTCGTTTGCCTCGTCACTCCATACTCAATGACGGAGTCAAACGAGGTTTCGAATCTGCCAGGTTTGCACATGTCGGCCACGACATGGGCGATGGTTACCGACCCGACGAGTTGGGAAGCCACTAATATGGAACGCCACTTGCTCTGACCTTTTTCACGGCGTAAAGAATTGCAGAATCTGCTGTCAATCCCGGCACCTCAAATTAGTTAGCCGAAACAAGACAAAACAGCCGACACTAATCGACCGTCTCATTTGTCAAACTATCTCAGTCGAAACGTCAGGATTTCTCGGTTCCAATACAGCACGATACATACAAGATATTGAGCGAATAATATGCACTTGTAAGAATGAGCCCCGAAAGACCGCTAGGATATTCTAACGCATCTTCCTAGCTATCATCTGAGAAAACGCTATGTCCATTATGACGTCATTCCGAAACGTTTTATTCTTAATTAAAAAAAAAACCCTAAAGAAATTTACCCTCGTGTGTAGGCGAGTAAATAGAATCTCATTTTATTTACCTTACTAGGAGGTGAGACACAAGGTCAGGTACTAAGTTGAAAAGCCAGTTAACTAGGATTAGCGTGCATTGGCCTTCAAAAATGCTTGAGCAACTCTGTCGGCATTGCCTGGTAGGGGCGCCTGAGGCGATTAGCGATATACTAACATCTTTTCAAAGAGAAGGTAAAGCCTGGGAGGATAGACCCCCTGTAACTGAACAGAACTATACCTAAGTCAAACAGCAACAAAGTAACTGTTGAACCGATTGTCGAGGACGTATCATCGATTGGTACTAACAGAAATAAGTTGATTCAACTCATTTAATAGAGTTACATTGAAGTAAACTTTTTAAAATTATTATTCAAACTCTAGGAGAATCTTAAAAAATCTTTATTTTCATTAAATAAAACCTTTTTGTTTCCATTTATGGGGATGCAAATTATTACGGCATCGTTTGGTAATTAAATTATTAATCGAACCAAATTGTTATAAAACTATAACTAATTTTCTTAAGCTAATGTTGTTTCATCTCTATTTATGAAATTATGGTATGTAAATAGCTTCCAAAACTTTCAATCTTTTAATCTATGAAGATTTGCTAAGAATTTTAAAGCAACGAACTACTACAGTTTAAATGCTTTCAAATTTCTATCACATTTTCTTTGCTTCCATTAACAAAAAAGTTAAAATGGCTTCCGAAGAAATGGAAATTCATTCTGACAGATTTATTTTGCAATTAGATTATTTTTTACAATAGGAATTTTAAAGATACTCGTTTTTAACACTTTATGCTGTTGCATTGTTTATTTCAATAAATAATAGATTAATAGTAAACAATAATAATAATGCGTAAGTAACGTAAAGGCGAGAAAAACACACACAGACAAGAGATTTGATCAGACAATTTTATTAATATAGAGATGTGACACGAAATATTACCATACAATAAATAAACAAACGTGAACAATTTATTTGAAATAAAACATGTATTCCATGGGAAAATACATGGTGACACTAATTTACACGAGCATTTCGTTTTACTATTGGGCCACCACTTATCAAGGCCAAGGGCCACTCGAGGATAAGGATTAATTAGACGAAATGATTGTCAGCTGATACACGACGAACAGTCAATGGTATGAACTAAGTTTGATTACTTATGGTGCCATTTATGACAAGTATTTGTTTATATTGGATTTGAAGACGACTATGTTGTAATCTGCAGGAAAGCAGTTCCACAATAATGTGTTCCACAGACGAGAAGTCCTTGCAAAGCAGCCCTGTCCATGGGAATTTCGCCCGACGGTCGGTACACGGAGGAAGAAAGGAAATATATTTTCGTTGTGGTAGCAATACAAGTTTTTACTGTGAATGTCTTTCAAGCAGGAACTAGAGATTGGAGCTCAGTCGAGTACCTACCATGACAATAACGATAGAGTAGAAACAGACTAGCAACGTCAATTCTGTGAGAAACGGGCTGTAGGGAAGAGAAAAGATCATCGTCCACTAGATTTTGAAGTCGATTTTCTACTCTGTTATGACAAGAAAGCGTGCTCAGAGCGGCACCTTTCCAGATCTGGCAGGAAGACAATTGCATCTGGAGTCAGGTATTTTTCAAGATGGCTAGCACGATCTAACCATTTTTCCAACGACCTTAGCAACAGACTGGGTACATGTCTTTCATTTATTTGAAAAGAAATTTCGAATTACTTTACTTTTGAAAGCGAGTATGTTGGTTCTGGGGAAGTTAGTGGTAGTAACCATACACTTTCAAAAGTAGCTCAATTCGTCGCTGTGATTTTCTAAAGTATGGTTTTTAATAATACTTCAAACTTTGAATATTAATCAAAATCTCTTTTTAATCATATATCATTTATACATAAGCCTTTTGTCAAAAAGGATTAAGGTTCGTCATACACACAAGTTGAGTTAAACTTGTAGCAGGTTCGGTAAGACAAGATAAAGTGAAGATTACTGGCATGTCAAGCCTCTGCATTTTACTTTTTTTTCTCGTTTTGCGTCACAATTTCTTGTTTTTACTACCCCTTTCTTTTCTCCTTATTACAGCAACGACCACATACAAGTGGAAACGGGAGATGCATACAAAAATTGCTTACAACTGCGTCCGCAAGATTCGGGGACAAAGAAAAACAAATAAAAATACGAAATTAACAGCAAAATATTAATCGCTAGTGCTGGACCAATAAGAACGTTTACTGCACGATTAAACTAACCCAGTTTAAAAAAATATTTTTGAATGAAATAAAAGAAACACCCCATTCACCAAAAAGTGATCCCATCGACATCTGATTGAGTCAAACTTCACTCTTTGCGAAAAGGGTCACCAACTTTCGGTATTTTCCTCTGTGTCTCCACATTCTCTATGTGATATATACACATATCGGTATGAGACGTTACCAAACTTATCAGGAACTTTGCTGCAAACAAGACAACTGCTCCGGACAACATTCTAGTCATTGCACTTAATAAACTGCTACCGGAACATGCTTTTAACAAAATTATACAATCGTTGCTTAAAGGAGAAATGCACTCCATCTATTTGGAAAACCTCGTTGGCCTGTCCAATCTTTAATAACACTGGTGATCAGTACTCTATATCCCAATACAGACCGATCAGTCTTCTAAGCTGTTTAAATCTGTCATGAACACCAACATTACCAACCACCCCAGCAAAAGCAATATACTTAGTGACAAGCAATACGGATCGCTAATGGTGACATAAAACAAACCATGATCATGATGATGATCATCATCACCATAATGATGATCATTATAATGATCATAATCATGATCATTATAACCATTATTATAATGATGATCATGATAATCATGATGATAATCATCATCATCTCTTTAAACTCTCGTACGTCCGCCTAATCATCATCATCATCATCATCATCATCATCATCATCATCATCATCATCATCATCATCATCATCATCATCATCATCATCATCATCATCATCATCAAGTCTAACCATTCCACACAGTGGTAAATCTTCTAACCGGCTAACAGGGAACTGTTGAACATCTAAAAGGTGCCGGCATCAGGATCCGTCGTCCTCTGGTCATCTCTGCCGTCGCAAACAAAAAACGTGTCGGGCACGGGACCGCAAATCAATGGAGTGAAAGTGGCAACATTGCTTCGGCGCCATTCCTTTCTGCGTTATAGACCAAACCTTTCACAACTTCGCATGCAAGTGTTTAGCCTTGTTGTTTTTCGTGTCGGGCGTAAAAAAACTTGCAATATTGCAGGTTAAGGAATAACTGCGACCAACGCGGAGAACTTCGTGCAGACCAGACAATCATGAAACACAATCCTCGTGAGCTCTATGCAGAAGTAAGGCTCGATTAACAACAAAAGCAACAACAACAATAACAACAGTAACAGCAACGACAGCAAAATCATCATCATCTTTTAAAAAGTTTTCGACTATCACCGACTTGAATAAACCCATGCGCAACCCTATATTCGTGTTGTAAGGCGGCTTTTAAGATGTTTTCGTTTGAAAATGGGAGCCGGCCAACGCTACAATATGGCGGGTGCTTTAGAAATAATTAAATGCCTTACAGTGTTTAATTAATCGCTAATGTCAGTGAACAATTTAAAAAACGTGGCTGTTAAAAAATTGAAATTAGAATTTTTTTTAAAAATAAAATATCAAACGGCATTTTAATCGATGTTCATAAACGCGTGTAAAAGAGTTTTTATTGTAATTCCATTTTTTTGGCTTATTTTTTCTCGCTTCATTGAGGCGTATGAAAAGCGTCGTCGGCCCCGTTTCCTTTTTTATTTCCTGATGCGTTATTTATTATTGATTTGCGATCTGTCATTCATTCATAAACTTTTGATTCATGCATTCATCTTTTTTTTTGATAAAACATTTACAACATTTAAAAAAAATATTAATTACAATTGTTTTCCTCTTCTTTTCAAAAAGTCTATTTTTGTTTGCGGCAATAAAATAAATATCGTTTGATTGTTTTGGAGTTTTTAAATTCTCGTATTTAGACATTCTATATTATTATTGTTATTATTATTATTATTATTATTATTATTATTATTATTATTATTATTATTATTATTATTATTATTATCATCATCATCATCATCATCATCATCATCATCATCATCATTATTATTATTATTATTATTATTATTATTATTATTATTATTATTATTATTATTTCTTCTTCCTCTTTATTATTATCATTATTATTATTTTTATTTCTTATTATTTCTGATTATTAGTATTATTTCTGATTATTATTATTATTATTGTTAATATAATTATTATTATTATGATTATTATTATTTTATTAATAGACTTTTTAAAAACTTTAAATTTTATTTCATTTCTATTCTTCGTTTCATTGCCAAAAGTAATCTTACACCGGTTGTTTTCAACTAGTCATGCGGAATCATAAAAAAGAACAAAAAGAAAAGAATTGTTCAGTGAAGCAACAAATATATAAAACCCTCCGATTTTTCCAGACATACACCACCCTCACCTCCACCCAGAAAACCTGAGAATCTCATTCTGTTGGCAAATGGCTATGAATATAGGGTTTAATTTGAAAGTAATCGACGAAGTACTTGAGCGGATCCAAAATTTGAAAGAATTTCGCCTCCGGGTATTCATTACGATTATCTGATCACGCGAGTGTTCAGCGAGACTACATTAAAAACAATGGCAACCACAGACACACACATACACGCGCTACACATAAACATACGATATCTGATACACGCATACATATGTATATTCAATGATATATGCGTATACATATAATTACAAACTCGCATATATATATATATATATATATATATATATAGTTTTTGTTACTTGCGACATTAATATCGAAGGCGCAGTTCTTGCCCATGTTAGCTATGCCAATGACGGCTGGTAGCCAGAAACATGTGTCCATGGATTTCTTTTATGTACCTAAAAATTAATATATATATATATATATATATATATATATATATATATATATATATATATATATATATATATATATATATATATATATATATATATACAGGGTGACCCCCAAAAAACGGGCCCCAAATCTAATTAGGCCCTGTTTCTTAGTGTTTCGTCCGAATGAAATGAATTTTTGGTCATAACTAGTTTATTATATTCACAACATCATATCAAAACACTAGTCTTTGGCCTTTTTTTCTCCGTTCTACAGCATGTGTTCTAGATGGACTCCTTTTAGCTCCGTGTATTTCTTGAGGCGCAGAACGAAGTTGTCCATGACGTTCTTACAGACTGAATTGGGAATGGTTCTCATCTCCTCCCTGATGGCTTCCTTGAGTTCCGTGATGGTTCTGTATTTCCCTGCGTACATTCTGTCCTTAAGATAGCTCCAAAGGAAATAATCTGGGGGGCTTAGGTCCGGGCTATGGGGCGGTCACTCAAAATTTAACCTGTAGACTGATCACTCGGCCTCCGAAGTTCTCTTTCAGCCAATATCGGGACAGGTTTGAGGTGTGAGAACTTGCTCCGTCTTGCTGGAACCAGAACTTGCTTATGAGCGACAGGTAGAGGGCCTGGAGCTCACTCTTGAAGGTTTTGAGGACCTACACATACCACTCCTTGGTGACTGTCACTGCTGCGCCAGATTCTTCGATGAAGATTGGTCCGATGATGCCTCTGACCGAGATTGCAGCCCACACCGTGCAATTAGGAGAGTGCAGGGGCTTGATGGCTACTACATTGGGTCTGGAGGACCCCCAGAAGACATTTGTCTTGGAGTTGCCTTTCCGTCAAGATGTAAGTGGGCTTTATCTGATGTCCAAAGGAGGTTAAGGAAACCTGGTGTTTCCTCGATCTTATCGAGCATATTGACTGCCATAGCGCTCCTCTGTTTCTTGTCTGAGGCTGTAAGGGTCTGCAGCGTCTGTATGGGTAAGCCCTGATATCGTTCACCAGCACTCTCCTGCAAGTCTCACGGGAGATACCGAGGGACTGATTCGCTTACGCACAGAGCGTTTCGGACTCTCCTGGAGAGACTCTGTCACACTTTCGACCAGCTCGGCTGTCCGCTTCTTGGGACGTGCCGAGTGGCTTGGACGGTTCTCACTGGCAGCTTTGAAGTTCTCCACATACTTCTCGAAGTGGTCCACCCAGTTCTGAATTCTGCTTTTGGGTGGAGCGTTTTCACATCCGAACTGATACATGAAACTGTCCTGGGTTTTCTTAAACGAGCCTGTCTTGTAGTAAAATTTAACACAGTGTATTCTTTGTCCCAGCTCCCACTGGGGCTTTGGTGTACTCACGGTCGTTGATTCTGCCATGTCCTGTAAAATAAGGGCAATCGGAGAATAAATAAAGGAGATATCACATAAAGTGTACACGGGACTCGTTTTTTTGAGCCACCCTGTATATATATAATATATATAATATATTAAGCTAATTTATAAAACGGAGGAATTGATTCAAAGAATGCATTAGAAAGCGTGTCTGTTTCTAAATTAAGATGAACATTATGAGAAACAAGAAACCCACAAAATGTTTCGCTCTGAAAACGACCTATTGAATATCATTAAAGCTTTAGTGTGCCACAGTCATCAGAATAAGTTTCAAAAACAATACATCAAAAATAATACAGCAAAAAACATAAACAAATCTAAGAAACTCATTGTAAAAGCAGATAAGACTAGAAACTTTGATGAAATGACAAAAGAAGAAACACACCATTCAGAGAAAAGATGGCGAAAAATTATTTAAAAAACTTGACACTACACTAGATATGTTGTTGCTGGTTTCCCATAACGTCCGAGGACGCTCTCGGGAAGTCAGACAGATAATCTATCTGTTCTAACTTTTCTGTGGACATGATAAAACCTAGTAGTGCACATATCCTCTCCAGGCCACATACAGCTCCTGGTGTTCCCAAATGGTCACCCATTAAGCACAGACCATACTCTAGGTTGTTTAACTTCGGTGTCAACGTGATTATGTCGTATATATAGATATATTACAAATATAATATGGACACTAATTACAAATAAACTTAGCGATAGAGTAAGGAAACGAGAACGCAAATAACTCAAAAGATCATCAATGTTACTTCAATAATAAGCCAACTAGACTCTCGACATGGCTATACACTGGCCCACACGAGGAATGGTGAACCTTCTCCAAGTAATGTTACCTCAAGTAGCAGCACTTAGCTGGATACTCCACCAGACCAGATGAATTATTATCCTGGAATCCGGTAAGACGAAAAGACCAAAAGAAAGATATACTATAACATAGTTAACTGGTCAATTGGGGAGGGGAGAAATAATGTTATTCATTTCTTTACTAACTCAACGTCAAAGAGGTAGAGGGGAATATTGATGGAACTCGGATATCTATGTATTTCATATAGAAATCAAGTGTTTGTCCCAGAAATTTCTGAGAACTTACTGAAGTAAAATGAAAAATTATTGTAGTTTTTACTACAAGATTTTTACGTTCTCTTAGAAACAATCATTGCGACACAAAGCAAAGAGCTTTAACACCAGCTTCGAACCGTTTGAAACAAAAATATTTAACTATTCTAGTATCTCCCCCCCCCCCCATGTCAAGTAGCATCTATTTACTTGCCTCCCATTGAGGGAACATTTAGACACAAGGTAATTTTTACACCCTGGATTAAGATTTTTTTTAAATACCTCAATCTAGAAGTATTTCATCCTCACTGACCGAGGACAGAACAGATGAAGTGTAGTATCAGAACAGATTCTACACTTTGACCCTAGCCAAAAAAACATGTCAAATAGTCAGTCACTATTTTCTATGTGTAAATAGGAGAGTAGAAAGTTGACCTTGGGTTTACTTTCGGTAGCCTCGTAACTCTCGCTTCCCTTATTTTGTCCTTTAGTCCTCATATTCCATGAGAGATGTTTCTGATAAAGGGGGAATAATTGCTGTTTCTGCGTCGGAATCTATCCATCTAATATGTATCGTTGGCTCGTTTTTGACCCTGAAGTAGTATTTTCTTTTTTATTAGCTCCTTACACTAAGTGGCTTCATGCATTGTCTGATGCAATTTCTATAAAAAATAGGAAGAATTAGCAAAACAATTTTCTAAAGAGATGAAAATTATCTAGAATTAAATCTGTCGAAACGATTACTCGGTTCAATAGCATCTAGAATAAAAATAAACGTATTTTTCTACAATTCGACATAGACTTTTATCCGACAACATCTTAAGAACGCTTCAATATTGCACTAGAATTCGCAAAGATATACAGCTGAAATTTATATTGTTAAGAATAGTGGAAGATCTGTGATTATTAGCAATAATGACTAATGAAAAAAAACAACAACCCCGGAATGACGAACTCTTTTGATATCGTCATGAGATAATTAAAATTTTGATGAGGGTGGAGACGTTTGAGGCGTATATATTTCGCACGTAATGACAAATATATTAAATTAGCAGGGCTGTCTGGCGTTGCCCGGGGCAAAAGTGTAACATATTTCTATTAAAACTTCTGTCTCTTTATCTCTATCTATCCGTCTCTCAATCGTTCTCTCCCCCCTCTTCCCTGTTTTCCACCTCCATCTCCCTACCCCCTTTTTCCTTCGCTTAGCCCAGTCCTTTCCCTGGACACAAACAAAGACACACGCAGTTTGAAGTTTGAATTACCTGGGGAGTTTGAATTACCTACTAGACACCATCCTCAAGTGTCTTCGGTCTCTCTGTACAATGGTTTGTCAGGACGACCTGACATGACGATACTTACTCTTACAAGTAAACCCTGACCAAATAACATAGTAATAAAATAACATAGTATTCGAAGCCCAAATAAGATCCCATTGGCATTAGCTCATACGAGGAATAGGGCACCTTCTCTAAGTAATGTTACTTCAAGCCACAACACTTAGCTGGATACTTCACCAGACGAGATGAATTCTGGTCCTGGAATCCGGTAAGACCAAGAGACTAAAAGAAAGATATACTATAACATAATCAACTGGTCAATTGGGGAGAGGGAAATTAAAATTAATGTTCTTAACTTCTTTACTAACTCAACGTTTGAGAGAAGAAAAGAGAAATTTAATAGAATATTCGAATATCTATGTATCTCATATAGGGATCAAGTGTTAGCCCCAGGTAGAGGCCCCTTGATTTCTGAGAACTTCAACTGAAGTAAAATGAAACAAAAGACACAGACACACACAGACAACTCCTTTTTATAGATTTCTTGAGGAATGAGTCGGCATAAGAGAAATAAATCAGAGTTACTTCCATTTAGTTAGTACATAAAATAAATGAAAAACCGACCTTCCTTCACGCAATATGTGTCAGTTGAGGGTAAAATATGAATACGTTTTTCTAAATTTTATATATTATTTATTCCGAGCAATGCTGATCAAGAATGTACCAACTTTGTGGGTCTTTGTTTTGTAGCTTTTCACTTTTAGCTGTATACACACACATACACCTGCCCTTTATATAATAGATAATAGAGATATCGGTTTCGATAGAGATGATGACTTAGCTATAATAAAAGACGGTAAGTCAAAGGCGAAAACTTATAAAGTTATAATAAAAAAAATCACAATTAAAACATTCAGAATATTTTAGAAAGCCAAACACTGTGTTTAAAAAATAAATTACGCTATTTCAATGTGAAAACATCTTAACTAATTTATATATAAACAATCAAAAATAAGCAACATCTGAAAACTCGCCAACATTGTACTAGAATTCGCAGAGATATACGCTTATCTGTCTAAAGATAAAATTTATATCGTTAAGAATTGTAGAAGATCTGTAATTATTAACAATAATGACCAATTGATAAAAGCCGGAATGTCGAACTCTTTTGATATCGTGATGGGGTATTAGATTTTGCTAGGGCTTGATACGTTTAAGGCATATATACTTGGCACATATTGACAAATATATTTAAAAATAGAGATATTGGTTTATATAGAGATAATGAATTAGCTATAATAAGAGACGGAAACAAAGTGAAACGTAAAAACTTTAAAAAAATATATAAAAAAAATGAAAAATACATAAGTTTGAAAATTGAAGTATTAGCCAATATTAAAATCAACAAACTTTCTCGATATTAGCTTCAATTTAGATGAAATACATATGAAGATGAAGAAGATGCCAA
The DNA here is from genome assembly GCA_963556195.1 of Sepiola atlantica. Taxonomy (NCBI): domain Eukaryota; kingdom Metazoa; phylum Mollusca; class Cephalopoda; order Sepiida; family Sepiolidae; genus Sepiola; species Sepiola atlantica. Next base: position 80,806,953 of record OY744524.1, on the reverse strand, counting down.
TATGATAGACAGTTCAAATCAAATAAATTATAAAACATCCTAGTTCTATCCGGTGTATATTCATCAGAAATTTAATTAATGAAAGAGTATTTAAAAAAAATAAGTAATGTCTACAACGTAACTCACAAATTGTGGGCATGTTAACATTAAAATTAAGGTAAGAAAAAAAACAACATGTCAAAAGTAATAAAGATAGGCGGAATAGAAATATTATTTGTTCACCTTCCATATAATCAGATGCTGAAAACAAAACTAGATTCAGAATTCCATTAGTCTTACTGATAAACTTTTTATCTTTACACGTCCTCATAATAAAATATTTAATAATAGTAAATTGAAATTGGCTTACACTTGTGGTGAAAACTTAGAAATGATAATAATAATAAAATACTAAACGAAAACAGCAAAGATATACATAAAATTACCAGAAGACATGATAATGATATCTCAGAAAATGTGATGCCGAATACAAGTTTACAGACACAGTAGAAAGAACAAACTGCCTTTTGGTATATGGATTACCTGAAGCTATTTGCATAAAGTAAAAATGACCTGGAAAAGCTGATAAACACGATCGAAATCTTCAGCGAGGACATTAAAATGGTATTCAGAATGGAAAAGTGTGCACTACTAGAGATGAAAAGAAGAAAGCTGTATAAATCTGAGGTCATAAAACTGACAACCCAAGAGAAAATGAGGGCACTTGGCGACCATGATACCGATACATATTTGTGAGTTCTGGAAGCAGACACTATCAAATGAACAGAATAAAGGAGAATATTTGAAAAAATACATGTGAACAACAAGAAAACTCTTCGATACTTAATTATATAGTAGAAATCTAGTAAAATGAATCAATACCTGGCCAGTATGACTGGCAACATATTCTGGTCAATTCATAAATTCACAAAAGAAGAAATGAGTCATCTTGACCAAAAGATTAGGAAATTGATGACCATGCACAATGTACTACACCCACAAGAATGATATTGGCCGACCCTACGGGAAAATGAGACAAGGGGTAAGAGGACTGGTTAGAAGACTGTGTGGATGACACAAAAAAGGAATAGGAAAATACATAACACAGAAGTTTACAAAAAGCAAAATAAAACGTATCAATCGGTACAGAAATAAATAAACAAAAAAGAAATCGTCTCATTATGAAAATAGAGTAAATGATTTATTTTTTAATTTAATTTTAGAAGACTGGAGGGAGTCGGTATGCTTTTTTTTCTCCATCCCCCTAAACACTTGAAATTGTTTCGTCCAGAAGATTTTTACTCGTTAAATTATGTATGACGGGAAGGATATATATATATAAGCAGGACTTCGCATGTTGATACGGAACTACCAGTCAAATCCATTAGAGAAGAGGATGAGTCCCAAAGAATTGCAGCTAAATATTATGGCCATAAATCTTATAGAAACCCAAAGAAGAACCATACACTTGATAAATTTGATAAGGACCTTGTGAATCTAAGTAAAAAATGTAAAGAAACATAGAAACTATGATACTGAGTCACTGAGACATATAAATAAATTTGTAAAGAATTTGAATAGAAATAATCACAATAACATACTCGTTCCGACTGACAAGACCAAGAACTTTTATTCTATGACATATAACCAATATAAAACAATTATACTTAAAGAACTCCACAAAACTTATAAAGAGCAAAGTCCTTACTCTCTGAGCTTAGGATAGATAAGTACTCGGAAATAATTGCTCTAGGCACCCCTAGATTTACTTTAAAGAACCTCAAAACTTAATTTGATTTAATTTGCTGTATTTGCTGTGTCTAACATACCTTAACCATTGCCCTTATTGAGCTGACTGATTGGTATTATATGTGGTGACATGATTGGACCTTGTGTTTCCAATATTGTCTGAAAATATGTTTCTTCTGGATAATGCGGAAATCCAATGTTTTCTTGAAGGACTTCTCTATGTCATGTTGTGAAGGGCGCTAAAGAAGCGACGGTTTTGAGTCTTATGAACTATAATGTAAAATAAAATAAAGTATTTCCAAATCGTCTTGGAAAAGATCGAACGCCATATAATCCTTGGATTGTAATTCTTGGAAAAATGTTCACATTATGTTGATCTCAAATCTCTTTATATATATATATATATATATATATATATATATATATATATATATATATATATATATATATATATATTAAAAGTGAAATATCTCAGATTTGCATGAAATTTGATTCATCTCAATTTCTTGATTTGCCTTTAATTTGAGACATTTTACTAGAATGAAAATCATGTAATTTATTTTGATTAGAATTGGAATAAGGATTATTGACATAAGGTTTAGTATTATTATATCGTGATTTTATTTTTCGTAAAGAGGCATGAAAGTGGTGCAAAACTGTTCTGTTCTGAGAATTAATTTTACCCGTTCTGGGACGGGTATTCTCATAGTTATTTATATATTTCTTCTTTTTCCTTGTTTTGCCTTTCCTTTTTCTTTTCTATCCCGATCAATGCATTCCGCGGATATTTGGCTGCCGACCATTTTACAATAAGCAATGATTTTTTGCCAACCCCAAGCGACTTGGACTCAGACGACGACCTTTCATTCAAAGCCGCCGGATGCAAATGCATTTATTATTAGTAGTACGGATAACTAAATTCTATTTCCGACTTTTTTGTTTTGTTTCGTTTTGTTATCACCGTTTCGACGTTTTCTTTTTTAGTGGTATCTTTTTTTAGTGGTATCTTGTTGTATTAGTTTTTATGGTTTTGATGTAATGGAATCTTTTCGTTGAGTGGTGCGTGGCAACGATCAACATTCGGCGGCGTATACATTTATCTCGTAGACTCCAAATCATCAAAGCACGACCCGCTCTTTGAATGAAGAGCGGGCGGGAGGGATGCGGGGAGTTAGGAACCTGTGGCAAAAATCTGATTGGTTTGTGCGGTTGGCGCACAGGGAGTGTGGTGGAGGCGGAGTTGGTGGCGGTGGTGGGATGGTGAAGGTCTGTGTCAGCATTCGGGATTGAGAGAGCAGAAAGAAATGCATGAACACGATCATAGACAAAATACATCAAAAGGCCAGCCTAATGAAAGACCGGCGCAAAACCGGAAATTCGCCCCGGCGCAGGCGCATACAGATTACCCCCCCCCGCAATAAAGGAGGTGGATGTGTGGTGGGCTGTAACCCTAAAAAATCGACGTTAACAAAAGACGTCACGTGACCAGGGACCTTACAGCCAATCAGTTGGGCTTTGAGCATCTACTACTACTACTACTACTACTACTACTACTACTACTACAAACAGCAATGCAAATTCTCCTTGTATTTGTTAAAAGACGAAACGCAATCACTATTTTCAATTGAGCGACCTCAGCTAATGCTGTGGATACCATTAGAGAACGAAAGAGAGAGAGAGAGAGAGAGAGAGAGAGAGAAAGAGAGAGAGAGAGAGAGAGAGAGAGAGAGGATGTGTGTGAGAGAGAAAGAGAGAGAGAGACAGACATGGAGAGAGAGAGTGAGAGAAAAAGAGAGAGACACACACAGACATATATATATATATATATATATATATATATATATATATATATATATATATATATATATATATATATATATATATATATATATATATATATATAGAGAGAGAGAGAGAGAGAGAGAGAGAGAGAACGGACAATTATAAAACGATCATAATTGATGTCCCGCCCACCAAAAATATAAAAAGAAAAAAAAAGGATGAACGATTTCGGGTTTAGATAAGACTGACAAGAATTCTTTTCTAATAGAGGAAAGAGACATCGTCATTAATACAAAATTAAAAAAAAAAATTGAATTATAATCACTAAATAACAAGAATGCAGAGTAAGACATAACAATAAACAATAGTTTCGCTTTCCTTATTAAATGCCGATCCAACTTTTCGAATTAACTGTCTGCCCCGTGTAGGTTTTATCTTCGCTTTCCGAATTTTTAAGATGATGATTGATAATTTGTATTATTTGGATTATTAGAACTACTGTCCTCGTCTTGAATGTTATTCTCATAACGTTTCGGTCGATATAACCTTCTTCAGGTGTCGAACTCGGGAATTTATACGAAATTTCGAATTATTTAATTCACAGGGGTAGCATGCTCTCGTTTCGTTAGATACACCTGAAGAAGGTTGGAGGTTACATCGGCCGAAACGTTGTGATGAGGACAGTAGTCCGAATAATCAAAATAATGCACATTTTATCTTCGCATTGTATATGTATATTGACACCGTATTCGTTTTGACATACAAACAAGTTTTATCATCCACCTATTGTCTTCCAGCATGGGAAGCGGTTTCCTCTGTGTAGAAATTCCACATACATAGTTTTTGATCGTTGATACATACATCTGGAACTTTGTTTTATTTTTTATCCTATGTTTGGATATTATAAACTTCTGACTATTTCTACTTGGATATACACTTAAATATTCTTCTATCTGTTCCTGCATAACGGTCGATTTGTGAACGCCGAACCAAAAATATATATCAATTTTAAACTCTTCATTTTTTTTTCTCAGTCTTTGGAATCATAACGTTTATTGTTTCTCAATATTTGGAGTTATAACGTTTATAATTTCCTTCAAAAGCAATTTGTTTTTGCTAAAAACTGCTTTAATAATTTATATAATTTTCCAAAAAATATTTGAAGCTAATTTTTAATAATTTCCAAAGTTAGCTTAACCTTCTTCTTTGTTGTCTATATAATGAAAATATGAAAATAAATATATACAATCTGTAAGAATATTGTCATAAATATAACATTCTTTATTTGTAAATAGACAATTTTTATATAAATGTATTTGACCGCATCTACAACAAGGATTAATTCTGAAAGAAAATATTTTTTTTTTACCTTTTGTTTCTTTTTACTAAGTGTATATATGTAATATCTAGTTCTTTAATTATTGCAGTGCTATAGCCTAGACTTATTATTCACTGATATTCTTCCGCTATATTTTTATGTTACTTCAGAAATGTGTTCTAATTTAGATAGTAGACATGATTGTATTTTAGTGACCATTGGAGCCGTAAGACCCTACATAAATATAAGACATTTTAAAACGCCTGCAAATGTAGTATTACATGCTGAATCTTTTTTGGTTAAATTAAGGCATCTTGAAATATGACCTCCATTCACAAAATACTTTTGTTAATAGCAAAATGATATTTTAAAACGAAATACCTCCTGGAGTTTCTGGTAATATGCACTTATCATTCTTTTCATGTTCAATGACACTAAATTCCCCAAGTAAGAGCCGAACTTTTTTTTTCGTCTGATAATGTAGAAGAATCTTTTAATAATATTTTCTCATATCTTCGGATATATGCTGCAAATGTAACATATTCTTCTGGTCTGTATCTAAATTCTCTAATTCAGTTAATTACAAAATGATAAGAAAAAGAATTAGAGTTACCTTTGTCACTTTCTTTCGAGAAAAAGATTTAGCTTGTTTGAACTTTTATTGTTACTGCTTTTTTAGTCTTTCCATATCTTGACTACGCTATTTTTTTAATAGTTTTTTTTACATCTTGACTACGCTGTTTTCGAGTCTTTCCGTATTTTGACAACGTCGTTTTTTAAAGTTTTTCTATATCTTGACTACGTTATTTTTTGATTCTTTCGATATCTTAACTACGTTGTTTTTTTTAGTTTTTCTATATCTTGACCACGTTATTTTTCGATTCTTTCGATATCTTAACTACGTTGTTTTTTTTAGTTTTTCTATATCTTGACCACATTATTTTTCGATTCTTTCCATATCTTAACTATGTTGTTTTTTGAGCTTTCTATATCTTGACCACCTTATTTTTCGATTATTTCTATATCTTTAATACGTTATTTTTTGAGTTTTTCTATATATTGACTACGTTATTTTTCGATTCTTTCCATATTTTAACTACGTTGTTTTTTTTTTAGTTTTTCTATATCTTGACCACGTTATTTTTTTATTCTTTCTACATCTTAACTATGATATTTTAGAATCTTTCCATATCTAAATTATGTTGTTATTCAAGTGCTTGTTTGAGTCTTTACATATATTCAGTACGTTGTTTTCGAGTCTTTCCATATCTTGACTACGTTGTTTTCGATTCTTTCCATATTTTGACTACGTTGTTCTCCATTCTTTCCATATCTTGACTACGTTGTCTTTTCAATCTTTCCATATCTTGACTACGTTGTTTTAGATTCTTTCCATATCTTAACTACGTTGTTTTTGAGTCTATCCATATCTTGACTACGTTGTTTTCGAGTCTTTCCATATCTTGACTACGTCGTTTCTGAGTCTTTCCTATATCTTGACTACGTTGTTTTCGCTTCTTTCCATATCTTGACTTCATTGTTTTCGAGTCTTTCCATATCTTGACTACGTTGTTTTCGCTTCTTTCTATATCTTGACTATGCTATTGTCGAATCTTTCCATATCTTGACTACATTGTTTTCGCTTCTTTCTAGATCTTGACTATGCTATTGTCGAATATTTCCATATCTTGACTACGTTGTTTTCGCTTCTTTCTATATCTTGACTATGCTATTGTCGCATCTTTCCCTATCTTGACTACGTTGTTTTCGAGTCTTTCGATATCTTGACAACGTTGCTATTTTCGAATCTTACCATAAGTTGTACCTGAAGCAATTTTAGCTAAATCGTCGGAAGGTGTCATTTTCGGTTCGGGTCGCTGCACCGTGAAAAGAGGCTGCCAGAAACCGTGGTCAGCCTACAGACGACCGAACATTTCAAGGCGGCGCTGGATGCATCATGGCCGCTGATTTTACTTGAGCAACGGAGGATGTGTGTTTATTGCGTAAAACATTAACCAGAATTTAAATATATCTTTCGAGACGTTTTTCACCTAAACGCCAAGTCATTGTCTCCACGTGACCCAGCAAAATATGTATCACAATATCGAAGGTAGCATTATCTGCCCGTGATTCTGATTCGTGGATCAGACTGCCATTAGTAGTGACGATGTCTATCATATCCATGATTAATGCTGCCTTGGACAAAACATTCAGACGGTATATAAATGTATACAACTGTCCTTTTACATGGCCTGTTGCACTTAGCTATTTTTTGCCAATGAATTTGATTTGATTGGATCCCAACGGTTTATGCATACTTTCACGTTTTAATATCTATCTATCTATCTATCTATCTATCTATCTATCTATCTATCTATCTATCTATCTATCTATCTATCTATCTATCTATCTATCTACATCTTTTATTATCTATCTATCTAAATATTTTATCTAGTAATCTATCTATCTATCTATCTATCTATCTTCTATCTAAATATTTTATCTAGTAATCTATCTATCTTCTATCTAAATATTTTATCTATCTATCTATCTATCTATCTATCTATCTATCTATCTATCTATCTATCTATCTATCTATCTATCTATCTATCTATCTATGTGTATACATCTTTTATTATCTATCTATCTATCTATCTATCTTCTATCTAAATATTTTATCTATCTATCTATCTATCTATCTATCTATCTATCTATCTATCTATATATCTATCTATTAAATCTATAACAACATGTCCATGCTTTATCAAATTTTCATCCATATATCTAATTCAATTTTATTCTGATTTATCGATCTATTTATCGATCTATTTATCGATATTCTGACGCATGCATGTAACATACATGTTCTTTGATCCCCATAGTTTATCTGTATTCCACTTCGTCGACAGATCATCTCTTTGCCTTAATTGAAATGAATGGCTCTATCGTTGGGGGATCCTCCTTCTCTGATAAGCTTTTAGGGCTGACCTTCGCCCCAGACTCGAAATGGAAGACTTACATAAAATCTGTTGCTAAGGCCGCTGGAAAAATGGTTAAACCATTCTATAGCCCCAGAAAGTATTTTACTCTTGAAGCAACCACCTAACCTGTATAAGAGTCACATACGCTCTAAGATAGGGTAATGTTGCCACATCTGGGGAGGTGGCGCTCAGAGCAACATTTTCTGTTTTGATAGAGTGAAAAATGGACTTTAAAATCTAGTGGGGGATGTCCTCTTCCTTTTCATAAAGTCTCTTTCTCACAGAAGAGACGTTGGTAGTCTTTCTCCACTCTATCGTTATTTTTATGGTAAGTGCTTAACTTAGTTGCAGTCTATAGTTCTCCTTGTAAAACATTTACAACAAAAACTCGTCTAGCTACAACCAGTGTAAATAATATTCCTTTCTTCCTCTGTGTATCTAACACTAAAATAACTTCAACGAGAACGTTTCTTTCCAAGACCTACCCGTCTGTGGAACACAACACCACGGACTGCTTCCCAACTAACTACAACATGGTCGTTTTCAAGTCCAATGTTAACAAATTCTTCTTGAGCTGCCCTACTTAATAATCAACTTCTGTCCAGTTTCAACAATCATTACCAATCTTCAAGGTGTTGTATCACAGTCCACCTGACAAACTCAGTAATCCTTATCCTCGAGTTATCTTTGAGTTTTGATAAGCGGTGCCCCATTAGTACATAAAAAACAACAAGGAAAGAACAGCCGGCCATATCTCTGTAGTCGCAGTGGTGATGTGACAGCCGAAGTTTCTGCCTTCCTTTCTCGCCTCTTCGCTGAAATAATGTATAACAGAAAAGAAAAAAAACAACTCCAAGAACTTTATTTCTCAATAAATTATTGTGATGACCTTGAAGCTCCTATAATATACGAGTGTATTTACAAAAGTACAGAAATAGTATGTTACAGAAAGTCTGCATCCGATACTGTGGCTATGACTGCCATCAATGACTGCCGTCATGACTGCTACGACACTTCGTCGTAACTCTATTCGTAGTTTCTGGAAGAGTCCATCAACACCTGAAATAGGATCGATTAATATCACACTATAACAGCCCCTTTTTTAGCCTTGCTCCGAATGGAGTCAATACCATTTTCTTTTCGGGTTTATTTTAATGAAGTCCGTAATTTACGATGTTTTCTTGATGTGATTTTTTTTATATATCAAACGCTTTTTGGCATCCTCTCGTTCAGACCCAATCTTTTCCATTTTTCTCTTATTTTTATATCTCATTAAGAGACGTTCTCAAATCTTATATGTTTTGACTAAACACTTTGTTAAATTAAGAGAACTTTTTCGAGCCGATGCGTTTGCCGGAGCTGGCATATTTTTCAACGTACTCGCTCGCACTGAGTCTGATCTTTTAATATCTTTGTCCATAATTCGACTAAGACATTTAAATTTATTTTTATTTTGTGGACTGTAGGCGACAACCACTTGCTGTATCCTATATCCACTTTTTTCAAATGTGTTCTGTCTCATCAATCTTATCTAATGACGCGAATAAAACATTTTTCTTTTTCAAAACTGGTTGAGTATATATTTTAAATTCACCTTTTTCAGTCATTTTTAAAAATCTCTTTCCAGTCTACCAGAATAACATTCTGAACAAGTTTATTTTAATTCTTCCGAATAGATTTTGATTCTTTCTTTAATTTTTCTGCCGAAGTATTAAAGTTTTTATACTTTTAGAGAAAGAATTTATAGGGCATATCCCATAATTGAAACATTTCCATCCAATTTGTGCATAAAATGTTACTTGAATCGTTCATCACAAACATTTTCTATTTTAAAGTTTTTCCTCGAAATGTAACTGTAGTTATAGTTCGCGCTCAAATTTTATTTGTTCTCTGGTGACGCTTTTGGATACTTTTTAGTCTTGAATAAAGTCGGCTTTCCAATTTTCTTCCATATCTGAAGATTTATAATTAACAAATCGGATCCTGAGTCAAGTTGCTTTTTAATATTTCTATTCAATATTCTTACTTGAACAAACTTCCTTATATTTTCCACTTCGTCACATTGAGCGATTCCAATAAAACAATTTTATTTTTCAATATGAAGTGCGCACTTTTGTGTCCCACGCGATCACACTTAAATAACTTTTTCGTTTTATATGGACAATCTTTGTACCAATGCAGCTGTTCGAAACTGAAAAGCGGTTTAGGGGTAGATTACTTTTCTTTTTGATGATCATATTTAGCTGGTGAAGTACTTTTCTTCTTGCTTGATATTTTTCTGATATGTGGCACTCCACTTTGTTCAATATCTTTTGAATCGTGCCGCACGCTAATAAACCGTTAGCAGTCCTCTGCGATATGCTGGGGTGTTAAATCTGATTCAAATTCCAGTTTATTAAGGACCCTTCTTCTGGTTTTCGTATCTGTATCCGATACAAATCTTTGAGAAAATATAATGCATTTGAAATTGTTAACACTTATCTCCGACAACTTGAAATCATCGCAGTGTTTGTTAACTACGCTAGCAAAAGTTGTGTAGTTTTCGTCGACTTTCCTTGTAAGGTTCGTACATTTCAAACTTTTGTGAACAAAGAGACGTTTTAGAGCTAAACAATTTTGTCAATAATTGTATCGCTTCACCAAATATAATGTCGCTGTTTTTGTGGTAATATATGATTTACAACTTTGGTATGTTCAACCGTACCCAAATTTCCTTAAAAGAAAAAGAATCTTTTTAAAATCAGTCCAATTCGCACTGTCCGTATTATAAATAATCTCGTATTATTCTGAAATACGAAGCAAACTTAACCACGTTGTGAGGATCGTTGTTAAACCCATCAATAGTATTTCAAACAACTGTTTGAAAAAGAACTTTCATCTTTACCATTTGATACCACACGATAATTCAAATATTTTTTCTGTTCCTGTTGAGTATGAAGAAACATTGCCTTAAATGTTTTCATTTGTTCCAGCTTATTTGATTCCATGTTCATTTGATATTCTTTTTATTCTTTCTGTTGTTTTGGAATTTCTCTTCCATTCGAAGTTTTTCTGCATCCATTTGTTCTTTCTGCAATTCCGTTTTCTCTTTCTGCAATTTCATTTTTTCTGCATCCATTTTCATTTTATATTTCGTATGTTGTTCTTGGAATTTTTCTCTATTCAAAGCATTTCTTTCTGTTGCTGACTTTGTTGATGCCGTAAGATGTCTAAAATTACATTTCTTTCGTCACTTAAAATAAACTGACTTATATATATATATATATATATATATATATATATATATTACTATTAGATTAACGATAAGCGATGTATCGCTAAATAATAATTTATCGTTATTATATAAAGCTCAATATGATGGATAGAGCAATCAATTAAGGAGATGAAAGATGAGAATAAAAAGTTGTATAGATACAATATTTATTAAGACATAAGAAATTCAAAACAAGAAGCTTCTTGTTTTGAATTTCTTATGTCTTAAATATTGTATCTATATAACTTTATATTTTCATCTTTCATCTCCTGTATCTCTCTCTTTCTTTCTCTCTCTCTCTCTCTCTCTCTCTCTCTCTCTCTCTCTCTCTCTCTATATATATATATATATATATATATATATATTATTCACACGGTCGTGGGTTTTCTGATTGGGAAATAAGTTCTCAACCTCTCAGAAGAACGAAAAAAAGTAGCTCGTACAAGCTTAATTACGTGTTTCTGATTAACTGAAAAGAAAATCGACAGACTTTTTTTCGCCTTTTTCCTTCGCGGTGTAACGACTTAAATTTCCAAAGTTTGATTTGAAAACGGTTTCGTCTTACCTAGAAAACGACAAACTCTCTTCGACGTTGAAGTGTTTTCTATCGTAGAGTTTGCACACTTTGCTTGTTAAAATTCAGTTTGATTTCAACTTCTAGCTCTATCGTTAACAAATATCCAGAACATACCACCAAGGTCTTTTTTTAAAAATCCAACATTCCAATTGCAGAAACATATATCCAAGTTGTCGTTGCCAGTGTTGTGTGCAACATGAATCCGGGTTATTTTTGTGCTCGAATGAATCCGACTTCCTTGTCGCCAGAGTTGTGCGACATACGTTCGAAAAAAATAATCTTGTATATAATGTTATGGGATATAGCTTTCGAATCCTAGTTGCCAGTGTTGTGCGACGTTCATTCGAAATATGTTGTCCTTAATAAGTCCGAATACCTCGTCGTCAGTGTTGTGGGATATAGGTTTCGAATCCTCGTCGCCAGTGTTGTGACCTTGAAGATCCGATAATTATCCAGACAAAATGGTGGTATATTTACAAGAGTGTATTTACAGAAGTACAGAAATAGTATGTTACAGAAAGTATGCGTCCGATACTGTGGCTATGATTGTCACTAATGACTACCGCCATAATTGCTACAAAACTTAATGGTAACTTTATTCTTAGTCTCTGGAAGAGTCCATCTAAATAAACATTACACCATAACACTCATATTCGTTAATGTTAATCTTTTATTCTCTAACAGCACCGTAGGTTTACACATTATAAGCCCCTCTCGGGTGGGGAGTAAACGAAAGTTAATCTTTGCTTTTATGGGTAGTCATTTTTGTCAGCCAGTCTTTTACTCCCCTCCTTTCCTATTGGGTTATACAAGGGCTTACTTTTTGCCTAGCCCGCTTAGTGTCCCGGGGATTGAACATTTATGGTGTTGTCTATTTCAGGCTTGGTTTATCTTGAAGTAATTTCACCTTTTTTCTCTTTTTAGTATTATGATAAGGGCCCATTACTTCAAGTGTCTTCAAGCCTTGGCTGGAGCGACTTCCATAAAAGAAAAAAACTGCGACTGAACGCAATCAGCTCGTGTTCTACTCTTAACTTCTAACGGCATCTAAATTCAGCTACATTCATGTATTTAACTACCCCAATCATGCTTATATATTAACGGTCTTAGTTCATCGCAAGACGGATATGACGTAATAACGCCAGGGTAAAATAAATTGTTCGTTCTGATTGGCAAATAAAATAATGAAGGAAGTTTAAATACAAAATAAAACAGGATGATAAAACCAAGGATAATATAAATGAAAACTTTTTATTTAAATTTTATTAACAAAAAAGTTTAAAATTTTCAAATATTTTTTGCTATTTCACGAAGTACATGAAATACTTTTATTCAATGTAATATTTTTACCATTAGATTAAGTAACCAATACGATTCTAAGTTCACAGAGTAAATAAAATATTTCTTTTCTTTTTTACTACATTACTTACTAGCAAATGTTTACAAACAATAAAAACATAATAAAATCATATTAAAATAAATAATGAAAGTATGAGAGATATTTTGCGCCTGTATGTCTGTAATCAAAACTACGTCACAATTTAAAAAAATATATTACTTCATATTCTCACATTTTTATTTTCTGAATATTCAAAAGAATTTAATACAAGCAAATAAATGCGCGCTTCTGGTGTATGTGTTGTTGCTCGTCTATTTATCTATAGTTAGACAAACAATTTTCACTTAATAAAGGCATCTGTATATATAGCCATACGCACAAGCGCGTGCCCCAACATATATATATATATATATATATTTGTGTTTGACGGCTATGATAATGTAGTTTGGTAGAAGACATCGTTGGATACGAGGCGTGGTAAATAGAACAAACGACAATAATGAAAGGTTTCAATGATTTTAGATAATTAATTTTATTTACAAACGTGATGTGTCGAATTAGATATCAGTGTTGTTGAGTTCTTTGAATTTTCGAGGTGTTCCTTTATCTTCAGAGAGAGGAGGAAAAATGTGCAAACCTCAGATAAAATATATTTTGTCGGGAAGTCGGAAGTTAATGGGATTTATTACATTATATCCGCAGAAGTAGCTAATTATTATCGCAGAAAATAGATTGTGAGCCAGCATATATATATGTTGACATTCTTATAATTAATGTAATATTTTATCAGTAATAGTTCTCCAAAGTAACATCACTAAGCTTGATACTCCACCAGACTAAATGAATTCTTGTTCGAGAAAGTTATCTTGTTCAAGAAAGTTATACTATAACATAGTTAACTGATCAACTAGGAGAGGAAAATTAATATTCTTGAATTCTTTACTAACTCAACGCCTGAGAAATAAAGGAGAAATTTGATATAATATTCCAATATCTATGTATCTCATGTAGAGACTAAGTGTTAGCCTCGGGAATAAGCTCCTTGATTTCTGAAAACTTTGACTGAAGTAAAATGAAAGAAAAAAAAAATCATACAGTATCTCACATTAAAAATCTAATATTAATTTGCTCGCCGGGTAAGCTTGTTGGGTGGCATCGTCTCAGCGACTGCAAAAAGCCTACTTGTGAGATATCGACATTGGTTCTTAGTAGTTAGATGACTACACACCTTGTTGAGAAGAGTAGGTACATTACGCAGTTGCCCTTCACCACTGTTTGCCTGATCTGTGTTAGTTAATAGGTTTTCTTGTATGTGGCGTGGTTGCTCAGGTTGCAGAGTACTCACCTCGCAAGAGACTCGGGTTTCGAATCCTGAGTTCGGATGTGCCCTTTTGATGAGCCCAAAGAGGGTCTAAGCTACAGTCTAGGGCTTTCGGTATGTGGCTTTCATATATATATATATATATATATATTATAAAAATATAATAATATAAAAATTTAAATAAATTATTTGTATTTAACTCTCACTTTTTAGTGATCGAGCACTTTATTGATTTCTTTTTAATATTACCTGACCCACTATAAATATTATATATATATATATATATATATGCCCATCTATATATGTTTATCTATCTTTTGATATTTTTTCCCAAATCTTCCTATATTTTCCAAACCAATTACCTGCTCTTCGCATCTATTTGTTAGTCTGTTTATTTTTTCTACCTACCTAACTGGGCATAATTAAAATAGTTATCAGATTTAATGATTACGTAACATATTTCTCCATATCCGCCCACGGCAGAAATCGTCATGCAGTAAATAATGCACATTCCAGCAACACAACTTTATTCGACTTGTAAGTGTCATAATAAGATACTTTCTTTTTTAACGTTTCTCTTCGGCCTGAAGGTATGCATTGATATTCGTACAGCTCGACGAAATTATATCGACGGAAAAGAATCATTTTTTTTATCACCCAAATTATCATACTTTTTCGTTTTAAATCTTATCAGTATATTGTCATGCTGTGACAGGCTTAAATTGCAAATTTAATCACATACGCACATACCTACATACAGTTCTCTCTCGCCCGCTTGCTTTCTCTCTTTCTTCCTTTTCTCTCTATTTCTCCCTGTCTGTCCGTCTGTCTGCATTTCTCTCTCTCTCTCTTATCTCACTCTTCTCTCTCTCTCCCTCTCTCTCTCTCTCACTATATTTATTAATTAAACACATTCCCCATTTAAGCCAAGTAACTGTGTTTGCATGTCGGATAGCAACTTCTACTGATTATGAAATTTCGACTGTCTGAAGCCTTGACATAGGATTTCCTTTTTATTGGACAATTTCTATCCCTCATATATATATATATATATATATATATATATATATATATAATATTTATAAATAAATATTAATTATTTATTACCTACATATATATATATATATATATATATATATATATAAATATATATATTATATATTTTATATATATATATATATTCATATATATATATATATATATATATATATATATATATATATATATATATATATATATATATATATATATATATATATTATATATATTATATATATAATATATGTATATTATATTATATATACTTTATCTATATATATTTTATATATATTTATATATATATTATATAAATATAATTTGGTTTAAAAAAATTATATGTTATATATATATATGTGTGTGCGTGGGTGTGTTAAATGTTTAGGCCGGGTGTACTAAAACGGTAATCTGGCAAGAGTAGGCGCACTTGAAAAGGTCCTGGCGAAAAAAAATTACATGATTGATTGTCGAAAATAAAATTATCCTTGGTTTAAGTCAAACAACCCGGAGGGCAAAAAAAACAAAACATAGTGAATTGTCAGAAATAAAATAATTTTTATGGAAACCACCTGCAAACGTTTAGCGGCAGAAAGAAATAATCTTTCGTCGAATAAACGGGGTTGGGCGTGGTTACATTAACACCGAATTCTCACTGTTTTTTAGGTGGAGGTGTGAGTGTCATAACGGCCTTTTGGTCAAGATCAAAGTGTAGTATCTGTTCCGATGGATACGGCACCACATAGACCGGTATTGTTTTGGCCTTCGGGGCTTGATTTACGCCGGTCTGTGGGTTTGTCCTGTGCAAAAACCACCCGTCAAATTTTTGCGCATGTGTCTTCTTTCCTAACTAACCCGCACTCGTTCACCACCAAGACATATATTCTTACATATTAGTGTGTCATCATTCCTTTAAGCATACCCCCCACCATATATATATATATATATATATATATATATATATATATATATATACTAGCTGAAGTACACGTCTACGCCGGGTTTATCAACTTTTTTTGAATTTTCGAGCCAAGATTGGAAGTTTAAAACGTCTATTAAATATTTTTATCCATTTTTTCTGATGCCAATTTGAAGAAGGCAAAACTTCGCCAAGAATCGTATATATGATAGAAGTGAACAGTTTTTTCTTGCATTGCCGGCATCTACAGAGACATCGAGTCGCGTGGCCGTCAATATTCTTCGTCTTGTCGTTTCCTTTTGTCAAAAGTTCAAGGTTTGAGTATAGGCTAAGACGTTACTTTGAAGTCTCAGACACTGCAGCGCTAACTACTCGAAAAATCTTTAGAACCAGTCTATGATAAAACACCCAGTCCCAGTCATACTAGCACCTTTTTCTTTACCGAATTTACGGAGGAAATACATCGGTATTTTCGATGTCTAGAGACACACAGAAAAGATTCTTGCTTTTAATAAACATAAGAGTTAATTTTAGGATGGGGCGACCACTTAATAAGAACTAACAATAAGAAATATTTATAAAATTCGTCACATGTAACAACATAAATATATATACATAATGTTAGGTATGTGTATATGTTTATATATTAATATGTACAGCATTTACTTATACACAAATGAACCGATCATTATGAATGCTGGTCGTAAGGTTGGATAATGTGGGCTTCATTTAGTTTATTTTAGTTTTATGCAAAGAGGACAAATAAGGGGTGGAAGCCCTTCGTGAAAATTCAGCCATTCCCGATTTTTGTGTAATTTTAATAAAAAGTATTAATAATGAATTAGTAAATATTCACCAAATTTCAGTTTCTTTGGAATATTTTAAAGAGGTTTTAGGGGATATGATATAGCTATTGAAAATTCCAATAGTTCAAACGTGCATTAAATTTGATCCATAGTCATTAGACACTAATTAAGCAATTTATTTTTAACAAATCTTAAGCATGAGTCTTAAATTTTAGACATTTTCTAGAATCAAAATAATATAATAGATTTTGATCAAAATTGGAATAAGAATTCTAGACATAAGGTTTAGTATCTTGATTTTAATCTTCGTAAGGGCAAATAAAAGTGGCGCAAAACTGTTATGTTCTTGGAATTAATTTTACCCGTCTTGGGACAGGTATTTTTCTAGTATAATATATATATATATATATATATATATATATATATATATATATATATATATATATATGTGTGTGTGTGTGTATATATATATATATATATATATATATATATATATATATATATATATATGTATATATATATAAACATTATTAAAACAACAGAACTTTTTTGACTGGTTATACCTTTTCAATTTTTCTAATGATTTTTAACGTGTTAAAATCAAACAAATTGATAAAAGATCCGTACGTGTTACAAATATTTTCGATTCTTTTTCGAATCATCTTCATGTGTTGATGGCCAAAATCAACTAAAAAACTAGCAAAAGGATGGAATTTTTTAAATACACCGGAGAGACGTGCACGTAAAAAAATGCCTACATTGTTAAAAGAAAACAGCTTAATTAAATCTTTTTTAATTTACTATGTATTTAAAAAATTTTTTATTAAAATAATGGCTGATTTATTTGTTGTAGTCGAATAATCATGGAGAAGGGAAAATTGGGAGGTAGGCAATAATTAATTTAATAAAATGTCCATTTTTTTCGAATTTGAATTAAGCGACGCCAGGGTGGTGTCACTGACTAAATTAAACTATGCTAAGCATTTTTAAATGGTTTTACTAGTCTTTGGCTAAGATCAAAGTGTAGTATCTATTCCGATGGATACTGCACCCTATAGACTGGTATTGTTCTGGCCTTCGGGGCTTGATTTACGCCGGTCTATGGGTCTGTCCTGCGCAGTTCTAGGAGGTCCACCCTCCCAGGCTTCGCCTCCCCTCTTTGGGGAGGAGTAAGTTTATTGCTTACTGCCTGAGGCGCCCCTACTGGGGAATGCCGACGGGGCTGCCCAGATAATTTTTAAACCCCACTTTCCCGACCCAACCTTGGGTCATATCTTACTTGTGGGATTAAGATAAAAACTGGCCTTGTGCCTAACTCCTGGAGAGGAGTAAATCAATACTAGTCTCATATGCAATATTATTAATTTTAGGTCGTTGTATTTTTATGTATATGGCTTCAAGTATTTTTAATTTTTTCAAATTTGTCTCAGAATGTATTATTTTCGTGTTGTTTACTAAAATTTGTCTTAATTCAGATGAGAGGCAGTTATGTATTTGTAGGTGTTTGTAGATCGAGATGCATTGTGGGCATCTAGTTAACTCTAGTTTAATCTACAAACATTATTTTTAACAATGTTTGCATGAATGAAAAAATGCTGCCTGAATACACACACAATATATATATTTATTTTTACAACTTTTAATTATACATTTTTATAACATGAAGGTAGAACTAGAGCTCTAATAAAACTTTTAATGTCAATTTCCATAAATTCAATAAAAACAGTTTTTATTTGTATACAATTGTTTCGGCTTACCTCAATCACATACATCTTCATGATATAATGAATATTAAAAAAAGTGCATAGCATCAAATTTTCTTGAGGAAGAGTTCATCAGTGCTCAGAAAACGTTCGCTCTTCAGACTGGAAAAAAGTGCATTACCTATTCATTTATCTTTATTTTTTTGTTATATTATTTGACCTATTTTCTATTTTTCGTATAGTTTTCTATTTTTCAATGGGATAAAATCCGTTGACGTCTAGTTTACATCTGAATGTTCGAATAGTAATTTATTCGTACCATGTGCGTTAACCCCCTTTTGGCGTAATTATACTTTATTATTAACCATCGATAAAAACATCTGTTCAATATTCAAACATATGAATTCATATTTCCACTAACCGTCGTTTTCAGGGTGGGCCAAAATAAGGGTTCTATCTTTAAATTTGAATAACTTGAATTTGAATAACTTCCACAAAATAAAAGTTAAACTCACCAAACTGTATGTGTGTGTAGACTGACCCTTCTGAGATTTTTTGAAATAAACAAAACAAATTTTAGCCGAAAAACACTTCTTAAAACTTACAAAAACTAAAGTATTGTTTTTTACACTGTTTTGAGTTTTTTAAGCAAAAATAATGTTTTCTAAATGAGGGTACGTTCCTTAGGGCTAATACGGCTCATGCTTGCTTCGGAAGGGGTCCTTTACTTATTCTAAAAAAAAAAAAAAAAAATCAATAAATAAAAAAGTTATGAATTTTTAAAAATAGGACCCTTATTTTTGCCCACCCTGTATGTTAAAATCTCTTTTCGATCTACTAAACCTTGGTTTTTAATGTTAACACATTTTTCAGGTTTCTTTTTCGGTGTACATCTAGGGTCCTTCGTTACCTCGTGTTGACAATTGCTACGTGCCTATCCAACTTTCGGTCAGAAATTATAAACAAACATTTCATGTTGATACGGTCTATTCTTTGATTTATATTTAAACTTTCTTATAATTCTTAATGGTACTTTAAGAATATTACATTTCAATAATTCTATTGTAATTTAACCTGAAAAAAAACCCCGAACAAATTATAAACATGATTTTATGCTAAAGCTGAATTACCTGCCTTTAGCTGCGGACCAAATGACACACCTAATAAGAAATAAAGTTATTTACTTCCTTAAAACATCATCTTCATAACAGAAGCGGCCATCTTAGATTCAACAGATACAATCTCTATGCGTTTAATATCTTTTTAATATTACATTATCTTGTGCAAATATATATATTTTTTTGAAAATGTATCTTAGCACTTTTTCATCTATCTGTATTTATTGGTAATATGCGTTTTTTACAAAACAAGAACAAACAAACAAAAAAAAACAAAAAAAAAACGATCGCTTCATTTTATGCTTAGCATTTCATCCGACTTGGAATAATACATTTTGCTTCGAAAAGAGCGTAAATCAGCTTTATGTAAACTCTTATTTTTGAAAATTGATTTAAATACTAGCCCCTTCCAAACAAAGCTTATGTTAGTTTTGCAATAAACACATAATTTGTTTTGAAAAAATAAACTATACGAATGTTTGTAAACATTCCTATAGTTTATCTTTTTAAAGTAAGTCTTTATTATGAGATTTTATAAATGCTTTTCTGGTCTTTTATTCTGATGAATCTTTATTTTGGAACATTCAGGATATGCTTGAATATCTTGTTTGTCTGTATATATAGTGAAACGGTCGTAACAATGAATCTATTCACTGGTGAATACAGATATAGTCGCTGAAATCTATATTTTTATTGTCTATTTATATCTGCTCGGGAGTTATAAATATATATCTATTTGGCTTAAACTTTGAAAGTTTGACTACATTCTCCATTTTATATATATATATATATATATATATATATATATATATATATATATATATATATATATATACTGGTAATAAAATGTTTTATTTATGCAAACATAATTTGGCTACACATTTAAAAACATGTTTCAGTCACAGCTTTAAAAAGCCTGACATCTTTAAGCCAGTATGTCCTTTCTTTATGCCTTCATTATGTGGAACCGAAAGCTGAAATATTGTATAAAGTAGTACACTACTTTTATTATAAAGATTCTCTGGATTTTGTTACCCTGTGGATACAAACTTTATCTGGATTACTATATATATATATATATATATATATATATATATATATATATATATATATATATATATATATATATATATAAAATGGAGAATAAATCTAAAGAGAGCAAGCACGAAAGCTCGAAATGCGTTATAAAATCACAAAATTATAAAATGATAAAATAATTAAATAACAAACAATTGTTGAAAAAAGTTTTTTACTAATGTTGGTAGCCTCACTTCTTTAAAGATATATATATATATATATATATATATATATATATATATATATATATATATATATATATATATATATATATATAACAGTTTTTTAAAATTATATTCCAATAACCATGGTTTGTTTTATTACTTTTATTTTTATTTTTTTCCCATTTCCAAAAATTCCAAATTTCTGTGAGATATATTTAACGATATATATTTAACAATATTTAATTAATATAATTTAAATATTAATTAATTATTTATATATCTCACAGAAATTTGGAATTTTTGGAAATGTCAAAAAAATAAAAATAAAAGTAATAAAACAAACCATGGTTATTGGAATATAATAAAAAAAACTGTTCTATATTTTGCTCTGTTATCAATAATTGACAAACATTGAGCTGAATCTTCAAAGGAGACTACAAAGTAAAAGGATCTGATGATATATGATAGTACATATATTGTCTTTAATAATTAATATATATATATATATATATATATATATATATATATATATATATATATATGTGTGTTTCTGTGTGTGTGGAACTTTTTACTTTTTGTTGTTTAGATTTTAAATTTTAAATTTTAAATCTCTCGGGCGCTTGGAGATCACACGACCTAAATTCACAGATCAAAGAAAAATTCAATAAAATCTTTTTACTTGCCTGGGACGTATACATATCGGAAAATTTGCGGGTAGAAATCCCGAATTTGTAAAAAATAATTAAAGTAAAGAAATAACAGAAGTAAAATTGAAGATTAAAATATTGTAGTGTAATTCACGCGAGACGCAATTTTCCGAGGAGACATACATAAAAAGAGACTGGAGAGAGTCTGACAAAAATGACCAACTATAGATCTCCTTTGTTTAGATTTGAAACCGACGGTAATGATGTTGTTTTAATCTTCTTTAATTACACCCCCCAACACACACACACCCACACACACACACACACACACACACACACACACATATATATATATATATATATATATATATATATATATATATATATATATATATATATATATATATATATAATTGAATGAAAATTTAAAGATAAATAATGATCTATGGTGATAATGGGAAGCTCAATATACTGGATAGAGCAATAAATCTAAAAAATCAATGATGAAAATAAATGTTGGAAAAATTACAAATTTTATTAATTCATCTAAAGTTCAAAACGAGGAATAACTTCATGATCCTTAACCCAAAGATTTTCAAAGAGAATGCTTATAGTCAACAAATATATAAATATTAAATTTTCAAAGTTATATTTTTGTTATCTGATGAAAATAATTTATCTTTGAAAATCATTGAAATTATTTCTTGTTTTGAACTTTCATAAATTAATAAAATTTGTAATTTTTCCAACTTTCATTTTAATCATTTATTTTCTTTCTTTCTTTCTCTCTCTCTCTTTCTCTCTCTCTCTCTCTCTCTCTCTCTCTCTCTCTCTCTCTATATATATATATATATATATATATATATATATATATATATATATCATGGACTCTCCCGTCGATTTCGACGTATGAGGTCTTGACAACTCAACATTTGTTTAGTCTACGATGGGTGTAGCATGCTTACA
The DNA here is from genome assembly GCA_963556195.1 of Sepiola atlantica. Classification (NCBI taxonomy): domain Eukaryota; kingdom Metazoa; phylum Mollusca; class Cephalopoda; order Sepiida; family Sepiolidae; genus Sepiola; species Sepiola atlantica. The sequence continues at coordinate 80,784,222 of OY744524.1, read as the reverse complement.
TTTACTCAATCGTAAATGGCATATATATATATATATATATATATATATATATATATATATATATATATATATATATATATATATATATATATATATATATAGGCTAGAAATAGATAAGTCTGCGGAAGTCATCTAAATTTACGGATATATAAAAAAGTATGATGTAAGAAAAGAAATTAAAAAAAAAATATCGATGGCTAAAACTATAAGAAAAAAGAAAATAATTGGGCTAAACAACAAAAGACGGTTAGTGAAAATATATGCCTTAATTCAGGAATATTTAGGTCAATATTTAAATGATTAGAAATACAAATAACGAAAAGCATAAGATACGTATATACCAGGATATACTGAGATCATAGTTCGATGTAAAAAAAAAAAAAATTGATAATGAGTACTGGTTATATTTTAGGCTCTAATAGCCTAGTTTTTCATTGTTTTTGTTTTTATTTGCTTTATTGTATATGTTGAATAAAAAACAAGTTTTATGAAATGACTTGAATCTGTCCTTCATAACATTGATATGGTATAAAATTAAATAAAAATTATTGAATAAAACATAGCTCTGGCCTAACACTATTGAGCTATTATAATTTCTTTACGTAATAAAATTTATATTTAAATATATATGTATATATATATATATATATATATATATATACAAATTCTAATAATTAAAAAAAAATACACACACACACACATATATATATATATATATATATATATATATATATATATATATATATATATTTATAGACATTATTGGTCACATATGTGCATATATGTTTCGGTTGTACTCTTCGCAGAGAGTGAATCTCTTCAGACCAAAGACGTCTTTGGTCTGATGAAGTTCACTCTCTGCGAAGAGTACAACCGAAACATGTATGCACATATGTAACCAATAATGTGTGTATGAATAAAAATTTATAATTAAGAACAGCTCTACTTGTTATTGAGCACTTTTTATAAACACTTGAGTTTCAACGCATTTACATCTACAGAAACTAATACAATACATTTACTATATATATGTATATATATAACAGAGTAGAATCTAGAGTAGACTTAATACATATGAAGGACCTAATATATTTTAGATAGAACTCTATAACAATAATAAATAATAATACATGTTAAGATAAGCCACATATATTGTCATTTATTGTTGTTATATATATATATATATATATATATATATTTACGCAGCAGTGGTTGGATGTAGGTATGTATGTATGTATGACTGTGTTCGTGTATATGTATACCATTGTTTCTGCATGTTGTTTCTTTAGAATCATGTTAGAAGAGGACCTCCCTCCAATCAATAATTTTGTGGTGGTGTGCACGTAGGGAAGATCGCCGTTATCAATTCAAAGAAACGCTTCATAAATATCCATAAAATTATCCAGGATTTTTGGTTTTGTCCGAAGAAAAAAACAGAAGAAAAAAACTGAAATAAAAATAGAAATAAAAATAGAAACAGATAAGTCAAAAGAAAACAGAACAAGAAAGAAAAAGAAAAGAAAACAAAAACAGGAAAGCACGTCTGGCCTGCGGTGCAGGAGTCTTCGAGAACCATTTTCTTCTGACACGAATTTCATATTCCTCGAGGCGCCTACGAATCATGCGACTCAATCCACGCTCTTCTTATTGAATCATTAATTCTATAATTGCTAATTAGCCTTTGGCAGGAAACCTCCACAGGCTGAAAAAAAGACCGAACGCACACAGACAGGGAAATGATTACACATCAAAATGCACACACTACACACTATACGCACTCAAACAGACATATGTGTATATAGGGTGATCGAACCGTATTATCTGTATTTAAATTACTTGCCATTATGGCTTCGCGTAATTACCTTAAAATATAATAAAATAAAAATTACATTATATTTTATTATGTAAATTTAATAAAACTTATGTAATTTTACCTGTAATATACAGTAAAGTATAACACTAACCATATCAAACATAACATCCACGTACATTATACCTATCTTGCATATATATATATAAATATATATATATATATATATATATATATATATATATATATATATATATATATATATATATATATATATAAATATACAGGCAAAATGCCTTCAAAGAAACAATGTATTAGATTCGAGTAATTAAATCAAAAGAAAAAATAAAAATATTTCAAAACATTTCTCAAAATATTTCAAAATACCTTCCGTTTTTTTTTCTTCATCCCGATTTTTTTTAGCTAATATTTCGCTTGATAAAAACAAGCTTCGACATACTCATATATTTATATATATATATATATATGTATATATATAAATATATGAGTATTATTGACGCTCACGCGCACGCACCTATCCCATTGAAAAAGTATTACTTAATATAACCTTAAATTTGATGCAGAGCAATTCTTTTCTCTATTTTTATTTTATATCTAACTTATTGTAAACAGTTTTTTTGCGGGGAGATCGTGAGTTTGGCTCCTAACCCGAGAAATTTACAAAAAATGTGCCCATGTTACTCACCGGGTTGCCGAGAATATATATTCCAAAATTCATAATTGTCGGTCAATCAAAAAATAAATAAAAATAAAAATACTTTATGTATATGCACTCTCTAAATGTTACGATTAAAAAAAAATAATATGCCCATGTTACTCACTGTATCTTTTAGAATATATATTTTAAAAAATCGTAATGATCCGTCCATTAGTTTAGGATATTAAATGTAATTGCAGGCGGGTTCATGTAGGTACATCCCTCTAAATGATAAAATTTACAAAATTAAATGTGCTCATGTTACTCACCGGGTTGCGAAGAATATATATTCTAAAATTGTTAATGATCGGTTCACAAAATAAATTAAAACAAAACTTTCTCTCCCTCTCTTTATATATATATATATATATATATATATATATATATATATATATATATTCACCCCTCTAAATGTTAACATTTACGAATAAATTTGCCCATGTTACTAACCGTAATTTTAGAATATATATTCAAAAATTCATAATGATACGTTTATTAGTTTAAAAGATTACCATATATATATATATATATATATATATATATATATATATATATATATATATATATATATATATAACATGCCTTATTCAGAGTACAGAAAATTTTTAATTTTTTAATTCATTGTCGTGATCTCTCGATCGGGGACCCCGATTGCTCCCGATGGTAATGGAGTGGCCGTAGGATAACAACAATTTTGTGATTTTAAACAGAAGTCTACTATTAAGACTATTGAATCTTAAAAGGGCATTAACTATAAATATTCTTTTTAAATATTAAAGTGGTCGATACCTACAGACGACGTCGTTTCGAGTTTTCTACCCTCATCAGTGCAGGAGTAGCGGTTGTAAGCGATTACATGGGCTCGAACGCAAATTCAGTCTAGAATCACGAGCCTATACACACACACACACGCACACACACACACACACATATATATATATATTCATATTGTGTATGTATATGTTTACGCGTCTGTGTATCTTAGATAAAGAATGTACTTTCAGTTTTAAACTAGAATAATTCATAATAATAATGAATATATATATATATATATATATATATATATATATATATATATATATATATATATATATATATATATATATATATACATTTAATAATTCAAACAGACACTTGATAAAAATAAGATAGGCAGACATCCTTCCTTTGTTTTGCTTTCGCTTTGTTTTGGAATATTGAGTCAGATTCTCTAGTTGAATGAAGACAAGAGTAAGTTCTGAATTGCTTAAAGTAATAAAAAAAGTAAGAGAAAAACGAAAGATATGTTTCGAAGGAATTCAAAACGTTCTGAATTGCTCTTACTCCGGTCACGTGTCGACCCTAATCATTCCCAATGTAAATTTAACAATAAGATATATTTAGACACCGGATGATTCCCTGCTTTTTAATTAGTTTACCTTTGAAACTCCCCTTTGGTTTGTAATTTCTCCTTTCCTTTTGCCAATACTACTTCTATATGACTGTCTTATATATATTTCAATCACATATATATATGCATATGTATGTTTCTTTTTTATGTATCGCTCTCTCTCTCCCCCCCCCTCTCTCTCTCTCTCTCTATATATATATATATATATATATATATATGTATATATATATATATATGTGTGTGTGCTTATGTACGTTTTTGCATATCTTCCATCTCTAAATGAATTTTAATTTTATAAACACTATCACTATATATATTCCCAAAATTACAGATATTCTCGTTCTTTGCCGCTTTTAGCATTTTTCTCTATTGAAAAAGCCCACGCAGCAGTTGGGCGAAACGTTGAGTTCCACCGAAGTTTCATTGTTCTTGGCAGACTGTGCCTCCGGCGAATCAGCAGCACTTCTTCAGCAGTTGAAAACTCTGAAAAAAGCATATGCTCTATATTTATATGTGTGTGTGTGTGTGTGTTGCGCACATACACACATAAATGTAAGAGATAGAGAGAGAGAGAGAGAGAGGGAGAGGGAGAGGGAGAGGGAGAGAAAGGGTGTTAAACGAGGATGAATAAGCTATGCACAAAATTCAATTAAATTAAAATCTTTGCTTATAAGTGTTGGTAATTATTGGAAGGATACATCATTCCCGTTTATATGAATGTTTACCAGTTACGCCTACTACTCATACGAACACTAAGATTTATACAGACTACTTTTTTTCATTCGAGAGAAAAATCCAATTCGATGTAATTAGCGTCTCAGTCCATAAATAGATTTGTTAAACTCAGCGGAGACGGGAAGGTCAGAGAAGAGACCTGGAAAGATGTTTTGCCAATCGACTTCACCGGAAACTCATAATGACAAATGGATTTGCGATCTGAATTTTTAATTTCATTTTGAGAAATGTTATTAATCCAATAGTTCTTATGTTGTACCTTCGTTTATAAACAATACGAAAAGAAACATTATTACATAAATTATATTATAAAGTATCAAACCCATGCTATAATCAGATCACGTGTTAACAATGCCACATTAATATATATATATATATATATATATATATATATATATATATATATATATAGGGAGAGAGAGATAGATAGACAGATAGAGAGAGAGAGAGAGAAAGTCTTCAACATATATATATATATATATATATATATATATACATATATATATATATATAGTGGTATAAAAAGTTACACAGAAATGCTTGTGTTTCACTTCCGAAGGAAATTCTCAGACTAAATACATATATTTACATTCTAAGATCTTTTTATCGTCCAGCAGTGTCAATTAAAACATTACATTTGTGAATGAAACAGAAATGTGTCGGTGTTGCCATATATATATATATATATATATATATATATATATATATATATATATATATATATATATATATATATACTATTTCTAAGCTCTACTTATGCATTGGGTACTGTAGAAGTAAATAGTGACATTATATATATATACAGAGAGAGAGAGAGAGAGAGAGAGAGAGAGAGAGAGAGAGAGAGGGGGGAGAGAGAGAGTATAAAATATATCTATGGAAACAAAGCTACACAGCTTTGTTCATGTTTTATCCCAGCTTAGCATAACAATCCAATGCGGGGATGAAACATGGACGCCTCTGTGTAGTTTATTTGCCAGAAATATATTTTCATACTACTACTACTACTACTACTACTACTACTACTACTACTACTACTACTACTAAGATCTACTCACGTATTAACGTAATCAAATTTAATCACCCCTGACTTTGATATACATGCGACTCAGGACCGCTTGTGAATTTCATATTCCCTAGTATCTTCCGGCTCAATCTGCCCAAGGTGAATGCTGCAGCAGGCACCAGGATTTTCTGCTAGAAGAGCAATCTAATATCTACTATAAGTTTACTAGTCATTTCTGAGTGCTTTTAATAGTTATAAGAAGAAAAAGTCATGCAGTGAAACATTGCCCTAGAGGCACCAATGCCTGTATGATTATACTTAAACAATTACATCATACATGTTTTAGTGCACAGTCGTCTCTCACTTAGCTGTCGGCTAAGAAGGCCGCGCTTTTCTATTATGTAATCTTATACGCCGAAACACATTGTGTAACTAACACGTCGTTTTAAATCAAGAGGTAGGCACACCGATGCCACACGGAGGCTCAAATTCCCTTTCTTTCATCGCTTTTAATCAACATTTATTACCGGAAACGTGGCCATTTTGGAAATTCAAGCCTAATATGTTCTCTGGTCGTTATGTGGTTGTAATAATGTCGAGAATAGCAATTTAAATTGGGTAGGATTTGCTTACAAGTCTATTGCTCCATTTATTACGTTAAATACTGGACGAGTAGACTCATTAGTATATAATTTTGTTACTTGAAAATAACAGGAAATAAAAGTTCAGTCCGGGTAAACGTAATGAACTCGAAGGTTAGTTGTACTTAGCCATGGGAACTGATAGAAGCGGATGTGACGTCACATGATTCAAAGAGAGAATGTTCTAGAGAAGTAGTCAGTTCTATTTAAAGCCTAGTAGTGCGAACATCTTATTTTTAAATGTCCTGATAAGATATGATGAAATAGTAATTATCGACTTCTCCCTGTCTCTCCCCTCACCCGTCTTACTGGTTAGTAATTTGGAAAAAGAACAAAGCGAATAAAACTCATCTATCTTCAAAAGTTTTGTTTTGACTTGCCCATTTTTTCAAGGTATAAAAGAACTCAATTGCAGGCGGGGCTTCCACAGTCTGACAATATCAGAGTAAGGGCAAGTAGAAGAGAACGCAGCACAAGTTAAGATTATTAACTTCTATGTATGACACAAATTTGAAACGAAATTATTGTTTCGTGCATACTTTTTGGTCAAAATTTCAACAGCAACAAGAGAGAGAGAGAAAGAGAGAGAGAGAGAGAGCGCTAATGTAATGAGATTACTCCGGGTGATCAGAAAAAGCAGGATAATGTATAGAAGATGTAGGTCAGAGTGTGAGTAGACGTCACGTTTGGAATGCGACAGTGATCGTTTTGATAATTGTAAGGTTAAGACTAAAATTGAAATTGTTTTGTTTTTATTTTGAAGTATGCTGACTGAGAGATGTTCCAAAAGCAATTAAAAACGCACGTCACCGATCGAGAGAAGATTGGGGAAAACATGACTTGACGATCGAAATAAGTGGACGCTCCGTCTTTTGCTTCCTCAGCTAGGGTTGGGGAGTTGTGTCGGGTTAAATCTGGGGGTTTGGGGAGTTAGCTGTAACTAATAAGTGGCACGTTAAAACAGGAAGGTCAAAATTTTATATGCAATACATTGTAACCTATATATATATATATATATATATATATATATATCAGAAAAATTGAAAAAATAAAAAAGGTATAATTAAACAGACCAATTCTGTTATTTTTAACAATGTTTGCATAAATGAGTAAATTCTGCCTAAATACACACATACAATATATATATATATATATATATATATATATATATATATATATATATATATATATAACAATTCTTGTTTTCAATTTCTACACCTTTCCGATAATACGCCTATCACATGACCATTAGATGATATTTGGTTCGTCTGTTTTACGACATATTAACCTATTTTGGTTATTTAATACAGAATCACAACAAAAGAATTTTCTCGTATCTTTTACATCGTATACATTTTTTGGGGTTAATTAATTCCAAGTCTCACGTCGTCTGTTTCATATCATTGGCTGCCGTGGCGGCTTCAGGCTCTCTTCTATCGGAATGAGGTATCGCCTGGCTTAATATTAGGAGGTGCCCCTTCCAAGGCTTTACCTCCTCTCGTCTGTTTTACACCATACCAGTGGCTACGGTAGCAACCCTAGGCCCTCTTTTGTTGCAATAAGGCATGGTGCGGCTCAGTCCTAGGATATACACTCTATCAGGCATTACTTCCTTGCTCATGAAGACTGTTTACCTGGTGCTATATTCAGCCTTCGTGAGTCGAGCCGACTTCCTCCAAAGGCGAAAGTTTCTAGATAATATCAAATTCATAAGCAGTCCCAGTCGCGTGTATATACTGGTCAGGGGATATGATGACGTTAGAGTTTGTGTTTTTTTTAGAGTGTTGTCGCCGTCCTTCCACATACAGCGTCTGATATTCCGAAATAGTCACCCATCTGGTACTGACCAGGCTCAAGGTCGATTAACTTTTGTGGTCTAACAGGAACTGACGTATCAACGTGATAATGCCGTATATTACCGACAGACTAGGCAAAGGTGTGAGTCTTTTAGAAAGAGACGTTAAATTAGTGCATCTATCATTATTAAAAGAATTGGTATCTATCTATTTACTATCTGATGCATTAGACCTAACAGAAATTATTGTTGATATTATTATTGTTATTATAATTATTGTTGGATTTAATAAATATACAGGGTGATTCATAAGTCACTTAGCTATTTATTTTTTAAATTCTAAAGTTAAAAAATACAGTAATACAACACAGAAAGTTTATTCAACAAATTCATTTATGGGAGTTTACAATTACAGCAAATTTTCAAAATTTCCACCTTCGTTCTGCATGCATAGCTCCATTCTTTTTTGCAATGAATTTACGACTCTTTGTAGCATATTTGATTGATTAATTTTAACAAACTCGGCAGTGATTTTTGATTTGAGGTCGTCGATGTTAGTTATTGGCGTGGCAAATACTTGGTCACGTAAATATCCCCACAAAAAAATAGTCCAACGGCGTCAAATCAAGGCTTCGCGGAGACCAATTGATTGGCCCATCTCGACCCCACCATCGATGATTTACACAAATTTAAATAAATAAAAATAAATATATATAGAAACAAATATATAAACGAACAAATTTAAAATAACAAATAGCAGTAATTAGAGAGTAAGATAACAATTATCAAATGTTCATAGTATGTTTGTGCTTCATATGGTAATCATTTTAAATAGCTAAGTGAAGTGATTTATGAATCACCCTGTATAGCGCTTGGTACTCACAAATAGTGACCCATCGCTTAACTTCGGTGATCTAACGAGATCCGGTGTGTCAACGTGATTATGCCGTATTAGGAGAGTTTGGTTTATTGCTGATGGCCTGAGGCGTCCCTATCGGGTAATGCCGACGGGTATGTTTAGGGTTATTTTTGCAGAACCAAAGTTCCCCTTCAGAAAGGAATGCCGCAGAAGTAACGTTATCACTCTCATTCCATTGATGTGCGACTCCGATCCTGTCACGATTTTGCTCGCCACACGTAGAGGCTGAGACGACAGAGGACGATGGGTCCTAATGCTGACCCCTCCTGTATTTTCACAACAGCCCTGTTAGCCGGGTTGCTATAATACTACCATTTTGCTACTCCACCTACCACGCTGAGAAAGGGTTGGACTTTAGGACGTGTTGTGGCGCTGATACAGCTTGGCGCCCAAACTGTCCGCCCTAGGTGACCCGACTAGAGCTTCAGACGGCATAGTTCCTTCACTACGTGTCATCGAGGTGGATGGGGGCATTGCTGTTTTTTGTTATAACGGTGTTCACCCTGATCTTTTTGAGCTGGCGTTTTCTCTTATCTGCACCACATCTCGAATCATCGTGACTCACTCACGACGGTTCTGAGCAAGGTGACACGAGATGGTTAACCAATCGCGATTCTATCGTCGAAGACCAACCATTTGTAGACCTGAGAGCTCAACCAAGTTATCTCTAATGTTTTTCGCCCACGCCCTCAACTTGCAACCCATACGCTTGCGCTATCCAGGAATATAGACAGAGAGGATTACGTATTAGTGTGTAATTAGACCCAATTCACAACAAAATGATTTTGACTTGTCCTATCCGAATCCATAGTCCATGACAATATCAATTTCACTAATCATTAACCTCATCATCAGGATTAGTTGAATATTCTCTATTTCAATGAATGTTTACAGCGGGGATGGAAATACAACTGCAAACTTAATAACACGCTGGCATTCCAATAGCGCGTTAACAGTAATCGTCGTTTAGGGTCCGTGAGGAGTACCGTCAACCGTTCCAGGAAAAGGAAACATGGTCGCCAGATCAATTTAAAAATGTCAAACATTTTACTCCTACTGTTACATACCGAGGGCCGTATTTGAATGAAAAGTTTGAGTGACACCTTAAAGGTCAGAGATAATCCCAGACAGAAGTCGCGAAACTACGTGATTTCCGGGGGTAGATTTTCTCTTTTTTTTTTTACTGGCGAGACTTCAAGCAGAAAAGACGTATATGGGTGCTGTTCCAAATGGGGGCGGGGAGCGCACACAGTTTCAAAATTGGAAGGGAGAGCGCACACAACACATTGCGAGACAAACTATCCGTTTATATTTCTTTCTCCCCCCCCCCACGCGTAAACAAGCAGCCCGTCTTCTGATGTTTCAGTGACCGTCACTTTTTCTAAATACATCCTTTTTCATAAATCAACATCGGCGTCCGAGTGATCTTGTGTGCAGACGAATAGAACTTGGGTTCGACGTCGACGACGACGACACGAGTTTATAATGTTGTATACACCCATCAGTAAGTGAAAATATAACACTACGCTATTACGCTCGTTTCGAATTATCTGAAATTAGTGAACGAGAATCTGTTTAATTTTTTCAAAAAATAAAAATAAAAATATTATTAGTTGAATCAGATTGACAGTCAGAATAACAGAATCACGCGATTGAGCACATCTGCTTAAATTATCACCTAAAAAAACAGTTATAATTAGAGAGGTGGTGCTGGAAAGTCTTACTTATCTTCCCAAGTTGTTATCTGACTTTTACATAACGAGGGCCGTGTTTTCATGTAAATGTCTGAGTGCAACTTTTAGGAGTTCGAGATGACTCAATACATATATCGATGAAACGACGTGACTTCCACTAACGAGACTTGAAGCAAAAAAGACGTGTCCGGGTTGCTCTCTCCATTAGAGGACGGGTGCGCACAACGTAACTAGGTGTGGCGGGACTAGCTATCCGTTTATCTATCTGTCTGTCTTTCTCTCTCTCTTCCACACGTACGAAAGTAATCTGTCTTTCTGATGATTTCTGTAACTGTTCTTCTTTTCACAAGAATTTCTTTTAATAAACATCGGCGTTCGAGTGAGTTTATCTTCAGACGAATAGAACGTGGGTTCCCAACGGGTGTATAATTGTTTATACACACATCGGTAAACGAACACACAAACATGACGAAGCAGAGTAAGTAAGAGAAGTGAGGAAGCAAAAATCGGTTATCCCCATTCCCTTTGTTTTTAATAAAATTTGTCCGGCAAATTTTTCGAGTTGGATTCTTACCGACTCTTTTAGAGTTATACATTTATATTCATAAGATTATTTTCTCTTTCTATCTTTATTTATATAAAATTAGGTATGAAAAATTAGTTTATGGAATAGTGAATAAGCAAGCAACACATTAGTAGAAATAATGACACACACATCAAGATAAACCAAGCTATTTCGATCGATTTGTTCGACCATATTCATTTAGTAAAAATAAGCTTTATTAAACAGAACTCAATATTTTATACAGTAAAGCGTTTTATGTAGTGGGTTGAGTACGTGAGGAGAGGAGAAGAGAAGGTGGAGATGTAAGACAGATGAAAAGAAGGAGCCTCGTAGTGGGGGTGGGGCAGATGCACGAGGGAGGAGTGGGTAGCAGAGAAACAAAGGAAAGATTGACTAGAAGTGTAAAGAAAAATAAAAACAAGTGGTAGAAGGAAAAAAATCGATAAAGTTCGAAATAAAAATATGGGCATTGGACGACAGTTAAGTAAGAGTATATGTTTACATACTTGCATGAACAGGATTCACTCCTAAGCTAACGAACCGATTGCTTTTTTTTAAAACATAGCTGTTAGGTGTAAGGTGTGGTAATGTAAGCTCGAATTTGTTTTAGTTTTATTCAAAGGATGTGAACACTTTCAGATACCACCAATTTTTTTGTGAAATTTTAACAATTAGACATCAATTAATATATATTTCCCAAATTGAAGCTTTTTTGAAGTATGTTAAAGGGTCTTTAGGGGGACATAATATAAGTACAACCTCTCATTTTAAAATTCATATATTTCAGATTTGCATTGAATTTGATACACACCAATTAAACCAGATTCTCCGAATTTCAATTCCTTCTTAAAAAGACTTAAACGTTAGAAAATTTCTAGAATACAAAATCATATAATGGATTTTGATCAGAATTAGAATAAGGATACAAGGCAACATGTTTAGTATACTTATATCTTGATTTTAATCTTCGTAAGGGAGCATAAACATGGCACAACACCATTCTGTTTGGGTAATTAATATTTTCTTTTAAGATATATGTGAAGTCATCTCATAAGTTCTATCCGGATTTTAATTCTCCTAAATTTAATAGTAAGTGGGACTATCTAATGGGACTAAATATTTAATTAATTTTTACGTACACAAAAGGAATCCATGGACATGTGTTTCTGGCTATCAGCCGTCACCAGCATGGCTAACCTAGTCAAGGATCGAACCTTCGATATTAATGTTTACAGTCTGACGTTTCACCACTAGACCACAAGCACCTTGCCGAAATATGTATTTATATTTTATCCCTCAATAACAAAAACTAATGAGACAAAATAATATTTATATATCCTATATATGTATTTGAACACATTTAACTTCATAACATTTGATTGTAATGGAAAGATTAATTAAAATGTCATTGCTGAAAGCCCTTAAATCATGACAGTGTCCAAGGAGCACATAACGCTTTTCGGGTTAAAAGAAGGCAACTCTGCCGCCGAAACGACTCCACTCAGCTTATGGAAAAGAACGTCTTAATAGAAAGAACGTGCAGAGGATTGTTTACAATATTCAGAAATGGAAATTTCCTGCTTGAAGATGAATACCGATCTGGATGTCCATTGAAGAGTTCCTTGTGATATCAGATAAATAAAAGCTCGTAGCATCATTTAAAGATTTAGCAATGAAGTTTCCTAAAACTATACAACTGTTCATTGTCATCTTCAACAACGTGGAAAGGTTCCTAAGCTTGAAAAATGGGTGTCTCACAAGTTTGTCTGAAGGTAACTGGAAATCGTAAGATCTTAAGAAAAATAAATGGAAAAGGGGTTGACGTAAAATGTATAATGAAGAAAAAAAATGATAACCACTCTTAAAGTCCTTTTCGTCAGACCCTCTTCATAAGAGAGACGTCAGAAATGATAACAGTAAGAAAAAGAGAACGTCAAATGAGGATAGGAGTTGAACTTTGTTTGTTGGTGATATGAGTTGAGAGGTAACTTGGGTAAAATTAGTTGTAAATCTTTCAACTAATTAATTGATGAAGTCATGAAAAATAAAAAAAAACTGACGTTTAATCTGTTTTTGCCTACATAAGCTAGGTCTAGAGCTGTTAATAACAATCGCCTCGAGAATATTGAGATGAAGGTTCGGCCTAGCACAATGTAAATTGGAGAACCACTCGTCTGAGTAACTATCAGAACAGGCACGTGTATGAGGGGTGTATTGAGATATTCTTATTTCTAACTTTTGAGTAGTCTTGCCCATAAAGTCAGCTCCACGCTGACAAAGACATTTTAAAACTACAGAATTCTTTTGAATTGCGAGCAAAACATTCTTTCGGAAAAAAGGTATATAATCATGGCTACACATTCAAAACATGTTTCAGTCGAAGCTTTAATACGCTTGACATCATCAGGCTAATAAGTCCGACCTTTATGGATTAATATTGTCCCACCACCACCACACTATTAAACCATAAGAACACAAAGATTCTCCGGAATTTTACTCCGTGGGTAGAAACCTGACATGGATTAATATATATATATATATATATATATATATATATATATATATATATATATATATATATATATATATATATATATATTAAAATTAAAAATAGAAGCCTTTATAAATGCAAGATTGATTTATTATTATTATTATTATTATTATTATTATTATTATTATTATTATTATTATTATTTGCATTTATCTTATTAATTTCGGAATAAAACTTCATGATCAGTGTTGACCAGTATTGTGCCATTTAAAAAAACAAAAAACAAACAAACTTTTCTTTAATACTGGTCAACTCTGATGATAGATTTTATTCCGAAATTAATAAGATTAATGCTAAAAAATAATGATAAATTAATTTTGCATTGATAAAGGCTTCTATTTTCAATTTTCATAATTCTAAAACGACCAATGGGCTAAAATGCACGATTAATTTTTCTAAAATACCAGTATGCCCATGCGTCTTCGTTCGACAACCAGAATTTGAATTCATACCCGCCAAGACACAAGCGCTGATAACCCCTATTTCACGGACGTTATATCGAAAACAAAAAAAAAAAGTTTGTTTATGTTTTGAAAAATAACACAATACTGATCCACTCTGATGATGGATTATATTTCGAAAGTAATAAGATTAAGGTTAAAATTTTTTTAAAAATTAATCTTGCATTGATAACGGCTTCTTTTTTCAATTTTAATAATTCTGACCTACTAATACTTTTAAATGAACGACCAATCTTTCTGAAATACAAGCATGCCAAATGCTTCTTCGTTCGACAACCAGAATTTTAATTCATAACGGCCATAACATCGCCACGAATAACACCCATTACAAAGATGTTATATTAAAAACAAAAAGAAAGTTTTTTTAAATTTTTTTTAAATGACACAATATTGGTCAACTCTGATGATAGAATTTATTCCAAAATTAATAAAATTAATGCTACAACCAATATTTTCATTTTTTTATACTTCTGACCTATTAATGCTTTAAAATGGACGACCTATCTTATATATATATATATATATATATATATATATATATATATATATATATATATATATATATATATATATATATATATATATATATATATATATATATATATGACGGAGTCATAGCGAGTCGAGGCACTATCACAAAAAAAGAGAGGAAATATTAAATAATATATTTAATCGTCGATTAAAAACTTTTAAAAAGAATAAAAAGGTCGACTAAAATTAACAGAATAAAAACTAATTCTCAAGGTACCTTTCAGCCGACACATTGTCAAGAGAAACGTCGGCGAATATCGCTTAAAAACGGGGTAAAGAGTAACGCTATGACTCCGTTCATTATATTTAAAACCATTATAAAATTCTGTACCACGAGAAATTTGTTCATATATATATATATATATATATATATATATATATATATATAGTATTTTTATGTAGTTAAATAACACATCATTATCGCAGAGGACAGATTCACGTCATTTTTTCCAACTTATTGTTTTTATTTCGCAGACAATTGTTTCGGCTAACATCAAGATATTTGCAAAATGCTCCTATGCATTTATTTATTTCTTGGTGTGGCTATCCTCAGTGCAAATTGTACAAAAAATATTCAGAAAACTTAAAAAAACTTGGCGACTATAGTCCGAATTACAGTCAATATTTATTATCAATTATTAAATTTTTTTTTATACATGGAATTATAGTCCCTTTACATCTTTTTAAATAACATGTACGTATCCTAACTTTTTATATCTCTAATAATTCATCATCGGCTATAATTATTAATCTAACTGTCACAAAATTCAATACTTTCTTATATATATATATATATATATATATATATATATATATATATATATATATATATATATATATATGTAAAATAACCAAAACAACAAATTCACTGGCGTAGAATATATTTCTTCGCAGAAATCGCAGACAGCCCTTAAGCCTGGAATGTAGTGAATTGGTTTCGCTACCATCACTACCAATTTGACGATGGATTGGTCAATCCAATATCTACATCGATAAGTATTTTGACATTGCAATTAGACGTCTAATTATCTACGTTCAGCACATGATAACTCCTTAATTGGCCCACATACGTATCTCTTTAACAATGTATACCATTTACCCAATTACCATGAGTCACTCTTCAATGAATTGATTTTCATATATATGTTTATATTCATACATTTTCGTTTATATATCTACATATGTGTATACATATATTTAACAAGCAAAACACTACCCGCTATCCGGCAGCAATTCATATAGCTCTAAATATTCTTTTTACATGACATATTTTTAATATAAATTTATTGGATTTAAAAAAACTGTTTTCATTTGAATTATCTCCCTTGAAAAATAATGTGCGTTATATTTTAAGAAATTTTATGGTAATTTATCCAATTTTTGTTAAATCACTTTAATTGATTACTGTTTATATCGATGAAACTATTGCACACCCACATACATGTGTATGAAAATAGGACAACTTAATAACACAAAACATTAATTCATTATAAACTGTTTAAAAAAATAGTTCTTCAAATTAGGCATTCAAAGAGATGTGTTTCGGCTATTGCTCTCTAGTATCCATATGCAGTATTTCAAAAGATTATGTCTAGGTGTCATATATGAAAACAACTTTCGCATTTATTCATTTAGATCATATATATATATTTATATATATATATATATATATATATATAAATAAATAAATAGATAGATAGATATAGATAGATAATATATATATTTAGATAATATATATTTAATAATATACATATATTGAATAATGATATATATATATAATATACACACACACATATATATATATTATTTTTTTTTTGAAAAAAACATAACAATGGTGGTGTAAAATAAATAAAATTTATTTTAATCTTATAGCTTTCGAGAATATACTTCTTCTTGTCAAAGAGTGTTTTTCTTTTCTTTATTTTCTTCATCGTCCAAGGAAATGGACTTCGGGTCAGAAAATCACGTTATGTCTGAAGGCGAGGTCGCGCCAGTTTGAATAAGAAAGTCCATAAGAAGTCCATTTCCATCGGACGATGAAGAAAAAAGAAGAAAAGAAAAACACTTTTTGAAAATGGGAAGTATATTCTTGAAAGCTATAAGATTAAAATAAATTTTATTTATTTTACACCACCATTGTTATGGTTTAAAAAATACTATTACGAAACAATGGTTTAAAAATATGTCTAAATACCCTTTCTTATTCAAACTGGCGCGACCTCGCCTTCAGACATAACGTTATTTTCTGACCCGAAGTCCATTTCCATCGGACGATGAAGAAAAAGAAGAAAAGAAAAACACCCTTTGACAAGGAGAAGTATATTCTCGAAAGTTATAAGATTAAAATAAATTTTATTTATTTTACACCACCATTGTTATGGTTTTAAAAAAATACTATTACGAAGCAATGGTTTATATATATATATATATATATATATATATATATATATATATATATATATATATATGAACAATATTAGGCTACATTCCAGTGACAAATATTTTATTTATTTTACTGATCATATTTTCAAAACAAAAACTTCGGTACATCTTTACGCATCGTTCCTCGTTCCTCATTCCGTTCACCGAAGAACATCCAACATTAGTATGTCATGCCTAGATCTTTAATTTATGGACTTCTCAAGAACCCCAAAAAGTTATCCTTCAGAAAAAAATACATAGCGAGGCAGTAAAACAAAAATCACAAAAAACAAACAACTCACATTAATTTACATGTGAGTTGTTTGTTTTTGTGATTTTTTACTGTCTCGCTACGTATCTTAGTCACTAGAATGTAGCCTAATATTTTCTTTTTATATATGCCCTGTTGTTATATGTTAACAATCATCGAGAGTTTACTTTGACATTTTGGTACATAAAAAATAGAAAGTATATGCAAGTATATATTCCTACATCTCTCTCTCTCTCTCTCTCTCTCTCTCTCTCTCTCTCTCTCTCTCTCTCTCTATATATATATATATATATATATATATAGAGAGAGAGAGAGAGAGATAAAGAGAGAGGAGTATTAGAAGGCTATAACAATGCTATAACAATGGAAGAAATTGAAATATGTCGGCGTTGAGAAGACAAAAACAATTAATTTTTTATATATTTACAAAAAATTATATATTTTTTTCTATAGAGCAAATCTTACTTAATTAGGCAAGACTTCAACATTGTGATGTAATATGTGTGACCGTGTTCCATAATATATTTCGAGGAAGACCCCTTTGTCAAATTTTTTTGTGTTTCAAATCTCAAAAACACGTGCGGAATGGCAATATTGCTTATAGCGCAGTAAATATTAATATTCGCAGCAAATGGAATGAAACTAAAACTATAACTGATTGTGATTTTTTTGTTTTTTTAATTTTAATTACTTATTTATTTTTATTTTTTTTCCTGAATATTTTATACTTTACTCAACTGATGAAGTGTTATATTTGTATAAATAAAATTAACTATTTAAATATATATATTTTTTGTGGAGGGGAGGTAGGGATAGGGGTAACCGCCAAGACCGGTGTTAAATTACATTTTTTTTCATAATATTATCTATTCCTAAGGAAGCAGCTAGCTACACGCAAACACCAATATAATCCAACACAGTGCATCCTGGCTAACTGTCCAATGAATACCACGGACATTTGTCACCGCATATATACGGTGTACAGATTAGAATACACCATCTGCAACAAATTTTGTGTTTCTTTTCTCTCGCTTGCGCCACAATATATTTGAATTGGGAAAAATAACAATAGTTTAGTTTGGTGAGTCTGTTTGGCAACAAAATAGCAATTTTGGAGTTGTTTAATACCGAAATATAATAGCTATTGTGAATGATTCATCGTATGCGATTAATAGAACACAAGTTGCTATTTTTACCGGTCGAAAATTGCTGGTGTTATGATGTTCAAGGCGTATGGTTCACTTAGCAAAGGCGCTAATGGGGTGCCGGATTATTGTATACGCGCTACTTATAGGCTATGCTAATTACTGTATTAGCCAAACAAACCACATTACAGCGGGTTCATACGTTTTCTGATGGTTTTCCACGTGTTTCTTCTCTTTCCGATTCTTCTTCTTTTTTTCTTCAGCGTAATTATGATTTATCATCCGATCACTATGAACAGTCAAGTCCGATAATATAGTAACGCCATGGGCTTCCATACCGTACACACACAGACACAACACACACATACAAGGCAATAATTGTTTCGACCATAAACGGTCTCTCTTGAAACGATTATTATATTTATATAGTTCGCTCTCATTTATACAGCTATTCAGATGGCCGCATTAACTAAGTCAGTCGTGACTAGGGTCTTACTTTCGAGTCATGCGACTGGTGTCATGCACTGGTGAGTCTTATGAAGACGAAACATATATTAAAAATTATATATATATATATCAACAATAAATAAATCTGATGACATTTTTTTTTCAAAATATTAAATATATTCATTATTGAAAGCTATCATAACGTTTAATCTCGTATAAAGATTATTTACTTGTTATTAACACAGTATTATCAGTAATCTGTCGATGACGAGCATCAAGAAGTACAAATAAAAGAAGGAAAAATAATGAGGTGTTTGTCGGCAAACATCAAACTCTTGAGTTGCTTCATAATCGATCTAAAATCAATAAAAAAAATACAATCCGTCTTACTATATTTCGGTATTAAACAACTCCAAAATTGCTATTTTGTTGCCAAACAGACTCACCAAACTAAACTATTGAGATTTTTCCCAATTCAAATATATTGTGGCACAAGGAACGCAAACACATTATGAAAGTTTTTACTAATTTGTATTGCGTATAAGTATAAGGAAGGAAAGCGAAAGATGTCCTCTGTCTCCGTCTATATTGAGTGTAAACATATGAGTCCTTGCTTTTCTGTGCTGCTTATACTGACATGAACATCTGTACGTGTTCTGTTGTGTTGTGTTGTTTGCGGCAAAGATACAACAGCCGTGCTAGCTTCACAAAGGCCCAGAGCAAAAGAGGAAGAAGCTTGAAATTTCGCGGCCTCCTCTTCCCGACAGAATTCGTTAGCTGGCCACTGATTGTTTTTTTTTTCGACTAACCACATATCTCGTAAGAAATGGCTATTTTAAATGAGGGGGAAGGGAGATAATGCCGTGTAAATTCTTTTAAAACTTTTATGGGTAAAGACAGCATTTTATAAAAATATATAATGAAATTAGTTTTTAAAACAGATGAGTAAATTAGTGCTGTAAATGTTTAAAATAAAAGCATCGCCAGCTTTAGGTATTCAGATAATAAGAGGATGAAAATTGTAACACACAGTCATGATGATGATGATGATGATGATGATGATGATGACGACAACAACAACAATAACAATAATAATAATAATAATAATAATAATAATAATTAGTCTAAAGGAAAATTATCGAATGCAGAAACCAACCTACATAAACTGCGAACGCTAACCAGTCACATAGACGTTGCAATAGAATAAAAAACAGAAAACATAGAAAGAACACCACCACATGAACCAGAGGGAACTGAAACTGCAAGACATTTCGTAAACAACAACAACAACAACTACAACAACAACGTGGACGTCAACGCCACCGCCGCCGACAACAACAACAACAACAGCAACAACAACGACGACGATAACGACGACAACAACAACAACAACAACAATGTAATGGAAGAAACCTCGGCTGATACTACACGAAATACTCTGATGGAAAGATCGAAGAAGGAGAGCAAAACCTAGACCTCCACTCGAAAGGTGCGGAGAGTACAGGGATCTTGTGTTAGCTTATTGCCACGCAACCCCCCCCCCCGAGAAGACCAATGGTCGTTGCCATCGAGTAATTAATGGCAAGCGACTGTTGCGATAACGCAAAATTATTTGCAATGATGATCGAAAGAGATGGAAATTGCTGGAAATCTGGAGATACTTTTTGGCAATCACACTCAAGGATGGTTAAAAAGAATACATGAGAAGCACAGAAAATCTCCTTGAAACGAAATTATACATTAATAAAACTAATAAACAGAAATAAATACTTTGTCAGTGTCCTTTACCAGAAACTCTGGACCATACATAAACTGAAGAACTATGGTACATGGATAAAAAACAAACAAACAGGGAAACTAGTAAACTTGAACAACGTATCGCAGCCGAAGAATGATGCTGACCGATTTTATGAAAAAAAAATGGTGGAAGATGACTAGTAAGTATTAAAGACTGTGTCGAAAATCGAAAAGCGGTGAAGAATACTGGAAATCTGGGGAGGCTGGTTGTCACTCAGACTCCAGGAAATACCACTGGTTGTTGTCGGTGAGCAATCATTGACGATGATCTGTGTGAGAACTCCTAGTGAGTACAAATAATAATAATAGATACATGTAACTTGCCATAGAACTGAAAGGAATATGAAACACGACGAAAATCATTATAATAGAGCACTAGGAACAGCCCTAAAAAAACTTTAAAAAACTAGGAGAAATCGTAAAGAAAATCCTTGAATGCGGAAACCTACCAACATAATCAACGAGCGGTAATCTGCCACGGATTATTTTAAATAGAAAAAGAAGGAACTGTATAGAAATAAAATCACACGAACCCAAGGGAAGTGAAGGCTACCAGAAATTTAATAAACTGACCCTCCACACACAAATTCACAGTCATACACACATGCATGTGGTGACACCAGCCTCGGTTGATCCCACACAACACTGTCGTGAAAGGGTCAAGGAGTATGAAAAGACCGAAAGTAAGAGCACCAACCAGACCTCCAGTGGAAGGATGCGGAGATTACTTGAAGCTTGGGATGAAATTATTGCCATTCAAATTCCCGAGAAAAACGACAATCGTTGTTAGCGAGAAATCAATGGTAAATAGCTGTTGTGATAACGCAATGGCTATCGAAGAGGTGGAGAGTGCTTGAAATCTGGGGAGACTTGATGTCACTTGGACGTCAAGGAATACCATTTGTTATTGCCAGTGTGCAATCACTGATAATGACTTGTGTAAAAAACCATTAGCGAGTACATAATAATAATAATATTAATAATAATAATAATAATGATAATAATAATAATAAAATAATAAAAATAACAATAAAAATAATGATGATAATAAACAAAATAATAATAATAATAATAAAAATAATAACAATTATGATAATAGAAGTAATAATAATAATAAAAACAATAAAAAGAATAATAATAATAATGATAAAAATAACAAAAATATTAATAAAAATAATGAAAATAATAAAAATAATAATTATAATAATTAAAATAATAATAATAAAAATAATAATAATTACAATAATAATAATGATAATAATAATAATAAAATAATAATAATAATAATGATAATGATACTAATAAAAATAATGATAACATAATAATGAAAATACTACTAATAATAATAAAATAATAATGATAACAATAAAAATCATGATGATAATAATAATTGATAATAAAATAATAATAAAAAAGAATAATTATAATAACAATAATAAAAATACAAATGATAATAATAATTATAATAATAATAATAATAATAATAATAAAAATAATAATGATAAAAAATTAATGATAATAATAATTAAAACAATAATAATAGTAATAATAATAATAAAGATAATAAAGAACATATCCATGGCATGGATTGACTACAAAAAAGCTTACGACAAAATCCCTCAAGCATGGATAATTGAATGTTTGAAAATATACAAAATACCTGAAGGATGATTAATCTTATTAAGAAAGCAATGGAAACATGGAGACTGGAACTGACAGCTGACTGAGATAAAGATACAGAGAGGCATCTCCCAAGGAGACTCCCTATCACCACTACTGTTCATAATAGCTATGATGCCACTTAACTACATACTCAGAAAATGTGATGCCGGATACAAGTTTACATATCGCGAGGAGAAATGCTCCTTCTTGTACACTTATCTTTCCTTGGTGCAGTGTTGGGCTTCTCCACAAAAGAAACCAAGGTTCTCGTATCCCTTCCCAGCTCCTTGTGTCAGTCCTTCTGCAAGGCCAGATACAACCCTTTGCCTTTCAGTAGCAGTCAAACATCGTTTTTGGGGCATTTTTACAAACCTGCAATAAAGCGAGAAACAGTGAAAGTGGCTAATAAATGCATAACTGCCTATAACTTTAGAAATATAGTATAGATTTGCAAAATATTTTGGGATCTGTCCTATTTAGCAGCACTCTTTCGGTGTGCAAAATTTCAAACTTGTGCGATTTATATTATTGAAGTTATTAACAATATTATGATCTGCAATAAAGCGAGAACACACAGTTTATACTCTTACTTCTATTAATTGTACTCTTGTACTATCTTCAATGCTAAATTCAGGGGGTAGTGTACTATCTGTTCTTTTGTCATGATAACATTTTATCATAATAATAATAATAATAATAATAATAATAATAATAATAATAATAATAATAATAATAATAATAACAACAATAATAATAATAAAGAAGAAGAAGAAAAAGAAGACGAAGAAAGGAAAGAAAGAATGTCGAGTAAAAAAGAAGAAATCGAAGGAAAAGAAAAGAAAAAGTAGAAACTTAGAGAGTAAAAAATAGACAAACACATAAAAGCCGGCAAAAAAGTCCCTTGTAATTCGCCTAAGAGTGCGCATTGATCCGTCTGCCTTAAATAATGGTATTCAGATGAACTCGAACTATTTTTGTGGCATGAAAGACTTTCTGCCTTCGACATTCCATTCTTTCCAGACGCTCTCTAGTTTATGAAGAGCGCGTTTCCATTCTTCTTTTGAAGGTCAAGGCCTTTTATTGCTTCAGGTTCTGTTTGTACTTTTTCAAAGTTCACCAACTTTTTCATAAAAAAATCACTAAAATTTTTCATCACACGCAAAAAGTAAAAAAAATAAAAAATTTGAGAGTAAAAAACTTGAATTAACCTATACTCTTTCGAAAACAATGTCGATGTCATTCTGTATTTCTTCACTCCCCACGTGGGCAATACCGATGGTTGATTGTGGGGCACCTAACAAAAAAAAACAAAAAAACAACAGCAACAAAACACGATCTCAGTTGTCACAGCACGAATTTCTTTTGTACTAATAAGTCTCCGAGGGTAAATGTTAATGAGTTAGAATGTGAGTTAAATGATGAAGGCTATTATGAGAGGATTTGTTATTGCGGAAGTTGCCCTTTGCTTTCCCATTCGTGCAATGGGGAGGTGTTTATGGGAGTTTGATCTTTAAGCTTCGGTAATTATGTCTAATTAAACCATAAAATGTCAAAAACGTTTTTAAATCTATAAAGCTAAAAGTAAATACTATTTATTATAGCAAATGCTGACAGTAATCATCATTTATTTCTATGGAAGGTGCTCAATTAAGCTTCAATCTCTGCTTCCTCTTTGCAAGACATTCATAGCAAGGACTTTTACGTCTTTTACCATAACTGAAAATAACTTTCCTTTCTATCTTTCTTTTTTCTTTGTCTGCTTAGAATCAAACGACATTTCAATGAACAGAGTTTTTCTACGAACTCCTTATCTATGCCACACGTTACCACATGACTACTTACCTCCTGGTTACAAAATGACCGTCTTTAAATACAATATCCAGAAATACTTGTTATACACCTTCCTCATATGTAATAACATTATGTTCATTCCATTCACTAGTTTAACATATTTATAATATTCGTCATAATTTAACTGACAATCTATCCATCTAATTAACTCGATTCTTCGAGTGGCTTTTAGCCTTGATAAGTGCTTAGTCGTTATTAAATAAAAGGAAGTGTGAAAGAGAAAGAACCATTTAACTTTTACCCTTTCTTCTTCGTTCTTAATTTAAAATTCAGTCTTTGTGTATTTGAAGAAATAGAATCACATGCTTACATATTTGCTAATTAAAACGTAATGTGAAATTTATTTGACTTAATTTACTGATTAAATTCAATTTAACTTGTATGTATTGCGACCATCACCAGGAAGATCGAAAGCGCACGAGATAGACCATACATCAACTACCACCGATACTTGGAAGATTGCTCGCAGAGTCGAGAAAATAAAAAAATATATACAAAAAGACTCTATTTTATCAAACTAGTCTGTGTAATGATTTGCCACAAAAACACACGCACACACATATTCTAATTACGTACAGAAGAGTTTGAATTACCTGCTAGACACCATCCTCGAATGTTTTTGGTCTCGCTGTACAAGGGTGTGTCAGGACAACCTGGCATCAGGATACTTCATCGTACAAGTCCGCCCTGACCAAATATTTAAAATAACATAGTATTCAAAGCCCAAATACAATTCCCTCAACACGGCAATATACTGACTCATTCGAGGAATGATGCACCTTTTCCAAGTAATGTTACCTCAAGTAACAGCATTTAGCTGGATACTCCACCAGACCAGATGAATTTTTGTCCTGAAATGCGGTAGGATGAAAAGACCAAAATAAATATATACTCTAACATAGTCAACTGGTCAATTGGGGAGAGGAAAATAATGTTCTTCACTTCTTTACTAACTGAACGGTTGAGAGATAAAGGAGAATCTTGACCATACATCAACTAATACCCGATACTCGGAAGATTGCTCGCAAAGTCGAGAAAATAATAAAATATATACAAAAAGAATCAATTTAATCAAACTAGTCTGGATAATGATTTGCTACCAAAACATACACACACTCTCTCTCTTTCTCTCTCTCTCACCCCCCCCCCCACACATATATATGTATATATATATAATTAATTATGTTTTTAAAATCTTTTAAAATATTATTTTATCATCCACATACATATAAGTTTCGTCTTCGTCAAGAATCATCAGTGTGACTATATATACAACTGTTTGGCCTGTCGCATAATTCAAATCTCGGAGACCAGTCACCATTGACTCTTAAGATCCACACACTCCAATCGATAGGGCCGCCATGACATTTATATGAAATGATGAATAAATAAACCCTATATATCGTTATGAACAATCGTAACAATCTTAATAGTGTTCGATTTCCAAGAGAAAGAACTCCACATTATAGCTTAGGTAGAAACTCATTCATATTTCCGCCCAGATGTACACATACGTATACATCAGCGCGCGCATACCTCTCCAACACGCATATACACGCTGAAAACATACACACGCAAATAGAACCACACATGTACGCACTAACATGCACACACTCATCTCCACACACACACACACACACACACACACACACACACACACACACACACACACACACACACACACACACACACACACACACACACCCGCATACGCACACGTACGCTCACAGATAGATGCTGGTTCACACATATACGCATACACTTCCAACATACATACACATCTATTTCCAATCTTTCGTTTGAGGAATCATACCATTCTGTCTTTGATCAAGAGACAATGCAATTCTTTTGTGTTTTAAAAGAAAACTAATTATTTCTTTCAAATCTCACTTAAACCTCATTGAGATTGGCATTCTATCCTTTGTTTCTCATCGAATAAACCAACTTCAACTTCGCCTTATCCACATCCCCTATCAACTCGTTCGACCCCCAACCTGAAGTAACCGCTCCCCTCCTCTCCTCCTCGTCTTCAAGTAAGTAGACATGAATTCAAATTGAAGGCAAACCTGATTCCACTATTCGTTGTGGCTGGTCGATGATTTTCGAGCCCGTTGGGAGTCGCGGTTGTTATCGTCGATGGTCGACTAATAAACGTTTTGTTAATCTTGGGAATTTTAATAAGAGTTCGAGTGAGTGGAAGTTATTACAAACAAAAGTTTCGCGTGCGTCGCTGCCGTCGAGTTGTCTCCCCTTTGGGTGCGTTTGAATGTCACTTACAAGTCTCCCCACCTCCTCGCCTGACGCACTCACGTTCATCGTGTTATTTGGCAAATATCCATTTTGGACGCATGCCACGTTTTCCCCGCCACTTTTCAGGGAGCATCGCAATTACAAAATCAGAAAGTTAGAAAATTAAAAGCGACCATTTTAATATCACGGAGAGGAACTCAAGCGCGTACCCTACACTAATTTATTTATGTAAATCAGACATTTACTTACATACGTTCGTACCTTTCTACAGATAAGAGACGGTGCTAGTCTTTCTCCACTCTATCGTTATTTCCATGGAAGGTACTCGATTGAGCTAAAACCTCTGGTTCTTCTTTGCAATACATTCAAAGCAAGAAGACGTCTTTCTATCACAAGAGAAAAAGTCTTTCCATTATCACTTTGTGTGCCTAGCGAGATTACCATGGACAGAGTTTTTTGCAAACGCTTCTCGTCTAGTGAACACATTACCGCAAGACTGCTTCCCTACAGATTTAACACAGTCGTCTTCAAATCAAATGTCAAGAAATAATTGTTATAAACCGCCCCTATTAGTAATCAATCCTAATTCATACCATTGATTGTTCCTAATCGTTTGGCTGACGATTTTTCCATCTCATTTACCTTTATCCTCAAATGGTTCTTGTCCTTGACAAATGGTGACCTAATAATAACAAAAAAGAAGTTCCGTCGGTCGCTCTGTCACACTTGTTTGAAATAGCAGTTAAACGCGCAAACTGAACGGACGTATTTTATTTTAGATGCGTCTAAACATCTCTTCAAGCAACTGTTCGTCGATACGTCTGTCATGCTCAAGTTTGTAAATAGCATTTTAGTTGGTCTGTCACGCTCAAGTCTGAAATAACAGTTTCGTTGGTCTGTCACGCTTAAGTTTGAAATTGCATTTTCGTTGGTCTGTCACGTTCAAGTCTGAAATACCATTTTCTTGGTCTTTCAGACTCAAATTTGAAACCTAATTTTGGTTACTCTCTTACCCATTTTTCCTGCTAAGCGCGCAGACTAAATGAACGCGTCTTACGATTATCGGTTCTTGTTTAGTTAAATAAGTCCTGAATTTATTATTATACTAAATGTGAGTCAATCAACGTTTATTTATCTAAGTCTTTTTCCCGTTATATTTTAATAACAGAAAATACATACTGAAATATATCTTAGTTCTGAGATTGAGTTATATTTGAACACATTCTGTTTTAATTCTTCTAATTAGCCGCAATTGTACAGAATAACGTGAACAATCTAGACGAGATAGAAACGTAATGTTAACACAAGAAAGCTTGGAATTAGGTTGACAGCGTAGAGGTAACCAAGGTAACGAATATTTTCCGACAAAAACCCTTTCTGAATTATAAACAACAAAGGTAAACACTTTTATTTTGTTTTCCTTTTCCCATTTTTACAAGAACGACTACTTATGTGTGCGTGTGTGTACTGACATATTCATACAAATATTTATTTATCAACATCATATTTGTCTAGTGATGGAATAACATAATAATGTACAGGGTCCCTCAGGGTCCCCCCTCCCTTAAAAATCCATTCATCTGATCGTTAATAAAATTCATAATCCTTTTGTACAAATAAACTTTACTCAATGCTTGACTTGTCCATCAAGTTTAAGTCATAAATACCCAACAGTCTTTGATTTATCGACGTTTAATGATATGCGGGGACATTTTTTTATGATCGGCTCATCAGTAGAAAATGTAATACTAAATTGGCTTCACACTTACCGGACTTTAACCCCCCAAATATAATGTCGATCAAAACAATCCCAAACTATTCCTCAACTGAAGAAGGCCATCACAACAAAGATCAGGGCAGTGTCAAAAGAGGAGTGTGTCAGAGTTATTTTGAATTCAGGTGTGCTTATCATTGAACTATTAACTATGGATCCATTTTCCATAACTATGAGTTTTATTCGGCTAGATCCTTCCATTCAGTGCAAATAACAAACCAAAACAGTTGATAATTTGTTGATTACGACCACTAACACTATTGATATGGTAACATCTCTATATTAATAAAATCTTTTTACACTTCTCGTGTTTCTCGACTTTACGTAACTTATCCATTATTATTTTATTTTCTATGAATAGAATTGTTTTGCAATTAAAAATGCAATACTATAAAATAAGGCGAAAATTAAAAAAAAACTATTTAAAAAACAATTTTATTACGAAATTAAATCTACCACAAAGCATTTTATTTTCTTCGTAAATAAGTCAGCTATTACAATCTTTTGCTAATAGCTGATAAAAAAGAATGAAATATCAGGTTGGAAAGAAAGTAATGTATATTTTACTTCGTCAATTTACAGCCTCCTAAGTTGTACACAGTTCTAGATTTTTTGATGAATTGGTGTCTTAATATCTTG
The DNA here is from genome assembly GCA_963556195.1 of Sepiola atlantica. NCBI lineage: Eukaryota > Metazoa > Mollusca > Cephalopoda > Sepiida > Sepiolidae > Sepiola > Sepiola atlantica. Next base: position 80,755,149 of record OY744524.1, on the reverse strand, counting down.
CTTCGACTTTCATATATAGTAATTAGTTGGAAAATATTAAGTTTAACGGTCTCAGCCGTCAAAAAATGGATATTAGTGAGGAGCAGCTGAGACATTGCATACTCTATGAATTCAAAAAAGGAAACTCAGCTGCAGAAGCTACAAGGAATATTGGAACTGTCTATGGGATAAATGTTCTGAATGATCGAAGATGTCAACGGTGGTTTGCAAAATTTTCTTCTGGAGACTTTAACCTGTCAGATCGGCGGCGTTCGGGAAGGCCAAAATCAATTGATAAAGACGCCATTAAAGACGCTGTGGAAGCCAAACCAAAGTTTACCAGAAGAGAATTAGCTCAACAATTCAATACAACCCATACCACAATTATTTCATGCCTTCGCAAGCTAGGAAAAGCTTAAAAACTTGAACTCTGGGTTCCCCACGATTTGACCGACGCTCAACGAAATCAAAAATTGACTGTTTGCACATCTTTGCTTTCCAGGAATCACCAAGAACCATTTTTTACAAAGAATCGTGACTGGACATGAAAAATGAGTTCTTTACAAGAATACCCAACGCAAAAGACAATTGTTAGACCCAAACCAAAGTCCACAGCCTGTTCCAAAACAAGGACTACACCCAAAGAAAGTTATGCTCTCTTTATGGTGGGGCATGAGAAGACTGATTCATTATGAGTTACTAAAGCCTAATCAAACAATCATAGCAGTAAAATATTGTTCGCAGCTGGGTGATCTAAGAATTGCTCTATCAAGAAAAACGACCAGCATTACTTAATAGGAAGGGTGTAGTGCTTCAGCATGATGACGCGAAACCTCACAAAGCAAAACTCACTCAGGAAAATGTCATGAGTTTCAATTGAGAAGTTTTGCCTCATCCGCCTTATTCACCTGACATTGCTCCATCCGACTACCATCTTTTCCGGTTGTTGCAGCATCACTTAAACAATAAAATTTATGAAAATGACGACCAACTCAAAAATGACCAAAATTTGTTTTTCTCTAAAAAATCACAGAAATTTTTGAAGACGGCATTAAAAACTAGTTGATCGTTGGACAGAACTCATAGGAAAGTAGGGAATAATTGTAAAGATTAGAAATGCCCTAATGTGAATGTTTCAGATGAAATAAATGTGTTGGACAAAAACGACATTACTTTCGTTCTAACCTGATACTTCGTGACTTTTTGTAAATTTGAAAAGAATTTGATAGCATTTAAACTGTCGAATAGTATGTCATTTCTCGGTTAAAACTCTTGGCAAATATTCATGTATTAAAAGATTAAAAGTTTTGGAAGCTATTTACATCCAATTATTTTATAACTAGAGATTAAAACAGCATTGCCGTAACAAAATTAGTTATAGTTTTATAACAATTTAGTTCAATAAATAATTTAATGATCAAACGATGGTGTAATAATTAAATTTTGCTTTCAAAATCATAGTTAAAAAAGTCTGTAACAAAATAAACCAAAATGAAAATAAAAAGATTCTTCAACAACACAGGCAAAACCAAAATGAAAATAAAAAGATTCTTCAACAACATAGGCTAGTTAGAAATAAAGATAAAAACCCCGACATCAGCAGCAGCAGCAACAACAGTAGCAGCAATTTCGGAAATTAAACTTTCTCCGAAAAGAAAAAGGGAAAAAGAAGGAGTCATTTCGAGAAAGTCCAGGCGAACGAACTGAACTCATTAAAAAGTTGGCATGCTTCCCCCATTCCGGTATTATCCGAAATCGCTGGCGGCAATATACGTCAGCTTCTTTATTTTTCTTATGACTCAACTCGTAATGGCGTCTGAATAATTGCACGGTTATTCCCTGTTGAGTAAGAAGATACTATTGCCCCCACTCTACCCGATCCCTACAAAACCCATTTCCCATGACGCTCCGGCTGCACCCTTTGCCGCTATCGAATCCTACCAGGGTGTCGAACCTCACCAGAGACCTCCAAATTAGCCCCTCCTACTTCTGACACCTGTCTACCACCAGCCTTCTTCTTTTTTTACAGAAAATCTGCGCATGCAGAGAGAAACACGATATAAAATCATTCGCCAACTTCGAATGTTTGAGAAATAGAAAACAATATTTTAATTTTGGTGTTGGAAAAGGACAGAAAAGAAAAGGAAGAGAAAGAAAAAATGAAAAGAAAAGAAAAATACAGAAAAGAAAAGACAGGAAATGAAAATAAAAATAAAGGATAAAACAGAAAAGGACAAAAAAGAAAAGAAAAGGACAGAAAAGGACAGAAAAGAAAAGACAGGAAATGAAAAGAAAAGAAAAATTAGGAAATGAAAATAAAAGAAAAGGATAGAACAAAAAGAAAAGAAAAGGAAAATAAGAAAAGGAAATGACAGAAAAGGACAAAAATGAAAAGAAAAGAAAAGGACAGAAAGAAAAAGAAAAGAAAGGAAAAGAAAAGGACAGAAAAGAAACGAAAGGGACAGAAAATAAAACAAAACAAGAAAAGAAAAGGGCAGAAAAGAAAATAAACAAAAAAAAGACAGAAAAGAAAAAAGGAAAGGAAAAGGACAAAAAATAAAAAGGACAAAAACTGACAAAAATAAAATAAAAGAAAAGGACAGAAAAGAAAAGAAAAGAACAGAAAGGAAAAGAAACGAACAGAAAAAACAGACAGAAACAAAAGAAAAGAACAGTAAAGAAAAGAAAAGGAAGAAAAAGAAAAGGAAAGAAAACAAAATAAAGAAAAAGAAAAAGAAATCGACTGAAAGAAAAGAAAAGAAAAGGACAGAAAAAAGAAAGGAAACGAAAAGAAAATGAAAGAAAGGCAAAAAAATAAAATAAAATTGGTAAACAAAGGAGAACGGGTACAAAGAGAGCGTATCTATGTTCTATGTCTGCTGAAAATATGTTGTTTTAGGACAATCTGTAGGATGTTATATAACTTGTAAACAAATTGAAATAATGAGTTCGGTTTTTAAAACCATTTTTGTTTTTCTATTTTTGTGTATTCTTTGCTTTACCTCCTGATCTAATTTGTATCCCCAGCTCTTACTTTCTATAATGTTTGAGTTTATTTTAAAAAAATGTCTGTCTTGGAAAAAGGCGGAATTTTTCCGAAAGTTTAGATTGTAAAATAAATAAATTTATATAAAACATATCACATGACTTTTTTTGGTTTTCAAATTTCTTAAATTCGAATACAAAACAATGTTTCGAAACACGAAACACGAAACTACGTGCGCACATTCAAATTTATTTTCAAACATACTGTCATTTCCAGAAACTATGCCCAAGAGAGAAAGATGAGTAAAAAGAAAAAAAAGTTTTGCTTTGCAAACTTTCCCGAAAGTTCAGGATTTTAATAAATAAATTTATTAATTAAAAAAATTCACATTATTTATTTTTGTTTTCAAATTTCTTAAATATCATTCGAATATAAAACAATGTTTTAAAAAATGTGACTATCTCTTCATTGTAATTTAAAAAAATTATTATTCGTTCACTTGTAAATATTTAGTTTTTTATTTTGCTATCTGTTGGTTTTTTGTTGTAATTTCTATCTTTTTAAAAACATATTTCACCCCAAACCAGGCAGGTCGTCATAGTAGACGTAAAGGGTTACTGAGAATTTCGGTGTGGATTTTGGGTGTCACCCTAAGTTGGAAGCAGTTTAGCGAGATGTCTGTTTACATTAGTTTTAAACCTCTGCATGTCGGTACTGTCGGGGAAACAGGAAGTAGGGAGAGAGTTTCAAAGGTCAGCAGCTAGAGGAAAGAAGCTATTGGAGTAGAAGGCTCTCCAGCATCTGGGGACCTCCACAGGGAATCGATGTGATTTAGCTGATTGTCGAGTTGGTCTAGTGAATTTACGTCGAGGGGGCACTAAAGTAGCCAGTTCATTGGAGCACAATCCATTGAAGTATTTGTAAAACAAGCACGAGGATGCAACATTGCGGCGATGGGACAGGGGCTGGAGCTTGGTTGACAGTGAGGGACCTATTAAGTTGGCGACTCTTTTTTGGACCTTGTCTAGGAGGGAGAGACTAGTGGATGATGCGCCAGCCGATATGTGGCAACAATACTCCATGCATGTGCGGATTGTAGCTTTGTTGAGATACAGAATAATGTCATGTGTGAGGAGTTTACTAGCACGGTTGAGGGAGCCCACCTTCGTTGCTGCAGCCTAGGCAATGTCTTCAATGTATTTGTTCCAATTCATGTTATCTGTGAAGGTTAGGCCGAGGAGTTTGAATGTTGAACTCTCAGGTAGAGTGTTATTTGATATGACAATCGGTGGTTGGAGAGGATCCTTGTAGTTATTGAAAGAAAGTAGCTTTGTCTTTGCGGCATTAAAAGTTACCAACCATTTATGACCCCAATCCACTACAGCCTGGAGGTCATTTTCTAAGGATTCAGGCTTCGGTTCACAATGGAAATTTAGGGAGGAGGTGGTTTTCTGAGTCCAAAGTGGAGTTTAAGGTGAAACGCTGGGCAAGTAGTTCAGCCTTATCAGTTGTCGTGCAAACGACATGATTGTGGTTTAATAGTGATGGAATCGTTGATTGACCATTGTTCACCACATTATTGTAAATTTTCCAGAAATCGCGAGTACGTAGTTTCTGTGACTGAATGCGTTTTTTTAAAACTCAGTATACATTCTCTTTGCTTCACATATCACGACCATACAATTATTTCTTGACTCTATAAATGTCTGTCTATTAGTAGCTGACTTATGGCGGCCGAATTCACGGAATGCTTGCTGCCTCTCAGCAATGGCAGCTGCACATTCCGAAGTGAACTATTGGAGACAGTAATGAGGCTTACTAAAGAATTTTCACATGGGGACATAGGCTTCAATGGCTGCTTTGACCCATTCAGTTAATTCATTTGCACACTGGTCATCAGGGAGTGAGAAGGTTTCCCTCCATGGGACGTCGCTGATGTGATGTCTGGTGGACTCAAAATCAGTCTGCTCGTAGTATCTCGTTATTTTGAGCAACGGCTCATCAGCTTTTGGACGACTTTTTAGGGTGATATGAATCATTAGCACAATGTGATCAGACTTCTCGAGTGCACTATGAGCTTTCGTCACACAAGCCTCGGCTATTTATTTTTAATTTTTGATATGCCTTTATCTTTTATTTACATTTTATATATTTCTTTATACATTAATTCATTATTTTTGTTATTATGTATACTCCCCTCCAATTATGGATTAATTAGTGAGGTAAACTAAAATCAGGCCATGATTGTGCAACTCGTCTAGGAGTAGGAAAACTTCGAAATTACATCAATCTTTCTCTGTTTATCAATGAAGGCTCAAGAAAGGTGTGGTTGAGGTTGGCTTAACTCTTCCCTACCTATAGACTCTTAAATGGCGTACCCATTGGTTCTCTCGACAAAAAAACCCTTTTATATATAAGACTGTAACCCTCTGTCAAAAATTACAAAAAAACCTTTATGCTTCACTATTGTTGGCACTAATATATATATATATATATATATATATATATATATATATATAGCCTTGGAGGTTGTTCACCCATGAAAACGTCGGTGGAAAATGACTTTTCTTGTAAGTCAATTTACTTTTTACAGTCACTATATTAGTTTGCTTCCAAGTTTTTACATTATATATATATATATATATATATATATATATATATATGTATATACTGAAGGTTTAATATCACTTTATGCAAAATGGCACAAGATTTGAAATCTAGCAAAAGAAGCGAATGTATCCATTGGGATGATGCCTACCATTCTCCACACTGATCTTCAAACATTTCCTTAGAATCACTAAAAGAAACAATTGCTATTTGCAAGTTCTGTCGATAAACGGAAGCAAAGAGCTGAAATATTTCTATCGCGTATCAGACCTGGCACGCTCCCGTACCTGGTGTTTAGTGATAAAAAGAAATTTGATGTCCAGTAGCATGTTAACATTCAAAATGATTAGATTTCGTCTCGTACAGGTGAGGTTGAGTTGCGGCTTGTTACTCAGAGGCAATGTATAGCGTCTGCGATGGTCTGGGCCGCCATAATCTAAACTGACAGGAGTTTATTTTTAGTGGATAGAGGTGTGAAACTGTACCATGAGAATTATCACACAGACATTATTGAATCACTAATGTTGCCTTGAACAAAGACGCGCTTCAAAAAACCTCGTCCGTCATTCCAATAAGACTCAGCTCCCTCACACGGAGCAAAAAAGACTCAAGAATTGTCAGCCAAGAATGTTCCAAGGAAGAATAGCCTCCATCATCTCCAGAGTTTTATCCTCTTGATTTCAGTATTTGGTATATCCTGGAGAGCAAGGTTTCAGCTTCTAATCACACATGGGTACTTTGAAGACAACATTGAGGATATACTGGGCCAAAATCCCCCAAGCAATAATTCGTGACACTTGTAGGGCTTTGTCTAAGCGTTTGCAGCAGGTTGGGATCGTATTGAATACCATTGGGATATTTGGAAATATGAATTATGTATCTATCTGTTTATTTTTGCTTAATTTGTACGTTTTTTGATTTATTCAATAAATATGGGCAAATAATGTTGTAACGTTTATTATTGAACACACACACACTATATTATATATATATATATATATATATATATATATATATATATATATATATATATATATATATATAGGCGACATGTATTATTTATATTAATTTCTTAAATACTTTAAAATTTGATATGTATTCCCATGAACACAGTCCTTGTTTCTCACGAATATACGTATACACGTTGTTTAATTTCAGATTACAGAATTTAAATAATTAAACGAGTTTCTTTAAATTCATTTCATTTGCGCGAGTTTGAACAATACGAAAGAACCAAATCGTGATTAAACAGATTATTGAACAGCCAAGTCGCCATCTTAAAACGGCATAACGTTTCATGGCGTCATTATCGCTCAATTCAATCTCTTTTTTTTGGAAAACGAAAAAAATAAAACAAAACAAAATCATTGTAAAAAAAGTTTATTAATTACCAATGAAAAGTAATTAAAAACAAACAAACACCAGACCTAGACCCGTGATATGATTTTCCTTCTGTTGTTATTCAATCGATTTCTTTAAGTGTTTTCAACCTATAAATAAAATAAATAAATGAATAAAGTCTAGAAATAGACTAATGCGTCATCTATATATTAATACGATAGCGTGAGTGTTCGTGTGTCACGCTTACATAAAAAGCTCTGCGCATGCGTGCCACACCTAGATTTTGAAAAGCATTCAAGTCACCTAATTTTCGTAATATTTTCAAGTATTTTGCCTTTGGCGCAACGGTTAGCGACGTAGGATTTTGACGTCGGTTTTTGACGTCGGGATGACTGGTTTATAGTTCGATCCTAACAAACCTCTAAGATTTTTTTTCTACATCAAAGGGGGGGTAGGGAGGTTGGGAGGGGACGACCGGGAAGCCACATATTAATACGATAGCGTGTGTGTTATTTTTTGTGTCACGCTTACATAAAAAATCAACGACCTTCCGAATCTTTGTATGCTACTCATGAATTAGAGCCAGATTTAATTTAATCTAAAGCAAATGCTTTACGAAGTAAGGATTAGTCCTCGAAATATTACCTTCACTAAAAATATTGTATCTAAAGAAGTTTTGTAAATTGTTTGATGTATTGTTCATTTTTGAAAATAAATATACGAGTCAAATCTTATCATATTTTATTCAAACATGTATAGGTTAGGAACAAGATAATTAGCATTGAAAACATCATTTCGTGTAATTTACACGAGTCCCGCTAGTTTGTATAAATGCAAAAAGAAATGCGCCTGTAATAAAACGTAATAATTCGTAATAAGCGTATCTGTAATTTGGTTTGCTCCACCCTTTTCTTTTTCACTGCACTCCTCTCACAAACGTGATGTTGCTAGTCCCAGTCTCGTCTATAAGTACTATTATAACATGCGTTCTTCAGAATTGTCTGATTTATTCTCTGTTTCCTTTGTTCCAGCTCGTTTGTCTAGTGGTCTTCATGAATTCGCGGTTCTGACACTTTCTTATAATACAGCTTCCTATTCGAGTAACTTATTTCCAAGAACTGCAGGTTTGCGGAACTCTCTTCCTACTCACTGTTTTCTTCCTACTTATAACCTTGACCATTGCAGACTAAGCTCAATAGGCATCTCTTGTCTTTGCGATAATCATCTTTCATTCTTTTTAACTCCTTTTATGAGAGGTGGCTCAGTTGTTAACGACACGGACGCCATGTTCGAATCAAGTTCGTTCAACAGAAAAACTTTAACTTATGGATGTTGGCAACCTTCACGTGATCTCTCATGTAAGTACCCAATGCCTTTCTAGAAAGAATTCTTACTGGAAAAATATCGGGGAAACCAATGCCCCCAATAGAATCATCTGATTCATATGAGATGAATGAATGAGCTGCTTTCATCAAGTGGTTTCATGCCTTGTCTGGAGCGACTTCCATAAAAACAATTCTGTTAGGGTTTATAAATCTTAAAGACAACAGATGTATCCTATACATTTCTTCCACTTTGATTTTATTAGAAAATTCATAAATTGTGATATATCTGTTAAGAAATTATTCTTTTTTATACTTATGAGCCACAACTTACCAAGGCCAAAGGTCACCAAAGGATAAAGGTTAATAATATTGTCAGTTGGATGATGAACAATACTATGAGAGGATTGGAAACGGTGAGTTGAATGGGCAGAATTCGATTACTTAAGAAGACAGTTTGGAAAGTATTTGTTAATATTAGACTTGAAAACAACAATGTTATAGTCAGCTGGGAATCAGCCTCGCGATATTGTGTTCTAAAATGGAATATTCTTGGAGAGAAACTCTGTTCATGGAAGTTCCATTTGGTTTTAGATACATAGAGGAAGAAAGGAACTTTTTTGACAATGGTTGTGACTAGACAAGTTTTTGCTGTGAATAAGAAATCTCTTTGACCAATTGTTTTGTTGTATAATTAACATACATGTTTACACTATGTGAAATAGCTGAAAATAGAGAGACGCTATTTCTCTAAATGTTTACAAAAATAGTAAAACTATTGGAGAGTGGTTAAATCCACACGGAGCTAAAGAAGGCAAGAGATATGGTTAATTACAAATAACGGCTAATTAGACAAATTTAAATGGATTTCTTCGAAAACATTACTCAATCCCAGGAGTAAGCCATATTTTAGCACGTATTTTGTGTCATTAGCGCATTTAAGATAAAGTCGTTGATTAACTCTGCTTTGGAATTATAAAAGATTAAAACACACACATAAACACAATCATTTATTAGCCTCATTTTCGTCTTGAGAGACAATGAGTAACTCCTATAAGGGTGCCTGTATAGAGGAATCTAATGCATAGCAAGAGTTACACAACTTCCAACCGCCCCGCATTGCTTGGCTTCAATGGCAATTTTAACATACAAAGACGATAAAAAAGACGACACTAACAGTAGTACGCAACGCGTTAAATGTAATAAATTCTGCGAATGTTCTTCAGACAAGTCACGAGTTTTACGTCCGATTTTTGTGAAATTGTAACAATAGGTATTAGACAGGAGTTCATAAATATTCCGCAAATTTCAGTTTCAGCATATGTTAAAGGATTTTTAAGGAGCATAACACTATCAAAACGTCTTATTTGTAAATTCAAATATATCAGATTTTCATTGAATTTGATCCTTAGTCCAATTAAACAAAATTCCCTGAAATTTCTTCTAAAGACCTCTTAAACGTAAGCCATATATTTTACTTATTTCCAGAATCAAAATCATGTAATATATTTTGATCATAATTAGAATTAGCTTTCTAGGCATAATGGTTAATATCATTATACCTTGATTTACATTTTGCCCGTCCTGGAAAGGATATTCTTCTAGTATATATATATATATAAATATATATATATATATATATATATATATATATATATATATATATATATATATATATATATAGGCAAACATTATTAAATAACACGGAGTATTTTTGCTTGATAATACTTTTTCTTTCAATTTTCCGAATAGTCCAAGATTCAAACGTATAATTCCTTAACAACAAAGAATTTGGTAACGTTAATTACTATGCTAGACACTTTTAAATGTTGTGACTAGTTTCGTAATTCACATTATTGGTTGTGGGATGTTTAGTTTTTACGTAGAGGGCTTCAAGAATTTTTATTTTTATGTTGGTATCGCGGTGTATTATTTTAATATTGTTAACTAGAGTGTGTCTATATTGAGAAGGGGAGCAGTCATGGTTTTTTAAGTGCTGGCAAATGGAGCTAGTGTCGGAGAGATTTAAGGTGAGTTTTCGGAAAATTGTAGTGGTAGTGAAACCGATGTAAAAATTAGTTTTATTGTTATTGTCGGAGATACATTCTCCCATGGGGCATATATTTCCAGCGTCATGTTTTGGTCGTCTAGTGGTATATATATATATATATATATATATATATATATATATATATATATATATATATATATATATATATATATATATATATATATGTATCTATTGGTGTGAGTCAAGCGTTTTGCAATATTTTTGTAATACGTAAATATCGTTATGCGAGTCAAATGTTTAGCAATATTTTAGTAGCATATCTGTTTTGCCAAGGTCGTTAATGTGATGAACTACACTGGACTATAAAATGCCCAAGCTCACTCGAAATTCTCTGCGTGCATCAGATTTTCATCACTAGCTTTGAATAGAGGCTCGGAACCCATAGTTTCAAACGTACGTGACCATACCTGATCATTACAGTTCCTGCAACTCGAACACAATTTCTTGAACCATCTGGTTACTGTATTGTTATTGAATACGCCTTCACAGTTCGCATAACAAACGGTTTTGGTTGCTTCCGCTCGTAGATTACGTTGTACGTTCATCTGAGCAGCTTTCACATCACACATGGCAAGTAGCAATGCATAACTAATATTGGACGACTGGAAATGCTTCGCTCACAGGATACACACTCCGCAAACCCATATGTATTTATTCTCGGCCTTTTGACTGGGATCAAAGTGTAGTATCTGTTCCGATGGATACTGCACCCCATAGACCGGTATTGTCTTGGCCTTCGGGACTTGATTCTTCTTTCTGCTTTCATGTTGGCATTAGTTTCCCCGATATTTTTCTAGTTAGAAATAGTTCTGGAAAGACATTGGGTACTTACGGGAAGACCACGAGGAGGTTGCCAACATCCCTAAGTGAAAGTAGTACTGTGGAATCGACTGGATTCGAACTTGGAACACCCAGGTCTTCAGTCCGTGTCGATATCCATTAACCACCGTCACGGGCTTGATTTACGCAGGTCTATGGGTTTGCCCTGTGCGGTTCTAGGAGGTCTACCCTCTTAGGCTTTGCCTCCCCTCTTTTGGGAGGAGTAAGTTTATTGCTTACTGCCTGAGGCGCCCCTACCGGGGAATGTCGACGGGGCTGTCCAAGCGTTTTTTGTAGGTCAGCTTGCTCACCGTCTCGGGTGCTTTTCAAATCCCACTTTCTCGACTTTGTGTCACATCTTACCTTGTGGGAGGAAGATGAATAAAATGTATGTATATATATATATATATTTATATATATATATATATATATATATATATATATATATATATATATATATATATATATATATATACAATAATATTTTTATGAATAAATATTAATTATTTAAATACCTAGAGACATCGATGTTTCATGCTAACGCAATTTTCAGTCTAGGAACTAATTCTCAACGGTCGGTAGGTGCGAACCCTGATCACAAATCACCACTGATTCGTAGTCGGGGATCTTATCCATCGGCCATAGCCAATTAGTTAGTAAATATAGAGGAACTTTAAATGTAAATAGCGAAATCGGCGGCTATTTACCAGGCAGTTAGAGTGATCTACGAAACGGCGTTCGTATCGTGCATATAGCTATTTGTACTGCTTGTTATTAAAGCTACTCGAGAGTGCCACGCCTTTGTGGGAGGGGCTGATAAACAATAATATTTTTATGAATAAATATATATTTTTATAAATATATATATATATATATATATATATATATATATCATATCATATATATATATATCATATTTATAAGTAAATATTAAATTATATTTACCTACGGACGACGTTGTTTCGAGCTTTTTGCTTTCATCAGTGTAGGGAAATGGCAATTTAAGACGGTCACAACTCCACACGCTTTCACTCTATCCTCACGGCTATAAGAAATTATCACGTGGTACGGAGAATTATAGTTATATCTATTCCAAGACAGACTAGAGAACTCAACAAACTTACTCGGAGTCTTGCTTTGTAGCTAAGTGAATATATATATATATATGTATATATATATGTATATATATGTGTATGTATATATATATATATGTATATATGTACGTATATATGTATATATATATGTATATATATATATCTCTCTATATATATATATAAATCTATATAGATTTTCGTAAATATAAAATAAATCAAAATTAACTGAGCGTCAACGAATTCTAAATTCACAAAAATAAAATTTATTGATATTTGATATAGAATACATTCAATTATTTGAATTAAAGATATTTTGACTACCTTGTTATTTCTAACTCGCCATCTTAAGCAGTTAAAATGATTATATAAAAGCATTGAAATATCACTTGTCACCAGCGCCCGCTTTGCAGTCAATTGGTTAGAATCACCGACTAGCAACTAGATTGTCGTAGGTTCGATCACGGCTTGAAGCGACTGATTGTCTAGCCTCACTGAAGAGCTGTGATACACTGAAATAGTTTGTCTGTGGATGACTATATACGCCTACTTCTCGGTTGAGCAATGTGGTAAGTGATATCGACAGCTACTATTAGCGCAATGCAAAGTTCTTTGTTTATAAACAGATGGAGCACTATTGAATAGAAAATGTTTATACAAAAGCATAGAGATATCACTTGCAAGCAGCAAGTCGTTACAATCGCCGAAATAAACTAGATAATAGAACTGAAGAGCTGTAATACGCAAAGTATGCTGATGGATATATATATATATATATATATATATATATATATAGAGAGAGAGAGAGAGAGAGAGAGAATCATCAGTGTGGAGAATAACTGTTCTGCCGGTCGCACGATTCGAACCACAGACCCAAGTAACCTTTTAACTTTTAAGTCTGAACCTCTTAATCGATGCGGTCAACCTAAAAAAAAAAACTATTAGGAAAAAGAGAATTAAAGTCTATTTATGTCTTTACAAGCGGACATATCTAGTAGGCTGACACAACAGTGTTCAACAATTTAATTGGACGGAACATCGCATTTAAGCAATACTTTGATAGCCTACTTTTACTTCTCTTAAAGGGCCCAAACTGCATTAAGGTGGCTATAAAAATATTATGATCAATAATTTGTAATCTTTATTCACATACACATGTGTTTCATCCTTTTTCGGGAATCACCCCTCCCACATATTATATATATATATATATATATATATATATATATATATATATATATATATATATATATATATATATATATATAATAGAGAATGGTAGTTTGCTTGAAGCATTGCTGGGAATAGTAGTAGTATGTTTTAAAAAGGCTGAGAGCAATGCAAAGTTCCGGGTAGGTTGTAAGCTGGAAGGAACAAAAATAATAAATCGAAATGGGACTTACTATTTATTTTTTCTTAAAATCTTACATAACAGCAAGTGTGGTGTTTGCGGTTTGTGTGTTGTTCGGATGATTATTAAAAATCATTTATTTAATATTTCGGGGGAAAAAGAGACTCCCCTTTGTCAAAAAGAATAAACACCAAAGGAAAACTCCGTCTGTGTAGAGAATCTGCCAAAATGGATGCCCCATAAATAATAATATTGCAGAAATAATACAAGGCGGTTTTCTAATATTTGTACATACCTTATGAATAGGAGCTTAAAAAAGCATTAGAAAACTTTTTAATTGCATTTAAAAAAGAAAAGAAAGGGACACGATTCGATTTATACTAAAATTGATCTAAATCTAATATGAATAAAAAACAAGAGTTCACAATAATTCATTGTGAATTCTTGCTTTTATATCTATTAATTATTTATAATAATTATTTATTTATAATAATTATTTATTTATAATAATTATTATAATTACTTATTAATAGTTAATTGTTTAAAGTTACAATAATATCAACCTATTATTTGGTGTGTAGAAAATATTGTTGGTTAGAACGTATAAACAAAATTTTCTTAAATATTTTCTCATATTTAGGGTTTACTTTCAGCAGCTTCGTAACTCTTGCTTCCCTTATTTTGCCATTTAGTCCTCACATTCCATGAGCGATGTTTCTGACAAAGAGGGGAGAATTGTTGTTTTATGGGTCGGAATCTATCCATCTTGCACTTATCATTGATTAGTTTTTGACCTTGAAGTAGTTTTTTGTTAAATGTTTAGCTCCTTACATTAAGTAGCTTCATGTCTTGTCTGGAGCGAATTCCATAAGAAAGAAGAATACAATCAAATACTGCAAAACTTAAAATTATGAATTTAGGGAACAAATAATTAAATAAACAAATAAATTAAAAATAAACAATGAATAATTTAAAAAATGAAAACAAACGGCGTTCATTGATACTATAGGGATTATTTGAATATCTCGCTTATTTCGTTTGATATTCGCACACATTTTGGATGAACTTTATTAATTATTCTTAAATTGTATTTTTTATCTCGAAATAAAATTCTAATTTACTTTTGAAGACTTGAAAATCGCACATTAATGCAATGCTTTAATCGCTGGCGGCCATGTTGTAATTTCCTATTATTTTCTTTCGCGCCTGATATCTATAAAAAGCAAATACGTTTGAATTGATTAAAAAAAAAAATCTGGTGTCTGGTTTATTTTCACATCTATAAAAAGGTAATAGGTTTTGCTTTATATCATTTATAAAAATATTGTGGCGTCTGCTTGACATCCATAAACAAGGTACTTTACTTTTATTTTATTTATAAAAAAACTTTTTCAAAAATTATTATATAAATACAGATTTTTTAAACGTAATAAGTAGAGAATATTGCATAAACTACGTATTGCATGTAGTTCTGTCACAATTATATAATACTCACAGTCTAGCAAAAATATGCGACCAGAGTAAGCATGTATTTGCTAGTTAATTAAGTTTTAAATACATCATTTGAAATACCTTGCTACATTTCGCAGGACTGAAGTTATCCGGCTTAATAAAATATGTCAAATTCCGAAATAGTTCTTTATTTTTCGGAAAAGAAAAGACGTTTACTTTTCGATATTTTTACAAATTTTCTGGCAATATGGAACGACACAATCAGAAGGCATCTTTATATTTGGGACTTGACAGAAAAAAACGTAATTTTAGCGGGGAAACAGTAAAGTCGTTTTATCTTGACCTTCGTAATTCTAATCACTATCAATGATGTCACCAAAATAAAACTCGACCTGGGTTATTATTTTACGACGGCCACGTACGAGCACACTTAGATACGACGTACAAATTGGCAATAACTTTGACACACTCCTCACTTGGCACTGTCCGGTTCAAATCACTGTTCATCACCACAACCATTTGTCTGTCCAAGGCTACTCAAAAATTCTTCAGGACAACTATGTAGCGTTCAATAAGAATCATGACTAACTGTTTATTCTCATCTTTTGATATTTGAAACCCATGCACTGCACATGGTAGAGTACAGTAACCTTTTCAGACAATCTTCATGTGGGGTTGCAACTCCTCATACTTCAAATGACTCGTTAGAATGGCCGCGGGACACTTTGCTGATCGTCTAATCAGTAAGAAGTGTGATCCTTGATGGGTTTCATACATTTCGAGCATATCATTGAACGATAAAAAAACAAATACTATTTAACATATGTACGGTATAATCGCGTTGACACACCGGTTCTCGTTAGATCACATAAGTTAAGCAACGTGGAGCCTGGTCAGTACCAGATAGCTGACCATATAGGAATGCTAGATGCTGTATGTCATCTTCCCATGGCCGGGATATACATGTCCCTGGAGGCTTGTGAATTTCATATTCCCTGTAAACTTCCACCTTCGGAGAAAGCCGGCATAGCCAGCGCAGGGCTAATACCAAACCAGATATTATCGGTTCGTTTTTATTTTAAAAAATTTGACATTCATAACTGTAACTTGGTGGACATTACAGTCAAAATCAAGGGAGTGCAAAGAGAGGAGTGTGTCAGAGTTATTGACAAGTATCTAAATATGCTAATCATTGAATGGGATAAAACAAAGACTGTTGGACATTGATGACTAAAACTTGGTAGACAAGTCAGGCGTCGATTGAAGTTTATTCCTATTAAATATGGTTGGATTGCAGAAAGGATTGTGAATTTTCTCTACGATTCGACTGGTGGCATTTTTGGTCGCCCTATACAACGTTTGTGGGTTTTCTGATTTTTACAGTGACCTTTGAAATTGGCTGGAAGTTTCTATTTATTCTTTGAAATAGTGAACAAGATGGCTGGAAAATTATGGCTAAATGTTCTGGAATATATGACACTTGGAAAACGCCGGATAATATAATTAAATATTATTAGAAGCCCCGTTTTAGTAGAATTATAAAAGTAGAGCATTATCGGAAAGATTATAAATAGACATTCACCTTAAGCCTCAGTGAAATGCTCCGACTCTGTCGTTGAGTTCTATTGAATGTCTAGATATTTATACTCGCCGCTTTCAGTGTAAACATCACTTAATTTCTCTGTTAACACGTGACTATCTCTCGTGGCCTCATGGACTAAGTGAACGCTTACAGATTCAACGTGTCTCTGTGAACCGGTTCGCGCCCTGTGACTGCCTAAGATTGTTATTTCCCTGCGCTGATGAGAGCCGTAAGCTCTAAACGACGTCGTACGTAGAAACACATTAAAATATAATTTAATATATATATATATTCTTTCACCCGCTTTTACTCATTTTTTACCATTGTATACCATCAAACACCTGATGATGATTCCAGAAGGAGTCGAAAGCGTTCGTGTAACATACGATTCATTTATTAATTCATTCGATGTCAACATAAAACAAATCTTTTGACGAATTGAAAAAATAAAAAAGGACTAACAAAACAGAAGAGTTCTGTTGTTTTTAACAACATCTGTATTAATGAAAAAATGCTGCCGAAATACACACAATGTATATATATATATATATATATATAGAGAGAGAGAGAGAGAGAGAGAGAGAGAAAGAGAGAGAGAGAGAAAGAGAGGGAGAGGGAGCGAGAGAGGTAAACTTCAGGGAGAACAGTCATGTATAAATGTAGAATTCGACTTCGGTATTTGGACACAAATAGAGGGATATATATATATATATATATATATATATATATATAGATATAGATATATCGATAGATAGCTAGCTAGATAGATAGATAAATAGATAGATAAAATAGAAAAGATAGGTGTATAGATCGATAGATAGACAGATAAGTAGATAGATAGATAGATAGATAGATAGAAGAGTGGATAGATAGATAGATCGATAAGTAGATAGATAGATAGTTAGATGGATAGATGGATGGATATGGATGGATGGATAGATAGATAGATAGAAAGAAAAAAAGATAGATGAATGGATAGATAGATTGATAGACAGATACACACACACACGCACCCACATCCATTTTGGCATGCATGTATGCACATACAAACACCTGCCACCTATTTGGTCTATGTATGTGGATGCGCATGCATATGGGTTCCCGTCAATATATGTACGCATAGTTGTTCTTATATGCATTTAGATGCGTGCGGCCCGCATGTTGTGTGATTTGTGTTATGATTTGTTTAATGCTGGGTTGAATTTAAATATAACTTTTTTTCTTGTGTTAGAAGGTACGAGTAATTTTGTGTTTGGAAGATGGGCATTATTTTGAATTTTCCTCTGCTGCTGAGAGACAAATACGTTTCTGTTCTCTTAGATTTTTATGTTGCTTTTATGTAAAACAACTCTATTATTAAGTGTTTTGGTAGTGCCTCTATAAGATTAGTTGCATACTATGCATTCTAGTACATAGATAACATTTTTGGACGTGCAGTTTCAGTCTTTCTTGCTGTGAATGTTTGTGTTGGGTTTTTGAATGTATATGAGTTCCCCTCTATAATTATGTCACACACCCCACATCGTTCTTTGTTGCATTTTGTGACCCCTTGTTTTATGTGTTGGTTGAGTTTGGATGAGGTTAAAATTTGTTTGAGGTTTTTTGGTTGGCGTTTGCTTTTTATTATTTTCGTTGTTTTTAATATTTTGCTAAGTTTGTTGTTTTGGTTGAGTAGGGTTAGGTTTCTTGTTATTTCTGTGAATAATTCTGAATCGTTTTTGTTGTGTTTAGAGATGTATGCTAATATCTGTTTTTTGTTTCGTTTTTTTTGGGATTCGTAATTGTTCTAATGGTATGTTTTCTGCTAGTTCTATACCTTTGTGTATTGTTTGCAAGGGGTATCATCTTATTGTTAAGGTTTTGCGTAGTTCGCTCAGTCGGACAATCCGGAGGTGACTATAATACAGATTCTACGTGCTAGGGAATAGGGTATAGATTTTAGGCAGCTTTTGGAGTGCTAGCTTTTAAAATGGAGATATTGTTGGGTGTCTATGGGTTTGTGGTAGATGTCTGTGATAATATGATTGTTTTTTTAAATTTTAACTAGTATATATATAGAAAGGGTAGTTCTGTGTGACTATGTTCTAGGGTGAATTTAATTTTGGGGTGTAGGGTTTGTAGTATATGGCTTAATTCATTGATGTCCTCGCATGTCGGTTCCTAGAGGATAAAATAAAATCATCTAGGTATCTTTTCCAAGATTCTATGAAAAGAGTTTGAATATTTTGTCCATATATTTGTTCTATCTTTTCATATAAGATTTCCTCTAAGTAGGTCAGTGTTAGAGTAGCATATGTTGGTGCCATTTTAGTTCCCATTGCCGTACCTAGGGCCTGGATGTAGTTTTCGTTATTGAATTCAAATGAGTTATTGTTGAGAATAATGTCTATGCTGTCGATGATGAATTGTTTGGTGAATCTTGGGTGCAGTGTTTGTGGATGTTTGTCAATCAAGTATGATATTGCCTGTTTACCTAAGTCATGGGGTACGTTGCTATATTAGCTGCTAACGTCAAATGTAACTAATTTTGTCCCGGGGTTTACTGTTTGTGGTAAGGATCTCAGGAAGTGTATGTCGTCTCGTATGTATCTCCTGACTTGTTCGGTGAATGGTTGTAGTAATATGTAAATTGGGTTGCTAAGTCTGCTTGTTGGGCATGTTGGTCCTGCTACTATGGGTCTAAATGTAAGGTCACTGGGATTCGGAACACTAATATATTCTGATTTCTGTGTGTTGATGGCATTTCTTACCTCATTTGATTTATGTATCTTAGGTAGTCCGTAGAAGTTATTTGTTTTTATCATGAAGTTTGTTAGGAAATCCCTTTCTTTCTTTGTTAGTATTTTATTGTGTGTCATGTAAAGTTTTTGTGATTTTTAAAATAGTGCTATTGTCTATGTTGGTGCCTTTTGGTTTGTAGTAATCATTGTTCTCTATAATTTTCGATTTATAGTAAGTTTTGTCTATGACGACTACAGCACTGTTTTAGTCTGCTTCTTTTATAATTATGTTACTATTATTTAGGATGCTATCTAGTGCTTGGGTTTGTTTAGATGTTAGGTTACTGGTAGGTTTTGCTTTTCTCTGGGGGTTGGGGGGTTTCCAGACGTGGATGGAGATTTAAAGATGGAGAAAAAGGGTTTCCTGAAGGCAGCGTTGAAAATGTTCAAAATTAAGTAAATCCAATAGAAAGATGTGTAGTTCAATCGTAGTTATTCGGATGTAATTTTGAGAATTAGGGCCATTTTAAAATACTTTCGTGGACCGAGAATCTCCATTCACCAGACACCTTATCAACGGACATTCACCAACTAGACAGACTCCATATATTTTTACACGCATACTTTCCATTACTATATATTTTTTCAAATTTTGAATTTTGGCTTTTCCACTGCCAACTTATCCATCTATGTAATTCCTCTGATGATAAGATTTCAATCTTTGAAAAGCCTTGGCTTAAAGAAAGAAAAATAAACATGTTTTTATCGAGTACACCTTGCATTGAACTATCGAAGTTGAAATAGATTTGTCATTCGTACATCTTTATTTATCTTCCTCCATTTATCTTTATATATATATATATATATATATATATATATATATATATATATAGAGAGAGAGAGAGAGAGAGAGAGAGAGAGAGAGAGAGAGAAAAGATCTTTCTCTCTCTCTCATTCTTTTTCTCCCTCTCTCCATATCACTCCCTCTCTCTCTCTCTCTCTCTCTCTCTCTCTCTCTCTCTCTCTCTCTCTCTCTCTCTATATATATATATATATATATATATATAGTCAATAACACGAATATTCTACAACACGAATCTAATGTAAAAAGACTGAACATCTTAGAGGCCTTGTACATAAAGACCAAACGTCCCACAACATTAATTATGAATCCAGTGAAAATATTTTAAAGTTCCTAGGCTAAAATAAAATAATAATACTAATAAAAAATGTACTTTAAAATTTTTTGAAATACTATGAATTTGTAAATGTTAAATATTGTAATTAAAAAAAAAATATTGTAAATTTTAATCAACCACGCGCCTAACACGTGATACTATTCCAAATACGGAAGCTCATCACATACGTTATTTTATAACGTTATAAATTTACCGCACAGCTCGAAATTAGCGATCATCAATATGCAAGTCCAAGCCCACGCCTACACACGATTGTTGGAAGTCAATCGAAAGTACCTGCGAACAAAAATGGAACAAAACAACTACGGGGCCTACACCCGATAATTAGACAAGAACACAAGAAGGATTATCTGAAGGATCAAGAAGATCGCGAACAGATTGATAAAAGGAAAGTACGTAATATACAATAATCTATGTCTCTCTCTCTCTCTCTCTCTCTCTCTCTCTCTCTCTCTCTATATATATATATATATATATATATATATATATATATATATATATATATATATATATATATATATATATATATATATACGCTGATTTTTTGTAATTGTTTTTACTGGCGATAGTCCACCGGTGTTTTACTGGTGCGTTTATCATTTGTCGCTACCCTGAGCGTTTTTTTTTTTAAGAATATTCATTCGTACTTAATCGAACGTGTCATCAATTTTTGTATATATAGATTCTTTAATTAATTCATTTATAAATTAATTTATGCGTGCATTTTAAAAAAATAATTAATTGATAATTTTTTTTTTGCGTGCATAAAAGGAATAAATGCACACGTGTTTCTGGCTATGAGCCGTCATAAAAAATGCACGCATAAATTAATTTATAAATGAATTTTTTAATTAATTATTAAAAATTATAAAAAATTAATTAATTAATTATTAAAAAATCGCTCTATACACACACACACACACACACACACACACACACACACACACACACATATATATATATATATATATATATATATATATTCCTGGTGTAAAAATTGTATGCCTATGTGTATAGTTAAAGAGATTCGTGAGAATGTTTGGTTTCATAATATAAAAAATGTATCTGCGTACTTAACATTTTATAAATCTCACAGACTTTCCTGTCTCTTTCTTCTGTTTGTGTGAGTGTTTTTGAAGAGTCTCACATTAAATAGTTTTATTTTATTTGCTGTTTTTTCCCTCCGTTTTTATAATGGCGTGAATGAAATAGTTCAGAGGCAGTCGTGTGTAAACATTTTGTGTGTAGGATTAGGACAGGGTTTTATGAAAAAATAAAATCTGATTCGGATTTTGAAGCCATTCAACACTTTTGATATTATTTGCCTGTGATGGTGGTGGAGGCGATGCCGGTGCTAGGGGTAGGGGGAGCGGGCTGAAATCGTAATAGTGCTTAGTAATCCTATTAAAGAGATTCACGCTGGTTCTCCCCAACAAAGAAACGAATGAAAAAGTACAAAAAAAACGGAGAAAAAATATTTGAAAGTAGAAAATAAGAAGGAGAAAAAGAGAAATTGAAAAATGTATAGTTAAATAATAAGTGAAAAGTTAAAAAAAATAAATTCTTATTATCCGTGAATTTTAAAAGAAAATCCGAAAAGAAACAAAAAATAAATGAGAAAAAATAATAACGAAACGTGATTAAAAAATAAATGAAACACGAATGAAAAATGAAATATAATTAATAGAAACGAAACAAACAAAAATACGTATTAGTTGAACAAGAAGACAAAAATCTGTATTGGGAGAACACCGCAAAATACTATACTTCAACAATCATATCATTAATTACAATCCTGCGACCGGCTTAAATAATTATCTCTACACTGACGATTCCGTAAGGATGAAACGTATACGTATGTAGATAAAACAAATATTTATAATTATTTGTCGACCCTAATCTAGGCTAGGCACTGTACTGAGTAGTATTATTACAACCGTCAAAATCATAGCTTCAATGCATGTTCATTCATAAGTTGAATACTCTTTACGTCGGCTGTCTGCAATAGGGTTAAAACTCTCACCATTTATGAAGTTGTTCATGATGGCCGTGAGGGTAAAGACGCCGGAATTTCACTTATTAACATGACTTGTTCCGTAAAGATTAAACGTATACGTATCTAAATAACACACACACACACACACACACACACACACACACACACACACACACACACACACACACACACACACACACATATATATATATATATATATATATATATATATATATATATATATATATATATATAAGAGACAACTCATGTCTAGATATCCTTTGGTAGATCCTTTCAATAGTCCGAATCAGGATCTTAGTTTCGGAGGCGTATTGACTGATGAATTCGGACTATTGAAAGGATCTACCAAAGGATATCTAGACACGAGTTGTCTCTTATATTCAACAATACTTGCCTGCAAGAGAAGATGCTGCCTATATATATATATATATATATATATATATATATATATATATATATATATATATATATATATATATATAGTGAAATTTTGGATGCCCTTATGCGTAAAATATGAAGTATGGAGTAAAAATGGAAAGAAAACGAGTTAGGAGGAAACGACAAATGATTTTCAATCCAATCAGTTACGGTTGGTGGACATATATATATAATTTGTAAATTTTATTTTTGAAGTATGTTTTTATCGATGTTTAAAACGTCTTACAATATGAACCTTCATATGCAAAATTAGGGTTTAACAAGTATTTCCGTTCAAAGAATTACCAGAAAATAAATTGAATTAAATTAAATGAATATTAGATGCACTTCAGTTGTTTTCAGCCTGACGAATAAACTTTTATGCACTGTGGAAGCTACCTCATAGAAACTCGATAAGGTTTCGTATATCATTAAATGTATGTTATCGAGATGGGCAGAAACAATTAACATGACATAATATATATTTGAGAAAAAGGCTCGTGCCTGTAACTCCAACTCCTTTCCCTTTTGTCCACTATACTAATTTGTGCGCAGGTCTGACCGAATGTTTTCTGTGAAGCCAGTGTTTGTCCAACTTGCACTTAAAGTCGTTTATGTCTGTTGCATCGATGACCCAGTCTGGCAGAGAATTCCAATTGCCCAAAACCTGCAGCCCAAACGAATACTTTCTAATGATTAGTCTGCATTGTTTTTTTTTAAGTTTCAGGTTGTGACCTCTTGTTCCGATGGTCTTGCTGAGGGGTAACATTCTTCCCTGGTCCATGTTGTCTTTGCCTGTGACGATCTTGAACATCTGGATCATATCTCCACGTTCTCTTCTATAGTACATGGACGGGAGTTTCATGTGTCTCAGCCTATCTTCGTATGACAAGTCCCCAAGTGTATGACACAGTTTGATTTCTCGACGCTGAACTTTTTCAACCTTGTCAATATCACCAACAAACTGGTGGACTCGTGGTGCATTTCCGTACTTAAGGATGGGCCTCACTATTGAGGTATAGAGCTTCTTGGTCATACTCTTGTCTTTGCTAATAAATGTTCGTTTTATTGTCCCAAGTGTACGGTTTGCTTTCTTTACAGTTTCATTGACATCGTGATTAAATTAAAGTTTGTTGTCTATGTATACACCCAGATCTTTTTCAGTATAGGAAGCATTCATTTCCTTGTTATTTCCTTCATTGTCCTTCATGAAATAGATATTCCTTTGGTTGTTATGTTCAAAGTGTATAACTCTGCATTTCGAGGTATTGAAGTTTAGCTGACAATCTTCTGACCACTTACAGAGCCTTTCTATGTCATTCTGCAGTGCCGCCCTGTCCTCTTCCGTTGTAGCCTTGCTATAGATCTTTGTGTCATCGGCAAATATGCGTGCCACACTCGATTTTATTTGGCAAGTCGTTAATGAAGACAACAAACAACAAAGGTCTTGATGTATATATGGAATGTTGTTCTCTAGATAACTAAGGTGCCTAGATGTAAGGATTGGCAGCAACTTCTCCAACCTTCCCCCAAACAACAACATAATTGCGAGCAGTGATAAGTTATTCGCAACAACCACCATCATTCAACATTTCGCCCTAGTAGTAGAAGGTAACTTCAACATCAAATTGGGTGTCATCTACATCCACGTGTGCCACAATTCGACCATCAATTGTGCAGGCAACACCCTAACATCTGAAATCATTTAGGTTATTTGAAGACATACGTGGAGATATATTGCAGGTCGGAAGGTTTCTTAAGAAACATAATTTCAGATATCGTCATGTTTATAATTTTTGCCTTGAGAGAAAATAACATTTGGAATATGAGGTCAAGTAATACAAATAACCGTCATCGCCGTGGTGTTTCTAAAAAGAAAACTACTTTAAGTTTTAAAAGTTTTAAAAATTATACGTCATTCTATACGATTATTCGATTTCTATTTAAAAAATTACATTGGATTTAGCAACGAAGTAAAATATATTCATAAAGATTAAATAATGGATTTAAAAAAATATATTTACTTACTAAGTTTTAAATTTGAATCTATCCTATATTTTTACGGACATTAAAGTTAGTAAAATAAATTACTAAGTTCTCTTAATAAGGAATCGATATTAGATAAAATCTTGTTTTTTAGGAATAGGTATCCAAGAAAATTTCGGTACTTACGTCATCAATTTCGAGTTAGCCAAACACTTCCGAGACTGGTGAACGTTAACGAACTTCACTAAACAATCTACACAATACGAACCAAACTGGTTTATTTTCAATTTTTACTCTAACCAAAAACAAACCCTTACCTAACCCTAAATTAACCCAAACCTAACCCTAAACTAAGATTTAATTTTAGTTTGCAAAGTCGTTTTTTTTTGGGGGGGGGGGAGGGTTGTATTGTGTAGAAGCATCGGAAATTGATTCGGTTTTTTCCGTTCGTAGTCGGAACTACTTACGTAAGGACTACGTCACGACCGCAAACTTGTGGACACCTATTACTAAAAAGCACCAACATCTTTTTTTACTTTGTTACTACATATTAAATTGCAATATAATTTTAAAACTACAACGGTATTAACCGTATAGAATGACCGTTTTTTTAAAGTTTGAGACGTTGAAAACGTAAGAAAAAATACCTGATGACGCTGCGTGTCTTGTTAACAAGCAAATGGCTTCAATGAAAAGAATTTAATTATTTTAAATCTAAAAATATCAATATAAATAATTATGTCAACGTTTAACGCTATTTTTAAATACATTTTTCGCTGAAATATTCTTGATTTAATTTTATTTTTGTTTAAAAAGATTTTAGTCGTTTCATAAAACGAAGAAAATCTTTTAAAACATGAATTTCGTTCTAATATATTTCAGTTATTTTATGTACCTAACAGATAATTTCCTCTAGTGACCCAGATAGAATCGACAATTGTGTCTTCAGATTACTTGAAAGATTTTACGCTCATTGGAACTCATTTTAACGTTCTAACTGTTAAAATATAGATTTCTATAACAAGCAAACAAGCAAATAAGCAAACAAACATACAAACATTGACTTTATAAAAATATAATGTGTCCATGTCGCTCACCCTGTTGCCTAGAATACATATTCCATAATTCATAATGATAAGTGCAATAGTTTTGTATCTTATCAAGAACATACTATTATTGACGATCGTGTGCGTGCACCGATCCTTTTCAAAATGTATTGCTTAATATAACTCAAAATTTGATGTAGAGCAATTATTTTTCTATTAATTATTTTGTATCTAACTTATTTTAAAGTTCTTTGGGGTCGAGGGCGAGTTTGGGTAGGCGCACTATCTAAATGGTAAAATTTACAAATAATAATAACAATAATGTGCCCACGTTACTTACCGGGTTGCTGAGAATATATATTAAAAAAATCATAATGATCAGCTCATGAGAAAACTTAAAAAATAATGTGCCCATGTTACTCACCGTGTTGCCTAGACTATATATTCCAAATTTCATAATGATACGTTCAATAATTGAAGAGAGTAATCTATCTATCTATCTATCTATCTATCTATCTATCTATCTATCTATCTCTCTCTATATATATACACAGCGAAACAGTCTTTATGTGGATGACTATATATATATATATATATATATATATATATATATATATATATATATATAAATAAATAATGCGTCGGGGTATGTTGAAAATAAATCAATAAAGTGCTTGATCATCAGAATGTGAGATCTAAAATGCAAATTAAAAAAACTATACGTATCATATTTCATAGAGTACTATGGATAGACTTTTACTGTTTAGAAAATGCCCTTATCATCCATCCCAAATCTTCGCCGACTTGATCTTCATTTTCTTAGTCGCCAAAGATTTTGGATAATTTATAAGGGCTTTTTCTAAACAGAAAATGTCTATCCATGTCAATGAAACCATGTCAGTCATTGGCATATGTAACGTGTAGTTTCTAAACAAATAATATGTTAGCCAGTTCAATGAAACATTTCAAAGGGATGGTCACAAATTTCATCCAATACCCATTACTCCTGAACTAATTATTATATCTGAGTTTTCTTCACAGGTTTTAATAATATTACATGTGATTTGTAAGATATCTACAATTGATCAAAATCAGACAATTGGAAATGTAGCATTTTCAAGATGGCGGTTTAAATGCTCATAATTTGTGAATTAAATGTTTGAGAATAGCAATTTGCAGTATTAAGTGTTCTTGATAACATACTATTAGATATTGAGCTGGTAGATCCTCTAGTACATAATTGAGTTAGTTGAGAATAACATGAAATGGAAATGGCTGACAGGTAAGCTGAGCTAAATTTGATAATTCCTAGTTGAAAATTTCTAAGGCTGTGGAAATGTTCTAGAAACAGATGATCTAACAAGGCTCAAAGAGAGATAGATAGATAGATAGATGGAGAGAGAGAGGAGAGAGAGAGAGAGAGCGGTTGATAGAAAAGAGAGTCCGTTTTGGAAACACGCATCGGCGTCGGACATGGAATAACATGGACGGACAACAAACATATAGTTAATTAGTTATTTCGATCTCTCTCCCCCTTTCTCTTTCTTTTCTCTGTGCCTCCACATTTGGAACGAAGATTACATTGAATAAATGACCGTTGCCTTCCATCAGTTTTATGTCGAATTAGTCTTCCTGAAATTATAAATAAGAAGGTTTAATTACAGGACGACATTACCCCAGTCTGAGAGGATCACCACAGAAACGCGTGCACAAGGAACGACTGGCAACCAAAGTAGGAGTAATGTTTAAACTTTAATGTTTAAGTAACGATTACAGACACTTGGTTGTTGCATGACACAAGACTACATGTCTACAATATGTTGATTACCGGTAAAGTTTTTATTTTCTAGACAGCGTCTATTATATACTTTCAACTTCTTTAACAGGTTGTTGTAATGCTTTCCAGAAAGGGTAGCACGCTGATTTTATTGGTCAGAATTTCTCATGTATGTTATGATGAATCGCAAATCAAAAGTCCAAAGTTTCCACCATGTTATATTTCTATATATAAAAATGTTTTTTTTTTCTTAATTTTGAAACTTTGTTTTGAAATTTATTTGAAGTATTTGGATCATTTGGAGAGATAAGGTAGTCCGTGACCATATATATATATATATATATATATATATATATATATATACATATATATATATATATATATACATATATATATATATATATACATATATATATATACATACATATACATATATATATATATTATTATTATTATTATTGTTGTTGTTGTTATTGTTGTTGTTACTACTACTATTACTATTATTATTATTACTATTACTATTATTATTACTACTACTATTACTATTATTATTATTATTACTATTATTATTATTATTATTATTATTATTACTACTACTACTACTACTATTATTATTATTATTATTATTATTATTATTATTATTATTATTATCATCATCATCATCATCGTCATCATCGTCATCATCGTCGTCGTCGTCGTCGTTGGTTATTTCTTGAATTTGAGTGGCATTAAGCCTCTGCAAGGTTCCAGTACTCTCCGCATCATTCTAGTGGAGGTCTGGTCGGTGCTTTCCCTCTTCGGTCTTTTCATCATCTTTGACTCATCACGACAGTTTTATGTCATACTAGCCGAGACTGACAGCACCATATGCATGCGTGTATGACTGATTTTTTAGAGGCGGAGGGGTTAGTTTAACCGATTTCTTACAGTTTTCACCCCTTAGGCGTTGTCTATTCTATATGTTTGGTTC
Organism: Sepiola atlantica; assembly: GCA_963556195.1. Classification (NCBI taxonomy): domain Eukaryota; kingdom Metazoa; phylum Mollusca; class Cephalopoda; order Sepiida; family Sepiolidae; genus Sepiola; species Sepiola atlantica. The sequence goes on along the minus strand of OY744524.1, from coordinate 80,726,416 downwards.
TTTTTCCATTAAAAATTTTCTGTGATAGATTTGTTTTCGTTAGTTATGTTGATTGGTTTCCGCATTCAAGTATTTTCCTTAAAATTTAGACTGCTTTTATTATTGCCGTTCGTTGTATGGTTTCAATCGTTTCCTTTAATTCTAATATCTCCTAGTTCTTTTTCCAGTGTTTTCGACACTGTACCTAGTGCTCATACAATCATTGGTATTATAGGTATTTTCCTCATGCCTCATATCCATTTGAATTCTCTGATAAGTTCCGTGTATTTTCTTAGTTTTTCTACTTCCTAGTTCTTCAATCCGTGATTTGGGAGGTGACGGTGGTTAAGTGGTTAAATATACAGACTGACGACATGGGGGTGTCAAGTTCGAATCCAGTTCGTTCCACAGAAATACTTTCACTTAGGATGTTGGTAATCTTCATGTGGTCCCTCCCGTAATACCCGATTACTTTCTTCGAAAGAATTTTGACTAGGAAGATATCAGTCTTCTATACTTCATAGTCCTCTTCCCTCTTCGCCTCTTTTTCACGGTCAATATCATTTTTGGGTCTATTGCATTGTGCATGGTCATTCGTTTCCTAGTTTTCTGGTCCAGGTTCCTAAGTTCTTCTTTCATCTAGCCTATAATTCGTCCGAAATATATTACTGGAGAAACTGCCGAGATATTTATTCCTTTCATCAAGTTTCTACTAAATAACTTAGTTTGTAAGAGGTTTCCTGTTCTGCTCAGGTATTTTTTTCAACTCTTATCTTTCATTTCTTTTCATTGTATGTATCATTTTCATCAAGTTCCCTCATCTCTATATTTTTAGGTAGTTTCATGTCCTTCGCTGCTCGAGATTTCTCCTTTTTATCTCTAGTAGTGCACCATTTTTAATTCCAAATTCTATTTGAATATCGTGACTGAATATTATGGTTGTGTGCATAAGCTTTTCCAATTTCCTTTTCTTTGCAAATCGCTTCAGGTTGTCCATATACATGAGAAGGCCTATTCTTTCTTCTGTGTTAGTATCTACTTTTATATTTACACAATGCCTGTATCTGATATTCTCGCTTACAAATTCACATAATTACATTTAGCGAACACTACTTGTTCCTGTTAATTCCAAATGTCTTCCAACTGACAAGGCGTAATGAAGTACTTTTATTTTTAATTAACAAAAAGTTTCAAAACACTGACATTTTAATAACATTATCTCTGAAAATTGAAAACAACCTTATCTCAAGAAATTACAAAACAATATTTTACCTGTGCGTTCTTAAGTCTGATTCTTTTTCTCATTGTACCATACGTGGATCTCTGAAAATCTTTCGTAATTCTTTCCGCGAGGTCCCGTCACTTTATTACAATTACATTAATACACAGTATTAGTCTTATCCGACCCGTCCCCGTAGAAGGAGGGACAGAGACCGTTGAAATATGTCTCCTTAGTTTCACAGACAAAACCCTAAATACTAGAATCTAGTGTTTTCTAGTGTTTTCTTTCTGTCTCGTATTTATATCTATCGACTTCCGATTCGATACGTCACTTTCTTACGACGTTCGCTAACCCATTTTTGTTTAAGTAGAAATTTTATTTATTCGTTCAGTCTTGCTACAAAATGAGTAAACCATTTTAAGGAAGTTGCATGTTACTTTAAAGACAACCAGACAAGATGCAAAAACAACTTTTTAAAATCTGATACTGCGTGAAGCGTCAGCTCTTGTCGCATCGTCACAGATTTGCATCCCTGTGCTTGTTTTACAAGTACTTCAACGGGATGTACTCCGATAAACTTACTGCACTTTTAACGCCTAAACGAAAATACTCCTGATCAACCCGACTAGCTGCTAAACCCCTTCAATGTAGATGTCCCTAGATGTTGCATGATTTTCTACTTTGATAGCTTCTTTTCTTGGGTCGCTTACCTGTAGAATTCCCTCTCTGCTTCCTGTTTCCCAACCGTACGAACACGCAAAAATCTAAATGTAATGTGGCTAAACATATTGCTGCCAAATTCCCCACCCAGGTTGCCCATTAAAAATATGGCCTTCATCACATTAGCCCATTACGCTTCAGTGGCAATATGCATTGTTTGGGGTGAACAAAAGTAAAAAAAAGAAAAGAAAAAACTATAAAGAAAATGTGGCTCAATTTCGAACATTCGTTGGAGAAGACTGTAGGATTTTGATTCATACAATAGCTAAAGAAGTGGAAGAGTTCATATGGTTAAAGAATTGACATTTTCACGACGCTTGTAAGCAAGATTGAAATTTATAAAAAAATATTTGATCCTTCTACAGAGCAGAAACGATATCATCAATAATGATTCCGATCGTTTTCGATTGCGAGTTGCAGATTAGACTAGAAATGGACTAACTGTCGCTGAACAGTCGATTAGTACCGACATTAAATTAACTTTTTCATTTTTTACCTGACTAAAGGTAAGGGCTAATCCCTCCCCCCCAGTGTTACGAATGGGTTTAATAATTTTCTTTAAATCAATAAATTAATCAATGTTATTCAATTTCTTTTTTTAGGAGCTTTTTAAACTTAAGTTTTGTGACGCACTAAATTGTGTTTTTTAAATTCTAACCTTCACCTAACCCTAATCTAACCGAACCCTAATCTAACCGATTAAATTCATTTTGGTTTTGCATTCACATTCTTAGCGTCGTCAAACTTTCTTTTTTTTTTCGCGGCTTTCAAATCGTAAACAGCTTCGTCTTTTCCGTAAATCGCAATCGGAAACAAGCGGACACATTCGTGTCGATATAGGTCCTGTTTCTGTACATGCACTGAGATATCATTGGACGAATCATAAGATGAAACAAAACTGGGACGTACCAATATGACACAGAGCGAGTTCCAATCAAAACAGTGACCGCCTAAAAGTTGTACTGTACTACTCAAAACCAACACAGACTTCGCCGATTTTAATCGGAAAAGAACTTGTTTGTTTCACGATCACGTTCGGCCGTTATTGTGACCATCTTATGATGGTCTCACATTTGCTACATCTTTTTTTCACGAAACTTTGAAAATTGATCCACACTTTGGTCTAGATAAGCTCTATCATCAATATTGAAAACTATTCTCTATAAATATAGCAATTAATTCAACTATAAATATATTGGACATCGTAGAAATTGGACATCGTGGAAATTCCGCGATTACTTTCTTTATTAAAATGAAACTTTTGCTTTATTATATACTTCCAGCGCAGGCGTTACCCACTGTATCTCAAGACTTTATTAACATCAGTTGTCCTCTAATTTTGTTTACATATATAACACAGTTGTGGTAATATAAGTACTGTGTAAAGATAAACTCTATCATCGATATTGAGTACTATTCTCTATGACTATAACAATTAATACAGCTATTAATATATACTAGTTAGACACGGTGGGAATTCCGTGATTAACTCATTCATTGAAATTAAACTTTTTGAAAAGTCAACATTCTATGAGATATAAGCATTTTAGATGATAGTTTAATTTAACAAAATACAAGAGAAATATTAATTTTAGTTTTATTTTCTTCGACAAATTTTGGTTAATAAATTTCTTAGCTAAACTCTTTGTCATTAAATTTACTTGGCAAAAATACTAATACTATTGCATCGAGTTTAGATGAATGACCGCCTTATGATTTAGTGCATGCGTAATGGAAGCGCAACAATTCTGGAAAATCAAAATTATTATTATCCACTATTCCATGAAAAAGACAAATGAAGCAAACCATTCAATAAGTCCCGGGCCTTAATAATAAGACAACTTTAAGGCAAAATTTGCCTGTATTCATTAATAAAGTCCCATTCTAGGATGATACAATGATGTCAATGCTTTACTAACAATTCTATGCTTTTCTTTGCAGAAGGATTTTTCTTTGGCCTCAAAATACACCTCAATTTCCGATATAATGTATTTATTGGAGCCAACTCTCTTTCTATAGAGCATTTTTTTCTAGTCGGCATTGAGTCAATAGTCGCTGGGTGCAAAATCTGGAGAATAGGTTGTGTGCGGAAGCAATTCTAAGTGCACTTCTTATATCGTTTCGATTGACTTGTGACATGAGTCAGTCTTGGTGAAAGAGCACTTTTCATTTGTGGCTAGTTGTCAATAGCGAATATTATATAGTTGTATTGGCCCATTTGAAAGAAAAAATCGCTAACAAACGTGAGCGATTTTTTCTTTCAAATGGGCCAATACTACTATATAATATTCGCTATTGATAACTCTACCGTTCATAAGGTGATTGATGAACAAAATACGTTGTGAATCGAAAAATATGGAGGCCAAAATCTTGCCTGCTGATCTTTGCATCTTTAGTCGCTTTGGACGGCTTATAACTGCTGCTGCCCACTCAGCTGACTGTCGATTTGACTCCGGAGTGAAGTTGTGGATCAATGCTTCTATCTATTGGCAAATGTTAATGCAAAAAACTCATTTTTGTTACGTTGAAACAGTTGCAAACAATGCTTTGAATCTTGGACGACTGTGAGCAAACGCGGGACCAACTTTTAACACATCTTTCTCATTGACAAATGTTCATGCAAAATGGTGAATACACTGTCTTTGGATATCTTCAACTCCTCTGCTATCTCATGAAACTTTAATTTACGATTGGCCCAAAAATATTTTGTTGAACTTTTTATGTTTTCCTTGACAACTGTTGAATTTAGGCGACCTGAGCATTCAGCATCATTTGTGTCTGTACAACCACGTTTAAACGTTCTTTCGGACAGGCCTACTTCTTAATAACACTTAGCAATCCCTTGCTTTGCTTGAACAGTATTCTTCTTGTGAGAAAGAAATTCTTTATCAACATACGAAATTCGGATTTTTCCATTGTTTTGAAAATATACAATGGAAGCTTCACTTAAATAACTGTAATTTGTAAACTGATAATACGATTCGTGCTCAAATTTACTACATCTTTGTCAAGCAAAAGGTAGCGAGTAAAACACATGTTTTTTTTAAATTTCCAGGCAAAAAAAATCTAAGTGGTGAGTGAAAGCCAGAAAGTCAATAGCAAGTCAGAAAACCACTTTCGGAAACAATTCTCCACTCTATAATTAACAACTCTACAGTGTGTCCTTGTTTCTTTAGGTCAATCAGAAATGAAAGTAATAATTTATATATGAAAAAATAAATTATGGATTAAGTCAATGATTTTACAGTAATTTTAGTAATATATCTTGATGAATAGCGAGTGCGAACATTGGCGAAGCATAATTTTTCCCGTCTTCTGTTAACGAAGGATATATATTTTATAAATCCGAAACAGACAGTATATATATATATATATATATATATATATATATATATATATATATATATATATATATATATATATGCATTAGGTGTGTCATTTGTATATGTAGGTAGATATAAAGACATGTGCGTGTTTGGGAGTTGCTGTCAATGTCTGAAACGATACTTTTTAATAATGGGTATCAGGCAATCTGTGTCTTTTGAAGCAAGACGGATCGACTTGGGATCTTTTGTTCCACCTTATCAGCGATTTTATATACCCCCCCCCCCCAAAAAAAAGCAACGACAACAAAAAACAAAAAAGCAACAACAAAAACAACAACAACAACAACAGCAACAACAACAACAACAACAACAACAACAAAAACAACAACAACAACAACGGAAGGAATCAATGTCTACAACGAAACCATATCTTGTGAAAGTTTCTGAATCAGAACGGTTACGCATCGGGTCTTACTCTTGCCGGAATTGATGCTGACTGAAAAGCCTTGATAGCGTTTACGATTGAATGGAGAATTCGGAGAGCTAAAAAACGAAGCGTAAAAAAACACAAAGAAAGTGAACCGGTGAAGGGATAGGGTAGGGGGAATTAAGTTGAAATTAAAATTGAATGAAAAATAGATAGAACAAGAGATAGGGAAATTGATAGAGACAAAGAAGAGAGGATTGAAGAGAGAGATAGATATATAGAGAGAATGATAGAGAGAGAGAGAGAGAGAGAGAGAGGGGGAGAGGACGAGATGTTAATAACTAATTTGAAATTTAAATTGAAAGAAAAATCGATAAACCATAAATATGGAAATTGAAGAAAGAAAGAGAGAGATGAATAGAGAGAGATACCGAGAGAAAGAGAGACAGATAAAGAAAGAGAGAGAAAAGAAATATATATATATATATATATATATATATATATATATATGTAGAGAGAGAGAGAGAGAGAGAGAGAGAGAGAGAGAGTGAGAGAGAGAGGAGAGAGAGAAAGAGAGGGAGAGAAAGAAAAAGAGGGAGAAAGAAAAATGGTACGAGAAATTCTCCATCTTCGGATAAAATAGAATTACTACTCATGGTGAGTATTTCATTTTGTTTATTCTTTCGTTTCGTTAGTACCTCCAGAGAGAAAGAGAGAGAGAGAGAGAGAGAGAGAGAGAGAGAAGAAAGGGGAAAGAGAAGAGATTGATAGGAAGAGGGGGTGAGAGAGAGGAGGAAATAAAGAGGGGGAACAAGAAATTCTCAATATACGTATTAAATAGATTACTCATTGTGACAGTATTTTGTTTTATTTACAATGGACTAGTCCAAACTTTTCTTCTCTCTTTTCGTTATCATCTTTAACTGTCAATAAAGAGAGAGAGAGAAAGAGAGAGATAGAGAGAGATAGAGAGAGGAAGAGAAAGAGAGAGAAAGAGAGAGAGAAAGAGTGAGATTGTTTGAATCAGGAAAAAGGCAATAGCAATAGATAAACCACATTCCAAAAGAAGGAGTAGGTAATAATTATGATGCTGACCTCTCTAGGATTAAACCGAACCAATATATATATATATATATACTATATATATATATATATATATATATATATATATATATTATCCTGGTGTAAAAAAGTGTGTATGTATATATATATATATATATATATATATATATATATATATGTTTTTTTTTTCTTCTCAAATATGATCTGAGGTAAAGATCGGTTTTAACTCTGCCTGATGAGATATCGGTTTATAACTTCTGTTGAACGATAACATGCCAGTGTCGCAGTTCTGTACATGTCTGTATAAATAAAAGTAAACATATATATATATATATATATATATATATATATATATATATATAAAAGCTTGTGTAATAAGTGTGTGTATATATATATACTCACTTTTTACACAAGCTGATCCCGTTTTCCATTCTACAGGAGAAAAACAATTTACTTTCCAAACTTATAGACACAACACAAATGCCCAATTCACTCATACCAATAACTATTATCGCTTTGTAATCCTTGTAAATGTATAACGTGTTGTGTTCGTTACTTTCAGTTTTTACTTTCTATTTCCTTCAACGCATTTACAATTATTATTTGTGAGCGTTAGTCATGGTATGCAAATATGGAAAGCCATCGTCTATCTTAACGATACCCTGGTTTCACGCAACATGTTCTTATACTGTTATATAAGGACATGCGTTGAAGAGAGTGTTCAGAGCCAACGACCTTGTAAAACGTTCTAGAAAGCAACTTGATAAGATTGACCTTTTAAAAACGGGAACAAAGATGAGGTCATCGCGTGGACATATATAAATAAAGGTTAAGCAACGACAACAGAAACACGCATGCACACATTTTGTATTATTTTTTCAAGAGAGAATAACTAGTATTGCTTTACTTTTTCTTTTGCTGTAATTCTCTCTCTATATCTCTTTTCGCTTTCGCTCTCTTGGTGTTACATCACAGACCACGAAGATAAACTGAAACAAGTCAATAAAAAAAAAAGAAGTTTATTTTCATTACATCGAGTTTCTAGTGATTATTTCACCTTACATACGGAGAGCGAATCTTCAACTCAATGTCACAAATGTTGTATTTTGTGGACAGTGTACACACTAATATCCAATATATCGTAACAATATCATTTATCAATATATCAGGTTTGGCAGATATAGTATAACTTACATTTCCGGTTAGAGCAGACCTCACTCTTGAGAAAGAAAGTTTAAAATTATTTAACTTGTGTTTATTTGGGAACTATTTGAAAAGGGGAAGACTGTAAGACCCGAATTTAGACATGTGAATGCCTTTTCTATTTCCATAAAGGCAAACAAAGCATCGACCTTGTAAAACGTCCGAAGAAAACAACATGAAAAGATTGACTTTTAAAAGAGAGCAAAGATGAGGTAATCGCGTGGGGCGGATATAAATAACGGTCAAAGAATGACACAAAACACGCATGCGTAGATTTTGTACTATTTTATTGGTTTATTTTCATTATATTGAGTTTCGGCGTTATTTAAACTTACACGCCACCAAATGTTGTATCTTTGGATAGTGTACACACTAATACTCACTATATTGTAACAATAACATTTATCAAACCTATCAGGTTTCCCGGAAAGTTCATATCGATTTTTAGTAGTCCATGTTTCGACATGTTCAAACATGTCAAATTATTGCCAGATATATCCAATATATCGTGATAATAACATTTATCAAATGTATCAGGTTTGGCAGATATAATATACTTACATTTCCGGTTAGAGCAGACTTCACACTATCTCTTGAGAAAGAAAGTTTAACATAATTAAACTTGTGTTTATTTTGGAGCCATTTGAAAAGGAAAGACTGTCAGATTAACTTTAGGCACTTGATGCTTTTCTATTTCCATGAAAGCATAAAATGCATCGCAAACAACAACAAAGATTTATTTGCAGTGTGCAGTGAAGATGCTTTAGCTGACAGAACTCTACAGAAGTGGTTCGTAAAGTTTAGCGCTGGAGATTTTAGCCTTAACGATGAAGAACGCTTAGGCAGATCACCCTCTACAGGTGACGACCAAATCAAGATATTAATTGAGAATTATCCGCATTACACAACACGAGAACCAGCAGAGAGGCTTGACATATAAAAATCCACCATCCATGAGAATTTAGTAATACTTAGGTTCTCATCCATTTAGCGAGCTTCAATAATTAATTATTAGTTTTTAATACATATTTTAATATCTATAAACATATACCAAGTACACCAATGTGGTTATATATACAACGCCAGTCGCATGATTCGAACCTCGGAGCCCAGTTAGTATTGACTGTCAAGATTAAAACACCCCAATACACACACACACGCATATATATATATATATATATATATATATATATATATATATATATATATATATATATATATATATATATATATATATATATATATATATATATATATATATATATATATATATATATATATATAGTGTGTTAAAGTGAAATAAATTCCAGAATGGAATATACGGGTATGAGAACTCAATGTAATAAACAGCAAGAATAAAATAAAATAACACGGAACCACATAATCACCGGTGCAATAATTTATTTCGACCCTACGGCCTTTTCAAGCATCCAAGCGAGGTGATTACATGTTTGAAAATGAAAAAAACAGAACCTCACACTCACCATTTTAATACGCATATAGAAAGAGCAACAACATATTTAATACATATGTTGAGAGAGGGGAAAATGAATTATATTGAGGAGGAGAGAGAATGACAACATATTTAATATATATATATATATATATATATATATATATATATATATATATATATATATATATATATATATAGAGAGAGAGAGAGAGAGAGAGGGAGAGAGAGATGGGGGGAGATTGCACGATTTATAACGGAAAGCAATACAATGAGGAGGAAAGAGAGCAATACATATATATATATAGAGAGAGAGGGGGGAATTGTATAATTTACCACGGAAGCTATATAGAGGGGATGAAGTTGTGGTATCCTAAACGAGGTCAGTTTGTTTAGGTCCCCCTCGAACCCTTTAACCCCAAGTTCTTTTAAATCGTATCTGAAAGCCGGAAATTCAAATTATCCGTCTGGCGATTGTTAAGAGGGAGTGGGGAGGGGAAGAATAAGGTGGGAGGAAGGAAGGAAGGAAGGAAGAAAGGAAAGAAAAAGAAAATAGATTATTAGACAACTAATATATATATATATATATATATATATATATATATATATATATATATACAAACATAAATATATATATATATATAAATATATATATATATATTGTATAATTAGGCAACATTCCTTCTTTTATACATATCTGGTTGAACAGACAACAATTGAGAAACTAGTTAACAGACGCGTGAATTTATATCAATAGATGAAATTTATTAATCATTCTTTTTAAAAAAAATTTCATATATTTTATAAATCCGAATTTTAACAAACCGTAATCATGGAAATAGACAGTATATATATATATATATATATATATATATATATATATATATATATATATATATATATATATAGAGAGAGAGAGAGAGAGAGAGAGAGAGAGAGAGAGAGAGAGCGTGAGAGAGAGAAATTAGGGAATTCCGGAGGCCAGTAGCCAACGATACATTAATTAGTAAGAGATAATTTAACCAAAGGGTTATGAAAGAAGAGATTTAAACACTGAAGCTGTACTGAGAAGCAGATAAATAAACGAAGAGTGAGAGAGAGAGAGAGAGAGAGAGAGAGAGAGAGAGAGAGAGAGGGAGAGGGAGGGAGGGTGAGAAAGAGAGAGAGACCGGGGGAGAGAGAGAGATTGAAAATTTGAATGTTGTTAATATCAAAGTGAATCATCAATTAAATTTAAATTATTTCATCTTTTTGGATCAAATGGTTTTCTACCAAAATCGCCATCGATCTACTAAAATAAAATAAAAAATAGTCAAAGGAAAAACAACACAGAACAGATAGTTTTAAGATGTGACCATTCTATCTGCGCGTTTAGCGATAAAAATCTCATTTCACAGTTTAGTGTGACTGACAAAATAATTTTATGTCTAAGCGCGAGAGATCTACCGACGGACAGATAATCGCATAGAAATTCTTGGACGTGTATTTATCTGTTAATAAAGGAGATTTGATATCTGTCTGTCTCAAGCCGACACTGTACTATTGCTGTTTTTAATGTTAAATTCAAGAGAGACAGTGTAGTATCAGTTCTGTTGTCATGATACTATCCTACAAGTTATTACCTCCTCATTTAGGGGCAGTGTAATATATGTTCGTTTGTCATGATTACACCCTCCTAGGCATTACATCCTCCTTTTTTGAGGTGGGGAGAGTGTAGTATATCCTCTGTGCTCATGATACCATCCTCCCAGGGATTAACCTCTCTTTTTGGGTGGGTAGTGTATTTTCTGTTCTGTTGCGATGATACTATCCTTCCAGGTATTACCGTCTCCGTTTTATTTTCTTGGGAGGAGGGGAGATTGTAGTGTAGTATTTGTTCTTTTGTCATGGTACTATCATCCTATGCATTACCTCCTCCTTTGGGGGTAGTATAGAACCTGTTCTCTTGTCCTGAAACCATCCTCCTAGGCATTACCTCCTCATTTGAGGAGAGAAGTAAGTTTAGTATCCTTTCTGTTGTCCTCAGACAATTCTCCAAGGCATTATCTTTTCGTTGGGGATGAGGTAGTGCAGTATATGTCCTGTTGTTCTGAGACCATCCTCCCAGGTATTATCTTCTCCTTTGGGGTATAGTGTAGTATATGTTCGTTCGTCATATGATGATAAAATAATTTGCGTTTAATGAAACTGCGCGTGATAAAAATTCTATTTCAAACAGAAGTGTGACGGACGGACAAAACCTCTCATATAGAAACGAGGACGCATCTTAAGACACCTAAAATATTAATATAATTGGATTTACAGATGAAAGGATAAAATTGATAAAGGATAAATAAGCACCATGAATTCTCCTTTCCAACAGTTTCCTTCTCCATTCTCGGATGAGGCACATTGCTCTTCCAATGGAATGTTCCTTGAGTTTAAACGCAAGTTTTTTAAAAATTATTAATGGTGGGAAAAATCACTGTCTGTGACGAACGCAAAATTAAAATGAATTCATTGGTGTATTCGCTTCGTGATTTTTTCTTCCTTCCCTCCATCTCTCTATCTCTCTTAACGTTTCTCTCGCATTTTCATTGTCCCCTTCATTCGCAAACGCCATTGCCACACCCTCTCTCATACAAATCTTTATAAAAAACATCCAAGTTTATTTCAGAGTACTTTTCTCTCTCTCTCTCTCTCTCTTTCTCTCTTTCTACACTTTTATACGCATTCTCTTTCTAAAAAAACAAACAACAACATTCCTCACCTTCATAAGCTCTTTCTCCCCCACTCTCTCATGCACTTTCATACACATTTCTTTTTCCTTTAGAAACATCCCCTCTCTACCACACTCTTTCGCGCTTGTTTTCTTTGTTTCTTATTACACATACAAGGAGGTGGATATTGATTTTCTAGAACGACCCGTTCGTGAAACACAATGCCGCGGTGCTGCTTCCCAGCTTACTGCAACATAGTCGTTTTCAAGTCCAATGTGAACAAATTCTTGTTGAGCCGTTTTTTTAAACAGTTAAATTCTGCCCAATTGTAATCATCATACCAATTATCACTATGTTGTCTCACTGTTAACCTGACAACATCTTTAACCGTTATCCTCCAGTAGTCTTTGGGTCTTGATAAGCGGTGACTCATAGATAAAAAAAAATGTGGACTGACGACCTGGGTGTGAAAAGTTCGAACCCGATCGGTTTCATAGCACCTTTTTTTACTATGGATGTTGGAAACGTTCGCATGTGAAAATGGTGCTATGGATAAGGTTCGAACCTTCCACATCCAGGTCGTCAGTGCACATTTTTGTTTTACCAATGAGTCACCGCTCATCAAGTCCAATGTTAACAAGTTCTTGTTGAGCCGTCCTCTTAAGTAATCAAATTCTGACCAGATCAAATCCATCGTTTGCAATCCCCATTCTGTTACCACTCACCTGACACAGACTATTAACTCTTGTCCTCGAGTGACCTTTAGGCCTTGATGAGCGTTGACTCGTTAGAAAAAGAAAACATACAAGATCTGTCGCATATTCTCTCGCAATTCACCTCAGTTTCATGACTATTTTCTCTAATGCAAACACTCACAATTTATTATCTTACTCAGATTTTATTTAATTCTTATTCCATCATTCTCTCTCTCTCATCCTTTAGCTCACAATATTCTCTTACATTTTCTCTGTCTTCCTTGCCCCCCCCCCTCTCCTTCTCTATATTTTCACACAGGCGCAAATGACAGAAGTAAAATAAAAATTACTTTCTTATTGCACCCACGTGCATTACTTTCCGCATTCTCTCACCATTAACCATTCATGTTTCGAATTTTTTTAGATGAGGATTGATAATCTGTATTATTTGGATCATTCGGACTACTGTTATCATCTTGGATGTTATTATCCAAACGTTTCGGGCGATGTAACCTCCGACCTTCTTCAGGTATATCTTATCGAACTCAGGACCTGTGGCGCAACGGATGAAGTGCTAAGTTATAATCAGTTCTAAGTGACAGTCTTTTGGAGGATTAGGGTTCAATCCTTAGTTCGGCGATACTAAGAATTACAATAACAAATAACAAATTACCTGATCATGGCTGACGGAACGAGAGCAAGCTACACCCGGAATTCCATACAAATACCCGAATTCGACAGAAAGATTACCGAGTTTAACACGATACACCTGAAGAAGGTCAGAAGTTACATCGGCCGAAACGTTGCGAGAATAACATCGAATATGAGAACATTAATCTGAATAATCCAAATAATACCAAACATTTAATTCGATACAATATTTCTGTTACTCACTTGTACACAACACCCTTTGGCTAGGAGCAAAGTGTAATATCTGTTCTGATACTACACTTTATATCTTCTGTCTTCGCTCAGTGAATGAGAACTTATAGATTGATGCAATTTTATTTTTGTCCCAATCGAGAGTGCCTCTTTAAAAAAACGACCCTCGGTCGAACTCTGCCCTCGTGAGGAGGCAAGTGAATAGGGACTCATACACAACTCACTTTTACTCTCTCATAATCTTGCTATGTCAATCATGCTCTATCACTCACTCACCCTCACCATTCATTCAATTATACTCTGCCCTCTCACTTCACACGTTGTCTCTCATCCACGTAATCACATTCACTCTGTCTCATACACACGACTCGTTTACACACTCGACTCTATTACTCACTCAATCACATTCTCATTTACTTACCCCCACAATTACACCCTCACCTAATCACTCATCTTTTACCATATTTTTTAATTGAAATCGCTCCAGACAAGGCATGAAGCCAATTTATGTATAGAGCTAACAAAAACAAAAGATAATTATCGCAAAGACAGGAGATGTCTATTGTCCTTCGTATAGAAAATACCTAGGCTGTAGGTAGGAGGAAAACAGTCAGCAGAAAGACAGTTCTTGGAAATAAGCTACCGGAATATGAAGCTGTATTACAACGAGGTATCAAGACAGCAAATTGATGGAGACCACTAGACCAACGAATCTAACGAGCCTGAACAAAGGAAGCATGGAATAGATCAGAAAATTCTGAAGAACACATGCTATAATGATATCTATAGAACAGACTGAGACTAGCAACATCACGTCTGTGAGAAGGAGAGGCTGTAGAGAAGAAGAAAGGGTTGGACCAATCAAATTACATATACGTTTCTGTACCTTATCAAGAACTCTCAAATGGAACAGAGATTCATCAGCCCAAATATGACAACAGTACTCTATACATTACTCAACTACATCCTACTCTTACTCACTCTCTCTTTCATTGAATAAAAATTGCACTCGTTTATTCACACTCTCACTCAATCACTCAATGAACGCCCACTCACTCACTCACTTAGTCAACACAACTCTCTCTCTCTATTACTGAATAACATTATCACTCAAGTAATCATACTTTTACATTCACTCATGCTCTTTGTTAAACTTGTAGTCTCTCCCATTCAATTACACTACCTCAATCAATCACTCAATCCTACCCCCACTTACTGACTTACTCAATGTAGGGAGAGTAGAAAGTGGACATTTGGTTTATTTTCAGCAGCCTCGTAACCCTCGCTTCCCTTATTTTGTCTTTTAGTCCTTACATTCCATGAATAATGTTTCTTATAAAGGGAAAAGAATTGCTGTTTTCTGAATCGGAATCTGCCCATCTAACACTTATCGTTGGCCAGTTTTTGACCTTGAAGTAGTATTTTAGGCTCCTCACATCAAGTAGCTTCATACCTTGTCTGGAGCAATTCCCATGAAAAATTACCCTGTAACTCTCTCGTCATTGTCACTGAATCACAAATCATATTTTCACTTACTGAATAATGTTCTTACTAATTCAGTCATACTCTCACTCACTCACTCACTCACTCACTCACTCACTCACTCACTCACTCACTCACTCACTCACTCACTCACTCACTCACTCACTCACTCACTCACTAATTAACTCACTCACTCACTCATTAACTCACTCATTAACTCACTCAATCACTCACTCACTCACTAATTAACTCACTCACTCACTCATTAACTCACTCACTCACTCACTCACTCACTCACGTACTCATCCACTAATACTCTCATTCATCCACTAACACGTTCACTCACTCAATCAGATTCTCACCTTTTCATCGAATATTTCATCCTCTTAGCCTAATTTATTTCACTTTCCATTCGGCGTTATTAAAAACCCGTCTGATCGCCGTCTGTCAATATATCCGGTCCCATACGCATGCCTGGATGATCATAAACATGGTGCACGCACGAGTTCCCTTCGTCTTCCGGTTGGATTTCAGCTTTTAATCTATTGGCCTCTGACGATCATAATTTTAATCTCTCCGCCAGACGCAGTCACGCATTCCTTCACATCAACACTCTGTGTGTATTGGATGAAGAATATTTACATTCAACGATGTAATATTTCCCAATAGGAAAACTTATTGATATTATGACTAGTACTTTTTTAATACATAACAGTAGAGTGCTGAATATCAAGAACGGAGCGTAAATAGATATAAATTTAATTGACACAAAGGTCATGAGTCTCTATTTATCTGCCCCCCACCCTACGAGGGCAAAATTAGACACAAGATCGATTTTTAATGTGAGAAAAATATATCCTCCACCGAAAGGGCACTGTGAATTGGGACAAAAATAAAAGTTACATAAGTCTAGAAGGATGTTACATCTCTGATCGAGGCGAAAACGGATACTATATTTTGATACGAGATCAGAGGTCAAGAAGATTGTGGATGGATGAGCAGTCTACATAAATATAAATAAACATTATAATTTCATGTCTACCATAATGATAGTAATGCAACTAGTTTCTGTTAGTCCCTACAGCTGAGATTCTGCTATTTCAGTCATGATTTAAACTACATTTTTAGTAACTGTTGATGTCATTCATGAGCAAATTTATCCGGCGATATTGAATTATCTTACCTACATGCCGCTATTCTGAATTCACAACAGCAATCCGCCATTAATAGATTGCCTCTCTTGCACCAAACGGTCATGATTAAAAAAAAGGATATGTAGATTCTTCCTTACGTTTTGGCGTTGTTTTCTCTTAAATCATAGAAAACACACGTCCTCACCTAATATAATGAGATTACCCCGAGGTGGGGGATGAAAAGAGAAAGATAGTGAATCAAAATGATAGATGGTAATCTTATGTATGTAATGTGTGTGGGTAGACGTCACGTTTGGAATGCGACTGCTATTGTTTTGATAATTCGATTTGAGAACAATTGTAGACATTTGTTGCGTTTTCATGTTGAAGTATGCCGATTCAGGAATGTATCAAAAACAATTGCAGACCGGGAGAAAAATAGGGAAAACAGGAGAGAACAGATTTGACGATCAAAGTTTGCTCCCCTAACGTGGGACTGGAGAGTTGATTGTAACAATGAGCTGAGTGTGCTAAAAGGAATATCGACATTTAACATGGTAAAAATTGTAAGTTATATATATAAAAAACTTTCTTGTTTTCGGTTTCTTCTGCAACACTATTCGATTTGGGTACCAGTAAAACACAGGAGACAATTGGTAGGGATTACAAATAACATTTACACTTAATGCATCCCATCAAAATCATTGTAAACAGAGAATGAAACTCTGTGGTTATGGTTGGGTGTACGTAGGTGTGTTTAAATGATACTATAAACAGAATTTTCCATATTAAGGTGGATTAAGTAAAAGTAAATTTTCTATTATAAATTAAAGTTAGAAATTTAAAGTAACGTGAATGTATTACAAACAAACGATCGAAGTGGGAAGACGTCTAGCAATATGGTGAGAGATGGTCTACTCTTAAATGCAATTCAGACAAAATACACAGCTTTTATTAACTTATCTGCTACATATCACTCGATACTTCCTGTCTGTGACGAACTTCATGACACGTTAGCTTAATTTTCTAAATTTGCAAATATTGGTGAATGGCTTTTATTTAGTTCGTGTGTTATTTATTCAACTGTAGCAGGACTACTTTGGAGCACTATAGTCTATCAATTCTATGTCTTCAGCAGATTATTTGGATGGCGGCACGTCAGGTAAACAACTGGATACTTGTTGACACGCCGTAGGTAGTCAGCTTGATCAGTCTTCTTTTTAACAGCAGCGGTTATAAAACGCATTAATAATCACAACACATAATCATTTGTTGTTTAACAATTTCTTTGCTTCTTTTTAAATTTCCTTTATAGTATATACGCAAACTTTGGTGTTACACAATATCCGTGGGTCTTTTCCTCAGTAGGGGAAGAGCGTGTCCGCTCTTCGTTTCATTTTAGAAACAAGAGAAAGCTTTTATCAGCTTATCCGCTACGTATCACTAGATACTTCCTACCTGTGACGCAACTTCCTGAAACGTAAGCTTTATTTTCTAACTTTAACTTCCCTTTCCCTAAATCTACCTTCATCTTAACCTAAATGCCGTTTATTATATAATTTTAACACAACCACGTTCAAATATTGCTATGTTTTGATCAAATTCTGACACACGCAGGTCAACATTAAATTGAACCTATTGTGGCGCAATCACATTTTCTTGAAATTTGAAAATCATCTATAATTTCTTTTATTTATATAATCCCCTTCATTAGTAACTTTACTAGTTCAAGTTTATCCTGCTGCACTATTGCCATTTCTAAAATCATAAAGCAATATATAAATGAAATGTTCGATAAAAACTTCCATCCTTAAGAAAATTAAGCTTAGTACTTAAATAAGTTAAACCATTCTTTGACAATATACAAAACTAATACCATTTGACTACTATCGAAAAGCTTAAAAGTTATTCGAACAACACATATAAAATTAGGGACATTACTTATGAGAAGACATACTTCAGATACAGCGACAAGTGTAGCGCAACCAAACTCGCGCCAAGGGGTTGGGAACTGAAAATTCTTATTCCATTTACAATCAAAAGGAAACTCCTGGATCCCCGCCCGCCTTATGAGTCTAGCTCCAAACGATGCATTTATTGTGACGCTGAAAAATTCAGAATCCCAAGGCGATATATGACCCGATGCCAATTGTTTAAATATTAGAAGTGAAATATTAAAAATCTATCCCCACCGCAAAAAATCTCATGTCCAAGTGGCCAGATGATGCTTCACCTTCTATATAACGCATGCGGTAACCCCGACAAAACCAACCCCATTATTAGCACACCAACCAATTAATTTCTCCAGGGATAATTTTAATTTCACTTCACCTTTTTATTTTTTATTCATCCCCTCATTTCCCACCTCCAATAGGTAGCCCCCTACAACATCAACACGTATACACAATTTTCATTAACTCCTTCCCTTCACTTTACGTTTCATATACGATTACACAGGCCCACTTAATACTACCCTTCAGACTTTCCCCTATTCCTTTTGGTTGCCATATTAGAATGCTTTCCCATCAGAGAGAAAAAAATCACACAAGTTGGACGAATTACCTCCCTTGTTACAGTTATTCAAACATCAATAAACATCGACCCTAAACTGCTAATGGCGCAACCGCGGTCTCTACAAAACACACCATATCTTATTCTGATCACATTTTTGTGGTGTTTTTAGTTCCTTTTCTTTGTCTCTTCCTAATAAATTTTCGACCGCAAAGCAGTTCTCGACAGACATAGAAACAATTTGAGTTTTTTTATTTTCTTTTTATTGTTGCATGCTCTCGACATTGTAGTGGAGAGAAGATAAGAGTCCGTGTGATGATAACGAACATAATTTTAAAATGTTCAGTCAGAAGGGGAGATACGCGATGGCACGCGTACATATGAATAGAGATTTTGTCCCCACTTTAAAGCACGGTGTTAATCTGAATATAAATTTGTAAGTTTGAAAAACCAGAGACAACGGAGAAATATATTAAAAAAAATATATATTAATTCATTTAAAAATAGTAAATTTTCGACCGCAAAACAGTCCTTCTGCGACATAAAAAACAATTTGAGTTTTCTTCTCTTCTTTTTTTGTTGTTGTGTGCTTTCGGCATGGTGGTGGAGAGCAGATAAGAGTCCGTGTATATATATATATATATATATATATATATATATATATATATATATATATATATATATATATAAATATATATGAGTATAATTATGAAAATATTAATCCAACCTAATAGAAAATGAAAAAAAAAACACCGAAAATTGTTTAGATATTTATCAATGATTCGTCTTTATTTCAAGACATTCTCAAGATGACTTATTTGGTGATAAAAAGTCAATATTTGAAAATACGTAGTTTTTCTATGACATTAAAACACACACACACACACACACACACACACACACACACACACACACACATATATATATATATATATATATATATATATATAAGTGGCATTACTTTGAATCTTTGAAAAGCACAGTAAATTATATTGTATAGGGCCTTAATAGAATTACACCTAGTTGTTATTCCGTTATTCTCATAATCGGGATTTGACTTGGCATTCTGGATTAAGAAACACCCAAAACCAAAAGAACACAAATAAAAAAATTAAAAAATGAATAATGAAGATGAATAAAACCTTGAAGAAAAAGAAATCACGTTCTTACCAAAATCGCGTCTGAATGGCTACGGTAGATTTTAGCGCGGGAACATATTTCGTATAATGATGTCAGGAAGTACAAAAGTTCTATTTTCTTTTTATCTTTCTTTCTTGTTGTGTTTTTTTTTCTTTTTATTAATTTTCTCTCTTTTCTCAATCAAAATGGCCGTTCTTTCAATCTGCACCGAAATAACACTTGCCGCACAAAGCGGTACTAATTAAGATTAGCATGATATGTATGCTATTAAGGGGCGGTAACTCTTTGTTTGATCGAGTGCACTGCACACATCGCAAATAGCTGGCGGTTAGCGATAAGAAACAGATATCCGAACAAGTGCAGCTGTTATTATATTTGTATCATGCCGTTAGATTAGTGCACGCAGACATATAAACAAAAACACAAAACCATAACCAACACACCATTATATATATATATATATATATATATATATATATATATATATATATATATATATATATATACATATATATATATATATTTATATATATATATAAATATATATATACATATAAATATATATGTGGGAAAATGAAAAAGGAAAACCAAAAAGGGATGTTTTTTATGTGTACATCAACGTTTCGTCTTTATTTATAAGACTTCATCAGGATGATAATATAAAGAAAAATGTCATGCAAGTACGTGCACATATAGGGTTGACATTATGGGAAGAAGGGAGGAAAGTAGTAGCCACTACTGGAGAAAACAGTAGGGTTGACGTCCGGCTTAGTGGAGTCAGTAGTGAGGAATGAAAGTAAATGTTTATGAAACAAAGTGAAGAAGAGTGGAAGAGTGGAGGTGAGCAGGGATACTGTGGCTGGTTGTAAGAGAAAAAAGTGGGGTGGGTGGGATGAGCGGGAATAATGTGGATGGCAGTGAGTGAGGGAGTGGAGGGGTGGGGAAGAAGGAGGCTGGAATATTTGAACAGGTGGCTGCGGCAAAGACTGAAGGAAAAATAGGTTGGAAGGTTTGGGTTCATGGTGAATGGGGATGTATGTGTGGGGGTGTATGCAGAGAAATGGAGGGTGGGTAGAGAAGAAGGAGGGTAGATTTGTTGTGATTAGGTGTGAAATATTTGAAATATTTTGAAAAGTGAGAACGTTTCACCGGCTTGCTGATTTAAAAATGTGAGAGAAAGAGTGAGTTAGAAAAACTTAAGATTCGAGGAGAATGAAGATGTGTGTGGGGGTGTGTGTGTGTGGGTGTATATGCGGGGATAAGTGGGAGACTGTAATTAAGGTCAGAGATAAAAATAGATGTTATCTATGATCTGGCATGAGTCTTTGTTCAGTAAAGATGATTTTGCTTATTAAGGGTGATAGGTTAAAGAAGCCATTTTGTTGCTTGATGGTGTTGGAGGCGGTGATGAGTGCAGTTTCCAGCAGTCTTCGGCGAGCTTTGTTGTGGATGTATTTTGTGATTTCAACTTGTTCAAATTTGTAGGCATGACCGTGCTCTAGTGCATGGGAGAAAAGTGCACCGAGAGGGTTGTTGATTTTTATGTTCCTTTTGTGTTCATTCAATCTTTTCTTTAATTCACGTTGTGTTTCTCCCACGTAAAATTGATGGCAGTCATTGCATGGGACAGTATATAAGCCGGCATGGGATGTGGGTTTTTTAAAAAAATGTCTTGATGTGTTTAATGTTTGTTTTATGGATTGAGATGTGGTTTGTACTGTTGGAATGCCTAGTTTGTTAAGCGTGTTGCATATGGATGTGTTATTGGAATGCGTGGGTAAGAGAAGGTGTCTGTCTATGAGAGAGGTGTTTGGAGTCTGATCTTTTGTGTGTTGTTTCTGGAGAATATTTGGAAGGCGTTGGCATTTAATATAAAATGTGTGGTGTATTGCAGTGTTTTTAGGGAATGAAAAATGTACTTTATTTCTTCATCTATGCATTGGGGGCTACATATTCTAAGGGCACGTAGGAAGTAGCCTATAATTATACCTGTTTTGATCTTGCTATGGTGGTGGGAGTAGAAGTGTATGTAGTCATTTTTGTGAGTGTTTTTGCGGTGTACCT
Organism: Sepiola atlantica; assembly: GCA_963556195.1. Taxonomy (NCBI): domain Eukaryota; kingdom Metazoa; phylum Mollusca; class Cephalopoda; order Sepiida; family Sepiolidae; genus Sepiola; species Sepiola atlantica. Next base: position 80,704,418 of record OY744524.1, on the reverse strand, counting down.
TACATTTTAGTTTGTTGTTGGACTTGATTATAAGAGTATATAGAAAGGGTATCGAGCCGTCTATTTCAGTCTCATGGGTGAATTTTATGGAGGGTTCTACTGTGTTGAGTCTATCTTTAAGATTATTGATTTGTATGTATGTGGGGAGGAAAATTAAAATATCATCAATGTATCTAAAGTATTCGATGTTAGGGGGTAGTCTGTATTTGATAGGGCCGGATTCTAAAAATTCTAAAAAGAGGCAGGCTAATACACCGCTTAAGGGGTTGCGCATGGGGAGTCGAAATTTTTGTTTGTAGAATACTTCGTTAAATTGGAAATATGTTACGTCAGTGATGAGTCTAATTATTTCTATAAAAATGTTGGTCCGGACGTCAACCCTACTGTTTTCTCCAGTAGTGGCTACTACTTTCCTCCCTTCTTCCCATAATGTCAACCCTATATGTGCACGTACTTGCATGACATTTTTCTTTATATTATCATCCTGATGAAGTCTTATAAATAAAGACGAAACGTTGATGTACTCATAAAAAACATCCCTTTTTGGTTTTCCTTTTTCATTTTCCCATTACGTCGGATTACCTTCATCCTTCTTTTCCCATATATATATGTATACATATATATATATATATATATATATATATATATATATATATATATATGTATATATATATATATATACATATTTATATAAATATATGAATATATATATATATATATATATATAAATATATATAAATATATATATTTATTTACATATATATATATATATATATATATATATATATATATATATATATATATATATATATATCTGATGAGTATCAGAATTTAGAATCGGTTCAAAGTTTCGGATTTATACTTATATAGGGTGCTCTATTTCTTCTAAGAACGAGAGTTATAATAATTGAATAAAGTACGTGTTGTTAATCACACCGATACATCCGTATCCTTAAATACACGTGTAAAAAAAACTTTCCATGGTCCGCCATATTTGATTTTTATAAATTATATATATTTATATATATAAAAAAGCTGTTACATGCCGGCCCTTTATTCCTTTTTTAAATCGGATTTTTTGGGAATTTTAATTCAATTACTTGCGGTATCGTTTATTAAAATGATAACATATCTTCACAGAAAGTGAATTGCCACAGACAGACGACATGTTATCTAACAATTTTATTAGTTGGACACAAACTAACCAATTTCTTGTGCATTTTCATTCGGGTAATCTTTAAACTATCTATTTCTCAATATCAATATTTCATCTTACAAATACAGACAAACACATGCACACTCGTATATATATATACCTTCACTCAGCGGTATAAAAATATATGCATGCACACACATTTTAACAAAGTTGCAATTTTGACATCTTAGAAAAGATAAGGTGTTGGAATTTATTTCTTTTTTTAAATTTCGATTTCTCACCATATTGGAAAATGGTTGGATCATTTTATCACTCCACAAGGCATCTGACCCCTGATTCAGTCCTATACTTGCATCAGAGTCAGATTAGGATCAAGATGCCACATCTGGGGATGTGCGGCTTAAAGCACTTTTCCTTGCCTTGACAGAATGCAAAATCGACTTCGTAATCGAGTGGAAGATGTCCGCTCCTCTTTCTTACAGCTAATTAATTACAGAAGAAATGTTTCTAGTCCTTTCCTACTCTATTGGTATTTCCATTGTAAGTGCTCGACTGACCTCTAACCTCTGGGGTCCTCTGCAAGAGCTTCACAACATGAACTCGTCTTCTTACCGACACTACAAAGAACTCTCCTTTCTTCCTCTGTGTAACGAAAAGAAAACGAAACTTCCATGAAGAGAGTTTCTTTCCCAAAACTTCTGACTTGTAAAACACATTACAACGGAAATGTTTCCCTACTGAATACAACATTTCGGTTTCCAATGTCAATGAATGTCTGTCGAGTCGTCCTGTGAATTAACCATAATTCTCAATCCTTTTATAGTAATATTCTATCATGCAAGTTAAAATCCTCGAATGGCCTTTGGTCTTGGTTAGTGATGAACAATTAGTATAAAAATATGAATATCATTGATATCAGTATCATTTAAAGAACATACTACATTATTCAATCCCAATGATAAAACACTGCAATAATATTTATCAATTGTGAGCGAAATAATATATATGTTAATTACAGAGGACATGTGTCGACACATGATCACTTTTCCGCACTTACAGTTACTTATCTAATTATTTATACAGGTATTAGTGCAATATTTTTGTGAAATCAGAAGAGTCGTTGTTAGTCTTTCTCTACTCTATCGCTATTTTCATGGTAGGTAGTCGACTGAGCTCCAATCTCTGGTTCCCCTGTAAAACATTCACAGCAAAAACTCGTTTAGCGTTAATAATTGTAAACACTTTTCCTCTCTTCCTGCTGTCATATCTGGGAAGGTGCAGCCCTGAGTACTCTTTCATGTAGTAGAGTACAACATCGATTCTGCAATCTAGTGGAGAGAATTTCTTTTCGTCCTTAGAGCCGCTTTCACACAGAAAAATGTTGCTAGCCTCTCTCTACTGTATCGTTATGAACATGGTAGGTGTTCGACTGAGTTCCAATTCCTGGTACCTCCTGTAAAACATTTTCAACAATAACTCGTCTAGTTATAACTACAGCAAATAACTTTCTTTTCTCTCTCTTTACAAAACAACAAACGAAACTTCCGTAAACAACATGTATTTCTCATCTGTAAAACAATATACCACGAGTCTTCTTCCTAACCAACAGCAGCATTGTCGTTTTCACGTCTAATGTGAACAAACATTTGATTACCTTTCTTCTTAGATATCCAATTCCGCTTAAGAAATATTCTGCCCACCCCCACCCATTGTTTCTGGTCATCTCGTGGAGGCGATAATCGCCCAACTATCAATACTTGGTAAGTGGTGACCCATTTGTAAAAAACTATTACTAAAACTGCATTCATTATAAAGTATAAAAACGTAAAACTATTTAAAACCAAAGAAGAAAATGTGCTCTACGAAAGTTTACTCCAATATTTTCGAGGTAATTAATGCGCCAAATGAAACAAACTCCAATTGTTACTTGTCGAGGGTTGCAGGGTGATTGGTTTGCATCAGAAATCTATGTCACTAAACAGAAATAATCATCGGAAGAATCTAAAGTCACACTCCCGTCGAAAAAAACCCCACCGTTATTGAAAAAAATACAGAGATGTTAGGTTGAACACATGGAAAATAAAAAAATGGGCAGATGAAACGAAAATAGAGTTGTTTGGACGCAATTGTAGAAATCATGCATAGATAAAAGCTTAAAAATAAAAAAAACAGTGAAATTGTTGGTTGAATCATCACAGTTTAGAGATGTTTTTCGCAGACGGTCCTGGAAAGATATCAGAATTGAATGCCACAGCAAATCAAAATATTCTAGAAGAAAATGTAATGGTTTCAATTGTAAAATCTTGAACTTAATCTTGATTCGATCTTCACACAAGATAATGAAAAGTTTACGATGATTTGGCTTGGTGAACAACATTTAAATACCTAAAATTGCTAAATCAATTGAGAATCTGTGGCGTTATTTGGAAATTGAAATTGCGAGCTCCAAAAAACATCCCGGATCAGGCAGAGTTAGAATCCGATCTTATCCTTAGATCATATTTCCAAATATGATCGGAATCTAACTCTTCCTGATGAGATCTCAGTTTATAATAACTGTTGATCGATAACATCGACATGCCAGTGTCGCAGATTTTGTACATAAAATAATCATATATATATATATATATATATATATATATATATATATATATATATATATATATATATATATATATATAGATATAGATATAGATATATATATATAGAGAGATAGATAGATAGATAGATAGATAAATAGATAGATAGATAGATATTGTGTGTATTCAGGCAGAATTTTCTCATTTATGCAAACATTGTCAAAAATAACAGAATTTGCCTGTTTAATTATACCTTTTTATTTTTTCAATTTTTTATGGTATTTGTAGTATTAAAATCGAAAGAATTAATAAATGTTCTATAAGTTTCACGAACTTTTCGATTCTCCGTCGAATCATCCTCAGGTGTACAAAAGCAACTGAACAAAAAAGCTGGAGAAAGAAAATAATTTTTAAAAGACGCCAGAGAAACGCGCAGACCACGTTTTTCACATTGTTCCAGGACAGTTGTTGACGATTTAAATTCATCGACGCTGGAGTGGCATCACAGAATAAAATCGCATTATGTTAAGCGTTTTAAAATGTTGCCTCTGGTTTCATACGTGTTGTTATTAATTTTAATTGATTGTTATTTTTAACAATGTTTGCATATATATATATATATATATATATATATATATATATATATATATATATAGAGAGAGAGAGAGAGAGAGAGAGAGAGAGAAAGAGAGAGAGAGAGACAGACAGAAAGAGAGAGAGAGAGAGAGAGGAATAGAGATATTCGGATCTTTCATCCACTAATATCTCAATATTCTTTTAGATAGAAGTTTACAACAATAATTAATAATTCAAATACTTCTTAATTATCTAATGTGTGGAACAATGAGTAGGTGTCTGGCGAAACTTTAATTGATTAAATATGTCAATTGATAAATTATATTAATAAAGTTAAATTAGGTATTGCAACATTGATTAAAAGAGACTGGGGATTGGCACATGAAATATCGCCAAACATTGTTTTCACGACCGAATTGATTTGAAATATCATATTTGACACCGGTTCGTGTTTTGAAATATCGCATCTGCGTTCAGCAAGTTGACCGTTGCCAGCGGTTTGTCATGAAAACTTTAAAAGATTAAGAGTCACCTGGCTCGCTTATTGTAAGTTGGAATGTATGATTTATTTGAATGATAGCTTCTCTTAATTGGAGAAAATGATCGCGGGATCGCGTCACACGAAAGTGACGTGTTGAAAGTTATAGGGCTTCATTCACAGCCTAATGTAATGAAGCTGTCATGTTAGCTAATGATATAATAAAGTACGTATTGTTAAAGACAATAATCTCTTGTCCATTTTATATATTTTTTCGGCTAGCAAACTCCCTCCGATCCCTGTGAAAGACACAGCACAATTAAGGGTACCACCATTGAATTAAGACAAAACCTTCTTCATACAAAAGCAGAGAATAAATTCCGATCAGACACTTACCTTAGTTCAAGACGAGCGATGTAATACCAAAGTTTTGCGGATCTTTAGACAGAGCGTATGCGCATAGCTATTGACAGAGCAACTAGTTGGAACTCATGCAGTCCTAGTGACATCAAGCTTGAACTCGGGCTATCATAGAATGATAGTTTCACATTTAGTGCCGAGTCACCCAGAGTACCGCATAAGGTGACGCCCCGGGCCACGATATAATTATAAGTATTGTTATAAAGCTCTGTCTGAAAGGATATCGATCAATATGTAATGTTTTGATTCGGTTATGGACCGAATCCGAGAAGTTGATCGTTCATATTATTGACACGCACAAACACACAGATATATGCTATACATACATTTACAAACATACACATATATTTCTATACATACATACATACATACATACATACATACATACATACATACATACATACATGATGACCGCAACGTCTTGTCAGATAAGTGCCACTCTTTTTTTTTCCAGAGAGTGTCATTGTCTGAGGGAGTATCTGTACTGGGATTGCAAATAAAGAGATCTAGCTTTGTTTGACAGCTAAATCCCCCTCTTGGTTTAAACTGTTGAGTCCAGCTACAAGCAAAAGCAAAATAGCCAGTAACAAGTTGAAACTGCAGACCAACATAATGTAAGGAGTGGTCAAATACTACATACATACATACATACATACATACATACATACATACATACATACATACATACATCATTTGAATTACCTACTAGAACCATCCTCGAGTGTCTTCGGTCTCTCGGTACAAGGACTTGTCAGGACATGAGGATACTTCATCCTACAAGTAAACCCTGACCAAATATTCAAAATAACATAATATTCACAGCACAAATAAGATCCCCTCAACATGGCTATACACTTGCTCATACAAGGAATTGTGCACCTTCGCCTAGTGATTTCACCTCAAGTAACAAAGCTGGATACTCCACCAGACTAGATGAATTATTGTCCTGGAATCTGGTAAGACCAATAGACCACAAGAAAGATATACTATAACATAGTTAACTGGTCAATTGGGGAGAGGGAAACTAATGTTCTTAACTTCTTTACTAACTCAATGTTTGAGAAATAAAGGAGAACTTTAATATAATATTCGAACTTCTATGTATCTCATATAGAAGTCAAGTGTTAGCCCCAGGAATGGGCCCCTTGATTTATGAGAACTTCGACTGAAGTAAAATGAAACAAATAAAACATACATACATACATACATACATACATACATACATACATACATACATACATACATACTATCTATCTATCTATCTATCTATCTATCTATCTATCTATCTATCTGCGCCTATAATTACTCAGCGAAATTTTCTCATCAGCCATTATATTTGTGCACGCGTAAAATATTCCTCGCCTATTAGATTCCTCGCAAGTCGAGGTCTAAAAGGTTGGCATCAATTATGCGCAATTTAGCAGAAATTATTTTTAATAAAAATAATTCGGATTTAGCTCGATCACATTATGTAGGTAAATATGCAACGGATAAGTAAATTTTTTTGAAAACTAATTTGGCATTCGGTCAGAATTTTCACCGAAGGCGATGGACGGACGCCAACACGAAAGAGGAATATTTGTATAATCAGAAATCCGACTTAAAAGGATATGCTCATTTTCTTAGATACGTCCAAACATTTCTATAAGATTTTTGTCTATCAGTTTGTTTGTCTGTTCGTTTGCTAATCACGCTTAAGTTTGAAATAACATTTTATTTGGTTGGCAACAGTTAAGTTTGAAACATCATTTCCGTTGGTATGTTACGGTTAAGATCGAAATAACATTTTACTTGGTTAGTCCTCGTTAAGTTTAGAATACTATTTTTGTTGGTCTGTCACAGCTAAGTTTGAAATAGTATTTACGTTAGTCTGTCACAGTTTAGTTTGAAATGGTATTTACGTTGGTCTTTCACAGTTAAGTTTGAAGTAACGGTTAAGGTTGAAATAGGATTTTCATTGGTCTGTCACAATACAGTTAAAAATAACATGTTTGTTGGTCTGTCACGGTTAAGTTTGAAATAACCTTTTCGTTAGTTTGAAAAATTATTTTCTTTGGTATGTCACGCATAAATTTGAAATAGCATTTTAGTTTGTCTGTCACGGTTAGTTTGAAACAGCATTTTTATCTCTAAAAGCGTTTTACTTTAGATGCGTCCATCTTTATAAGAGGTGCTGCCCCTCCGTATGTCGCATGGTCGGTTTGTTGGTCTATCACGCTTATGTTCACTAATAAAAGTGGGAGGTGACGGTGGCTAGGTATTTTCAGTTGTCAGTTAAGTTGCAAATAGTATTTTCGTTGGTTCGTCACAGTTAGGTTTGAAGTAGCAGTTTCGCTGGCGTGTAACGATTAAGTTTGAAATAAGATTTCCATTGATCGGTCAGACTAAAGTTTGAAATAACATTTTTTCTGCTCTGTAATGGTTAAGATTAAAATAATATTTTAGTTGATCTGTCAGGATTAAGTTTGGAATTGTATTTTGGTCGGTCTGTTACGATTAAGTTTAAAATAACAATTTCGTTGGTCTGACACGACCACGTTGTAGTCAGTTGGTAAGCAGCCCTGTTGTAGTTCATTACACGGTTAGAAAGTTGTAGAAAATAAACTTTGTTCGTATAAGTCTTTTTAGCGAGAAAGAGAGAGCGAGAGAGAGAGAGAGAGAGAGAAAGGGAGAGAGAGGAGGGGGAGAGAGAGAGTGAGACAGACAAACAGACAAACAGAATCATTTGTTTTGCTGTGGTTGTAGCGAGACGAATTCTTGCAAAAGCGATGTTTTACTCTGCCAATGCGAGAAAGAATGCTTGGAGCGGCACCTCCCCAGATATGGCAACAGTAATCTATCTTAGGAAATATCTGACTTGTATACAGGTAGCCAGGTATTTACTGGAGCGGTAGAATGATCCAACCATTTTTCTAGCGACCTTAGCAATAGGTTTTATGCGAGTCTTCGATTTCAGGTTTGGGTAAAAATCAGCCCCATGAGCTGATCAAAGCAAAAGCGCCTCCTGAAGAGGAGAGCTATTCATTACAACTGGAGAAAAATGACGATCAGAGCGTTAGTGGTGAAAGAAGAGAAGCTGGGGTTGAGAGGTTTTACAAGTAAAAGAAACACTTTTCCCCATTGAACCACGTGATGCAGATGGAAAAAAAGAGAGAGTTGGACAGATTTTGATCATCAATGCTCTTCTAAGTGCTGCCATAGATGGTAGTGTCGTCTGCATAGATGTCAACGAATGATCTCAGAATATTTTGAAGACTATTTATGAAGATCAGGAAGATGGTTGGGTCTAGAATGTATCCTAGAGACACGCCGGCATTTTGCTTCAGATTCTGCTCCTCAACAACTCTTTTTGTCGACCTATCAGAGAGAAAATAATTTGATCGTTGAGAGGACATTTCCAGATATTTTATAGCTAACAAGCTTGTGAAGCAAACAGTTGTACCACACTCTATCGAAGGCCTTTGATATATCAAGAGTTATTGCCCTTTTTTGAATATATCTTCATCTCTTTTGTTCTTTTCGTAAAAAGAATACTGTACTTTTTCTGTTATTTATATATATGTATGTATTAAAAAATTACGTCAGGATTGATATTAAGTACCCAGATTTGCATTGAATTTCATCCATAGTCATTTGACAACAATTAAGCTAGATTCTCCGAATTTCAATTTCTTCTTAAGCTTTAAATTTGTGATATTTTCTAGAATCAAAATCATGCAATAGATTTTGATCAAAATTGCAATAAGGATTCCAGACATAAGGTATTGTAGCATTATATCTTGATTATATATTCGTAAGAGGGCATAAATGTGGTGCAACACTGTTCTATTTGAGGAAATAGTTTTACCCGGTCTGATACTGATATTCTTTTAGTATATATATATATATATATATATATATATATATATATATATATATATATATATATATAAAGAAGATAAAATGGAAAAAAAGTTCACCCCCTCCTTTCCTGTTATGTCATTTGATTGCATTCTGTAAGTATATATCTGCTTTTACCCATTTTATCTTCTGCATTTTGTCGGATTCTATCTCAACTGTTTTTCTTCACACACACACACACACACACACACACACACACACACACACACACACACACACACACACACACACACACATTATTATTGTATGAATGTATTTTATTTACAGAGTTATATCATAGCTTACCACACGTATTCATTGTATGAAACAAAATATAGTACTACACATATTAAATATATATGCATATTTAGATGCATACTTTGAATAATAACAAATAGCAAGTGGATCATATATATATATATATATTACTGTTTTATATTATATACTTATATTATGAAATAATATATTTTATATATGTTTATATATTTATTTTAGTATTTACTACAACAGAACTGAATACATTCGTAGAGCTTATTAGTAGTATGAAAATATACTTATTGCAAGCCAGCTGCACAGATACTTCTGTATTTTGCTCCCAAAAGCTCATCAGGCTAACATTTAATCTAATAAGCTTCTTGAAACGAAACACAAATGTTTTTATATCATTTTCTTGCCATAAGTATGTTCTCATACAACTATATATATCACAAATATTAAGTTATCTTGTCGGATATTCAATGTAAAATCCGAATACTAATCCGTCTGGCAACTTATTCGGTCTAGCCTATTTTTTACTTCGACTATGTTATTAACCCGAATATAATTTAGTTCGCTTAAGTTTCTTTCTGGTTATAAATAGGCCGGCTAGGCAGTTTGTTAGACTTGAGCGATTTGATGTTTATGAACTAAACAGAAACAACCGCTTGTAAAATTAATAAAAAAGAATATGTTACATTTCTCTATCTGTGTCTAACTTCAGATCCATTGGTAACATGAACAAAAAAGAAAATTCACCTTACACCATTAATAAAAACTTTACTATTACGTTTATTTGTGTAGCAAAATAGGTAATACAATGTTGCATCCATGCGCTTGTTTTACAAGTACTTTAATGGAATATGCCCCGACGAACTTGTTGCTCTAGTGTCCCCGCGACGTAAATACTCTCAACCCACCCGACTATCAGCTAAATCACATCCCTTCACCGTAGAGATCCCCAGATGCCGGAAGTCTTGATACTCTAATAGCTCCTTTCCTCGAACTGCAAGCGTTTGGAATTACCTCCCCGCTCTTTTCCCCCTGACTGTAACAACATGCAGAAATTTAAATGTAATGTGAACAAACATCTTGCTGCACAACACTCTACTTAGGATGCCACTATAAATATGACCCCTAATTCACGTCACAGTAGCAAGGTGTCTATTTGGCGCGAATTAAAATGAAATAAAACAAAACTATTTAAGCTGAATAATCAAATTTTGCTTCTGGCGGCAAGAGTTGAGTTGGGCTCTTTCATTTTGCCGATATCTGTCTAGGTCATTTCTTAAAGCACGCACGCATTTAAGTTCAACTCCATCAGAATTTAATGGGCAATTTTTCACTTGATTCATTCTGCCAAAAACTCGATAATGTACGTAAAAATATTCAAAAGGGACATTTGGAAACAATATGTTGTAATAAAAATATGTTCTTAAAAAAAACAGTACCCTGTGAGCGGGGCTTAGAATTCGCCAACTGCCACCCCATGCAGAGGGTCAAGACCCCCTCCCCCAAATGGTTCTATCTGTAGGCCGTGCGTTGCGACCGTGATGCCGTAGGACGGGATTCTTGTTGCTAGTCATACACCCACCTCGTCCACTTCGGCTCAAGACGGGATGTCGGAGAGGCCCGATCCGATCAATCGTATATAAGTATAAGTTTATTCCCAATCGTTTTATTCGATCTGATTCTTAAAAAAATCAAAACCTTATTTTCCCTTTTTTCTTTTCACCCCAAATTGATACTAGAAGGCGGTGGCTAAGGTTCAATCACGTTGAGAACAAAGACGATTACCAATACCAAAGAGTAATGGTTTGAAAGAGTAATGTTCCCAAAGAAGTAATATTTTTCTATGAGTAATGTTTTTATTTCAATGGTGTTTTCTGAGAGTAAACCCCCTCTTTCTCTCTCTCTATCTCAGTATAATTCTCTTCTAGGTGTAATGTTCTCACTTTCACTGTGATATTTCCTTCTACGAGCAATGCATTCTGAATACAATGTATTCTAAGAGCAATCTATTAAAAAAACACTTGATGTACATATGAAAATATAAAGATCTAAAGATATATAAATCAAACTTGATTTTGCATTAAATGATCTGAAAAGGTTTATCTGCCGTAAAACAAACAAACAAACAAACAAACAAACAAAAAAACAAACAAATAAAAAAACAGGACATAGAAGTCATTCTAGATTTAAAAGAAAATTATTTATGAAATGAAAGCAATACATATATTATAAATAAAGTGTGTATCCCGTTTGACAAGGGCTTTGTTTCCGTAGAGCGTTGACTTGAGTATCTAACCGACTTCGCAATCTAGTGGAGGATGATCTCTTTCCTTTCCTACAACCCTGTTCTCACAGAAGAGACGTTACTAGTCTTTCTCTACTCTATTTGTATTTTTAAAGAAGGTGCTCGACTGAGATTCGATCTCTGGTTCATCTTTGTAGAGCATTCACCTAAACGCGTCTGATTACCACCACTGCAAAGAACATTCCTTTCTTTCTCTGTGTACCTGAAATCAAACAGAATTTCTATGAACAGAATTTAACAATATCACGGGATTGCCTCCCCGTAGACTACAACATGGGCGTCTAATGTTAGCAAATCCTTGTTTGATCGGGGCTTAGTTTACGTATACTAACAAACAGTTAGTGTTATTTCATTTTTTTTTGACTCGGCATTGTTAGATCGATGAAAGCGCAGTATACCCAATAGACAATCTATAGTTTTTAAATGAAATACTTCCCCCCCCCTCTCTCTCTCTCTCTCTCTCTCTCTCTCTCTCTCTATATATATATATATATATATATATATATATATATATATATATATATATAATCACAATCTGTTCTAATTGTAATTATTTCTCTTGTATAACTGACGGACAAATATTTACCGCGGATCAAAATACCATTTATCATTGTATAAAAAGGCATAATTGGCCGCACAGACTGAAATAGTATTCAACTTACTTTATAGTGTTGTTTAGCGTTTGTCTCATCGCTATGCCGCCATACCCCCCCCCATCTTTACGCCAGTCAACAGCCCGTGTCTAGATTGTTGCACAGCGCCGATAGCCAAACGAAATTCTTTCCACTCCCATCTACCTTCGACTTATCAACTCTTATAAACGTTGGGAATGTAGACTTTGTTTACAAATGTTATCATCAATAATCATAGGTATTTATGACCCTATTTAATTCTTCTTCTTCTTCTTCTTCTATATTTTTTATTATTATTATTATTATTATTATTATTATTATTATTATTATTATTATTATTATTATTATTATTATTATTATTATTATTATTATTATTATTATTATTATTATTTGTACTCACTAGGAGTTCTCACACAGATAATCGTCAGTGATTGCTCACCGACAACAACCAGTGGTATTTCCTGGAGTCTGAGTGACAACAAGTCTCCCCAGACTTCCAGTGTTCTTCACCTCTTTTCGATAACGATGCGGTATCGCAACAGTCTTACCATTGATTTCGCGGTATCGCAACAGTCTTACCATTGATTTCTCGCCGGTAAGGACACTTGATCTTCTCTGGGATTTGGGTGGCAACAAGCCTCCCCAAGATCTCAGCACTCTCTGCACTTTTCCAGTGGAGGTCTGGTTTGTGCTGTCCCTCCTCGGTCTTCTCATCCTCCTCGACCCTCTACAAATATGTTGTCTGGTGTCAGCCTAGGCCGGCACCAGTTAAAAAAAAAAAAAAAAAATGAATAAAATAATATTTTTTCAAATTTTTAAATTTTTTCCCTTCAATTCATTTTTTTCCCCTTCCTTTTCTCTTCCATTATGGTAAAAAAAAAAAAAAAAAAAAAGAAGAATTTTTTAAATTCTTTTTAATTTTTTGGGGTGGGTGGGTGAGAGAGAGGGAGGAGCTTATAGTGTTTCTTGTAATTTCTGTTTCTTGGTTCATTTTTGTGTAGTGATAGCTGAAGCCGGTGTAATTTATTGTGGGGGGGATTATGAAGTGCTGTTTCTTGCAGTTTCTGTTCCTTGGCTCTTGTTGTGGTGTTCTTCGTGTGGTCTTGTTTTCTCCGTTGTAAATTCCTTGTGTCTGGTTAGCCTTTGTAGCTTATGTGTGTTAGTTTCCGCATTCGAGGATTTTCCTTAAGATTGCAGCTGTTTTGATCATTGCCGTCCTTTGTATGGTTTCGATAGTCCCTTTGATTCCAATTTCTCCAAATCTTTTCTCCATGTTTTTTGGGATTGTTCCTAGTGCTCCTACGATTATTGGTATTATACTAACTTTCTTCATGCTCCATATTCCTTTCAGTTCTCTGGCTAGTTCTGTGTATTTACTTCGTTTTTCCGTGTCTTTGATCTTCACTCTGTGGTGTGCTGGTACGGCGAAGTCTACAATTTTATAAGATTTTTCATTTTTGTCCATTATAATAACATCAGGTTTCCTTGCTTGTATGAGTTTATCTGTTTGTGTATCCATATCCCATATTATTATTATTATTATTATTATTATTATTATTATTATTATTATTATTATTATTATTATTATTATTACTACTACTACTACTACTACTACTACTACTACTACTACTACTACTACTACTACTACTACTACTACTATTATTATTATTATTATTATTATTATTATTATTATTATTACTACTACTACTACTACTACTACTACTACTACTACTACTACTACTACTATTATTATTATTATTATTATTACTACTACTACTACTACTACTACTACGACTACTACTACTACTACTACTACTACTACTACTACTACTACTACTACTACTACTATTATTATTATTATTATTATTATTATTATTATTATTATTATTATTATTATTATTATTATTATTATTATTAATTTAATTATTATTATTATTATTATTATTATTATTATTATTATTATTATTATTATTATTATTATTATTATTATTATTATTATTATTATTATTATTATTATTATTATTATTATTATTATTATTATTATTATTATTATTATTATTATTATTATTATTATTATTATTATTATTATTATTATTATTATTATTTATTATTATTATTATTATTATTATTATTATTATTATTATTATTATTATTATTATTATTATTATTATTATTATTATTATTATTATTATTATTATTATTATTATTATTATTATTATTATTATTATTATTATTATTATTATTATTATTATTATTATTATTATTATTATTATTATTATTATTATTATTATTATTATTATTATTATTATTATTATTATTATTATTATTATTATTATATTATTATTATTATTATTATTATTATTATTATTATTATTATTATTATTATTATTATTATTATTATTATTATTATTATTATTATTATTATTATTATTATTATTATTATTATTATTATTATTATTATTATTATTATTATTATTATTATTATTATTATTATTATTATTATTATTATTATTATTATTATTATTATTATTATTATTATTATTATTATTATTATTATTATTATTATTATTATTATTATTATTATTATTATTATTATTATTATTATTATTATTATTATTATTATTATTATTATTATTATTATTATTATTATTATTATTAATTATTATTATTATTATTATTATTATTATTATTATTATTATTATTATTATTATTATTATTATTATTATTATTATTATTATTATTATTATTATTATTATTATTATTATTATTATTATTTATTATTATTATTATTATTATTATTATTATTATTATTATTATTATTATTATTATTATTATTATTATTATTATTATTATTATTATTATTATTATTATTATTATTATTATTATTATTATTATTATTATTATTATTATTATTATTATTATTATTATTATTATTATTATTATTATTATTATTATTATTATTATTATTATTATTATTATTATTATTATTATTATTATTATTATTATTATTATTATTATTATTATTATTATTATTATTATTATTATTATTATTATTATTATTATTATTATTATTATTATTATTATTATTATTATTATTATTATTATTATTATTATTTTTTACTCACTAGGAGTTATCACACTGGTCGTCGTAAGTGATCGCCCACTGCCGACAACCTGTGGTATTCCCTGGAGTCTGAGTGACAACAAGTCTCCTCAGACTTCCAGTATGCTCCACCTCTTTTCGTTCATCACCGCTGATGACGTTGCGGTAATCGCAACAGCCACCTACCAACGATTTCCCGCTAATAAGGGCCATTGGTCCCCTCTGGGGCCCGAGTGGCAACAAGCCTCCCCACGGTCCCAGAGCTGTCCGCGCTCTTCCAGTGGAGGTCTGGTTTGCGCTTTCCCTTCTCGACCCTCTGTCCATAATTTTTTTTTTTCGTGGCGTCAGCCTATGCTTGCGTCTCTCTCGTGAGGTTGTATTTTCCCCGGTTCTGCTGTCTTGTGCTTCCATGTGTTTGTTCTCCATTCGTTGCTTATCTGGGTTGGTTTCCGCATTCGAGGACATTTCTCAGGATTGTAGCTGTTTTGATCATTACTGTCCTTTGTATGGTCTCAGTTATCCCTTGGATTCCTATTTCTCCCAGTCTTTTCTCCATGTTTTTGGGGACTGTTCCTAGTGCTCCTATGATTATTGGTGTTATACTGACTTTCTTCATGTTCCATATTCCTTTCAATTCTCTGGCAAGTTCACTATATTTGCTTCTTTTTTCCGTCTCTTTGATCTTCACTCTGTGGTCTGCTGGAACGGCAAAGTCCACGGTTTTGCAGGATTTTTCTTTCTTGTTGATTATTATCATATCCGGTCTCCTTGCTGTTATGGGTTTGTCTGTTTGTACATTCATATCCCATATGATTTTGTGTTTTTCGTTTTCTAGTACAGTTTCTGGTTTGTGTGTGTGCCGTTTTTTTGCATATTCGAAATTCAGTTGTTTGCACATTTCCCGGTGTACTTCTTTCCCCATGCTGTCATGTTTGTTCTTGTATTCCCTTTGTGCTAGCTTGCTGCATTCACTTATTATATGATTTATCGTTTCGTCTCTTTGTCCACACAGTCGGCATTTGCTGTTTTCCTGGGTTTTATCTATCTTTGCTTTAATAAAGTTTGTCCTAATCGCATTGTTCTGTGCGGCCGTCAGCAGAGATTCCGTTTCTCTGTTCAGGTGTCCTTTTCTTAGCCATGCCCATCTGTTTTCATTGGCTTCATCGCTTGTGAGTCTTATAAAGCGTCCATGTAGTTGTTTTTCTTCCCACTGTTCCTTTCTTGTCTTTTTGTTTCTGGGTTCAGTACTTCCGGAGTTGTTTGTTGGGCTGGTGTCTCTTGCTGTGGTGATAAGTCTTTCCGTGTTCTGGGTTACATATTTCTCCAGCTCTTTTTTGGTGTCTTCCACACAGTCTTCTATACTTACCAGTCCTCTACCTCCTTCATTTCTTTTCACGTAGAGTCTGTCCGTGTCGTCTTTTGGGTGCAAAGCATTGTGCATAGTCATTAGTTTTCTTGTTCTTTGGTCAAGGTGTTTGAGTTCTTCTTTGGTCCAGCCTATGAATGGTCCAGAGTATCTTATTAGTGATACAGCCCATGTGTTTATCCCTTTTACTAGGTTTCTGCTATATAGTTTAGTTTCTAAGAGTTTCTTTGTTCTTCGTAGATATTCTTTTCCAATCTTCTCTTTCATTTCTGTATATTTGATTGTGTCTGCTTCCAGAACTCCCAGGTATTTGTAGCTTCATGTTCTCCTAGCGCCCTCATCTCCTCTTGGTTGGGGAGGTCTATACATTCTGTCGTCTCCAGTTTTCCTTTTTTGATCTCTAGCAGTGCACATTTTTCTATTCCAAACTCCATTTGGATATCCTGGCTGAATATCCTGGTTGTGTTTATCAGCTTTTCCAGTTCTTTTTTGTTTTTTGCAAACAGTTTAAGGTCATCCATGTACATCAGGTGGTTTATTCTTTGTTCTGTATCCGTAAACCTGTATCCGGCATCACACTTTCTGAGTATGTAGTTGAGTGGCATCATGGCTATTATAAACAGTAGTGGTGATAGGGAGTCTCCTTGAAAAATGCCTCTCTGTATTTTTATCTCAGACAGGTATTGTCCTCCGGCTGTCAGTTTTAGTCTCCATGTTTCCATCGCATTCTGGATGAGATTAATAATCATCATCATCATCATCATCATCATCATCATCATCATCATCATCATCATCATCATCATCATCATCATCATCATCATCATCATCATCATCATTGTTATTATTATTATTATTATTATTATTATTATTACTGAGTGACAACAAGCCTTCCCAGATTTCGACTATTCTTCACCCCTTTTCGATAACGGTGCGGTATCGCAACAACCTCTTACCATTGATTTCTCGCTGGGAACGACCATTAGTCTTCTTTGGGATTTGTCTGGCAATAAGCATCATCAAGGTCCCAGTCGTCTCTGCACTTCTTCAGTGGAGGTATGCCTATTGCTCTCCCTCCTTGGTCTTTCCATCCTCCTTGACCGTCACAACTATTTTGTGTGGTATATTTTTTGGAGGCTAGGATAGTTTATAAGTTGTCTTGTAGTTTCAGTTTTGTTGTATTTTGTCATCATCATCATCATCATCATCATCATCATCATCATCATCATCATCATCATCATCATCATCATCATCATCATCATCATCATCATCACCACCACCACCACCACCACCACCACCACCACCATCATCATCATCATCATCATCATCATCATCATCATCATCATCATCATCATCATTTGTATTCACTAGGAGTTCTCACACAGATAATCATCAGTGATTGCTCACCGACAACAACCAGTGGTATTTCCTGGAGTCTGAGTGACAACATCTTCTCCAGATTTCCAGTATTCTTCATCCCTTTTCGATAACGATGCGGTATCGCAACAGCCTCTTACCATTGATTTCTCGCTGGTAAAGACAATTTGTCTTCTCTTGTATTTGGGTGGCAATAAGCCTCCCCAAGGTCCCAGCATTCTCTGCACTTTTCCAGTGGATGTCTGGGTTGTGCTGTCTCTCCTCGGTCTTCTCATCCTCCTCGACCCTTTACTAATATGTTGTCTGGTGTCAGTCTAGGTCGGCACCATTTAAAAAAAAAAAAATTAATTTAAAAAAAATTAATTTAATTAAAAAAAATAAAATTAATTCTATTAAATTTTTTCGTATTTTTCTTTCAATTCTTTATTTTTTTCCTTTTCTCTTTCCTTATTTAAATTTTTAAAAAAAATTCTTTTTAATTTAAAAAAAATGGGGGTGGGGTGGGGTGGGGTAGGGTGGGGAGAGAGGGAGGAGCTTATAGTGTTTCTTCCATCATCATCATCATCATCATCATCATCATCATCATCATCATCATCATCATCATCATCATCATCATCATCATCATCATCATCATCATTTTTTATTCATTTATTTATCTATTTATTTATCTATTTATTTATTTTTTTTTTTGACTCAGTGGGTATTTTCACAAAAGTCAGTATTAGGGATTGTTCACTGAAAATAGCAAGTGGTGTTCCCTTGAGTCTGAATGACAACGAATCTCTCCAGATTGCCATTACTCTCCGCCTTTTTCAATAACCATTGTAAAACATTTTGTTATCGTGATCGTCGTTTTATACTGATTTCTCATTGGCAACGACTATCGGTCTTCTCTGGAATTTGCATGGCAATAAGCCATCCTAAGGCTCCAGTACTACCCATACCCTTCATGTTGAGGTCTAGTTCGTAAACCCTCTCCTCGGTCTTTCCATTCCACTTGACGCTTCACGATCATTTTTGATGTCATCACTTGCGTGTGTGTGTGTGGTTTTTTTTTGTGTGGGGTTGTTTATGAGAGTTCGCGGTTTCAGTTCCTTTCGGTTCGTGTGTTGTTCTTTACAAGTTTATTTTATATTTATATTTCAACATACGTGTGGCTGGTTAGCGTTTGAGGTTTATGTGGGCTGGTTTCCGCATTCGAGGATTTTTCTTAAGATTTCGGTTGTTTCTACCATTGCCACCCATTGTTTGATCTCGATTTTCCCTATTGTTTTCAATTTCTCCTAGTATTTTATCCAGGCTTTTCGGAATTGTTCTTAATGCTTCTACAATTATTAGGATTATATTGACTTTCTTCATGCGCCATATTCCTGTCAGTTCTCTGGCAAATTCCATGCATTTGTTTCGTTGTTTTCTCCTTTATCTTCACCATATTGAACTGCTGGGACGATTTTGGGTTAGCGTTTTCCTTCTTGTTGACTATCATAACACCCGTCTCCTTGCTTGGATGACTTTGTCTGTTGTACCTCCATGTCTCAGAGAATTTTGTGATTTTGTTTTCTAGTACTGTCCCCGGCTTGCGTCTGTACAATTTTTCTGTATGTTCAAAATGCAGCCGTTTACATAATCCCCAGTGTACAGCCTTCCCCGCGCAGTTGTGTCTGTTTTTATATTCTTGTTGGCCTAGTTTGCTGAATTCGCTTTTTATGTGATTAACCGTTTCGTCACTTTGTCAACAGAGTCTAACTTTACTGTTTTTCTCGATTTTGTCTATTTTAAGTTTCATATAGTTTGTTCTGATCGTATTGTTCTGTGCGGCTGTTACCAGCAGTTCCGTTTCTCTGTTTAAGTGTCCTTTTCGTAGCCAGGTCCAAGTGCATCTCTTCTCTTGTCAGTTTTATAAATCGTCCATACAGCTTTTTCTCCCGTTTTTCTTTTCTAATCTTGTTTATTATTCAGCTGATTGGTAGTCAAGTTATTGGTCTATAGTTGCCTTGGGTCGATCCCTACTCAGAGTCTTTTTGTATTAACGTAGTGATTTCCATTGGTCATCGATTCTAGTATTTCTGTTTCGTGTATATACTTTTCTCAGGGTTTTCTTTAGTTTATCCTGTAGGAATGTGAATTTTTTATCGTCACAAGTGGTCTATTTCTTGTAAAAAACAGATGGATTTCTCCGAAGTTTTAGTGACAGCAAGTCTTACCAGAATACCACTCTCTTCTTTCGGTAACAAGTCAGTGTTTTCGGTAACCAATCAGTGTTTTCGCACCAGCCGTTTCCAATGATTTATCGCTGATAACAGAGAGTGGTTTCTGGTATTGTGTGGAATTTAATAATACGATTTCTCAAGATTCCAGACTCTTCGAACATTTCAATTGAGGTCTGGGTGGTGCTATTCCTCCTTGGTCTTTCAATACCCCCCCCCACTATATTTTGTGATTCTAACTGATGTTGGTTGCACTGCGGTTTTTCTTGGGGGACGTAGCTTATAGTATTTTACTTATTTATTAACCCAATTTTTCTTCTTTTTTCATTCTTGAAGATTTTATTTCTTTTTTAGCTAACAATCGATACCTCTTTAACATTGTCAGTTTCCAAGCACAATGCCCCTGGCGCCCCCTTCTCCGACGCCTGTGCTACTCCGTGGTTGCTCTTCTTTAACGACCACCGCGATCTCCGTCTCATCATTCAAGAGAAAATAAGAACGTATACAAATATATATATATTTACTATTTATAAATTTGGCACCCGTTGCTTTTAGCTGGAGTCGTGCCAAAAATCTAGATTTTAAAAACCTGATATCGAAAACAACAACAATAGCAACAATAAAGAAAACAACAACAACAACAGCAGCAGCAGCAACAACAACAACAAAAGTAAAAACGAAAGTCAAAAGCGCAAGTGAAAAACGCAAGAAGTGACGAAAACAGTCCGTGACCTTCGGCTTCGGTCGGAGCTGAGTAGAATTAACACACGGACAAACAGTGACGAGAGAGAGAGAGAGAGAGAGAGAGAGAGAGAGAGAGAGAGAGAGAGAGAGAGAGGGAAACTAGGTAACTAAAATACAAAATCCGGCTATACAGACGAACAAGCTTTATTATGTTATTAACGTACACTCTCCGCTAAAAATGACCGCAAAAATTATGCTTCATCAGTGTTCGCGCTTATATTCATACAAAAATCATAGAATTACGTCAGTAATTTAATTTTCCATTCATAAATTATTATTATCGTTTCTGATGCCCTAAAAAAAAAAACAGCCACTGTTGACTTTTATTCAGAGTGAATGATTTTTTTCCGGTCGAAGTGTTGTCTGACTTGCTATATTCCCCTCATCACTTGAAATGGTTATGTTCGGTGGTTAGAAACAGACGCGTTTTTTACTTATTAACTTTTGTGTTAAGGAACAGATTTAAATCACTATCTGTATACAGTTAGGTAGGTTTATATGTTTATATATTTTTATTCACTCCTAAACTAATTAACCGACCCTTATGAATTTTAGAATACAGCTGCTAAGCGTAAGAGGTCCAATTGTGGGCTACATTTAGTTTAAGTTAGTCTTATGCAATGTGAGTAAAAATGAGGCGGAGGCCTTCGTGAAAATTCAAATATCTCCGATCTTTATGAAATTAGGTATTAGCCATCAATTAATAAATATTCCTCAAATTCAAGTTTCTTTGAAATATTTTAAAGATTTGTAGGAGGCATGATATGGACATATATATCTAATATCTCTCTCTATATATATATATGCATATATATATATAATTTTTTTATTAATACGCACATAAAAGTTATCCACGGACACGTGTTTCTGGCTCACAGCCGTCATCAGCATGGCTAGCTTACACAGAGATCAAACCCTCGATGTTGATGTCTAGTCCAGCGTTCTACCACTGTAGTATATATATATATATATATATATATATATATATATATATATATATATATATATATATATATACGAGATGTATTATTCATATCATTAGCACTATAGAAACTTTTGTTTTTGGTAATTTTTTCCTATCGACTTTTAAGTCTTATTAAAATATTAAAAAGTTGATGTATTTGTTAAATTTCGTTTTACAATGCACTCCCGCTCTATATAATTATTGAATTTTATTTTAATTACGTATTTACGCAATATCGATTAAGCACTACATTTTAAGAAATTAACTAAAACAAATTGAAAAAGACCAAACATTATTGGAGTTATTTTATATGCTATTGAGTCACCACTTACTAAGGTCGAAAATTATTCGAGGTTAGATTCAACATGATTGTCTCCTAGATCATAAACAATACCATGAGACGATTGGAAATTATGGGTTTAAATGGAAGAATCTGATTACTTCAGAGGACAGCTCGACACGTATATGTTGACATTAGACTTGAAGACTACTATATTATAGTCAGTAGGGAAGCAGGCCATTGGTATAGTGTTCCAAAGATAGGAGTTTCTTGTAAAGAAACTCGGTTCATGGATGTTCTGTTTGGTTTTTAGGTACACAGAGAAGAAAAGGCAAGTTTTTTTAGTGGTGGTTGTTAGACGAGTTCTTACTGTGAATGTTTTACAAGGACAACAATAGACTGAAAGTAGAGCAGATACCATGAAAATAAAGATAGAGTAGAGAATGACTCGCAACGTCTCTTCTGTGAGAAAGGTTTTCTATGTATATTTAACGTATTATACGCCCCTACATTACTTGAGTTTTCAACCTCTTTTCAAGCAAACCTTTCCCGTTTAGAAACCTCCTATAGAAATTTCGACCCGGAGATAATTTTAGGCTAAGAATGGTCTGATGTATTCCCCGCTTGTTTTGTTTAACCTCGTTTGACTCGTTGGTCAAGTGGTCTTCATCAATTCGCTGTTCAGATACCTCGTTGTAATACATCTTCCTATTTTCGTACAGAAGATACTGATTAAGAATCAAATAAAAATTAATTCAGACGTTACCCGATCATGGCTGACGGAAGGTGAACAATCTACCCCCGTGGATTAAATAAAGAGTTCAGTTCGAAATTCCGTATAGATTCCCGAGTTAGACATAAAGAATCTCGAGTTTGACAAAATGCACCCGAGGAGAAGTCGAAGATTGCATCGGCCGAAACGTTGTTAGAATAACATCCAAGGTGAGAACAGTATTCAAAATAATATAAATAATACAAAAATATATATGTTCCACATATTTTTAATTTGTTTTAAAGATGTGTTATTATTTTTGAATTGCTTGTACCACGTACCATATAAATTAGGTTGAGCCCATTTTAGTCATCTATATAAGACAACATTTCCCTGCATTTAAGAAAAAATCACAAAGCTCTATATACCAACAATATGAAAAATTAATTAAACCAAATAGCCATATAGATTACAACCTGAATAACATTACGAGGTAATAACTACATTAAACGTACATACAAATTAACGCCTTTAATATATATATATATATATATATATATATATATATATATATATATATATATATATATATATATATATATATATATATGCACAGTATAAAATCAACCGACTATAGTAGGGACACAACTCTGCCCTGACACCAATAATGAAAACACGATTATGTCCCTTTCATACGATGAGATCATTTTTAACGTAAACAGATAACAACACATTGCAAATTTAATTTGAAACAACACACATACTAAATA
This sequence comes from Sepiola atlantica, assembly GCA_963556195.1. NCBI lineage: Eukaryota > Metazoa > Mollusca > Cephalopoda > Sepiida > Sepiolidae > Sepiola > Sepiola atlantica. The sequence continues at coordinate 80,680,606 of OY744524.1, read as the reverse complement.
AATAATACAATAAAGAAGAGAACATTTTTAAAAAGAGCGAATGAACCAATATGCATAATATTAACCCAAATAAAAAAGTAAAATTGAAAATAAATAAACAGTTGCTCTAATTACTTCTGGTAACTTCCGAGAGACTATACATCCATCGCTGCAGCCTCACACAAAATCTACATCCGATCAACACAAAACACACAGCTGGATCCGATCATTATTTCTAATGTTATTATGGTGTAATTATTCATGGGTGTTTGGGGAAATTAATGTTTCATAATGTTGAGATATATTTATGCGTGTTCTTAGCCTTCATTTTTGTTTTATTTAAACCAATTCTTTGTTTGTAGAAAGGGGGATGCTCGTTAGGACAGGTCGATTTTGTAACCGTGGTAATGCGATTGTAATGATAGTTGAAGTTTGGCATGAAAAATTACGACACAAAATATTTTTCCCAAATCGTTACCGTTAAGTCAGGAAAAAACTTAAAAGGTTGGTGATCAGTGAAATAATTACCGCCGTCAAACTATTCCGTACCGTTGGAGAAATAAAAATATGTAAATGTAATTTAATAAAGATTTTGTCAACTGAATTATTTACATTGTTCTCAATAAATCAAATAAAAATAAATAAGGATTATAAATAATTAAAAATATTCCCTTGTAAAAGCAAAATGGAGATTAAATAAACAGTGTTTAGTCAACACAGTATTTTACTATTTACGTAAGTGACAACGATAAAAGATCGCTTCATTTTTTTTTCTCATGGAATTACGGATTTGAGATTTTTCAGTAGAAGACTAATTTTAATTATCAATAACACACCATTAAACCGAAAAAGGTCTTCATTTTAATGATAAAACAAAATAAATATAGGTTGTTTATAATAGTGTCTCTGGAACTTTCTTTTTGGTTATTATTTAAGTTAACACCGTTTTAACGCATGCTGTGGTTATTGTTTATGAATTGTATTAAATATTGATCGCTGTTGGATTTTAATTGTAAAAATAATTAGTAATTTTGTATTTTTATACAAGAAACTTAATTATTTGAAATATAAAGAACAAAAGCTTGTTTAATCTACATAATTTTATATTTTAAGTGTATCTGGCGTTAATTCAAACGCGTTTGTTTTTCTCCGCTGAAGAAATTATATTTCCAATTTAGGTAAGTAATACAGTTTCGTTCTTTCCATTTTTTTCTTGTTTCAAATGAAATTGTATCAATGAAGGTTGTATTAAAATACCGTAATGTTTCAGTTTGTATTAAAAATATAGTTGATACTATGTTATACTCGACATACTTTAAGCTAATTTTTGGCGCTTTTTAAGTTATTACCCATCACTTGTATTTGCATTTTTTACTGACCATCTTTTTCTCTGTGTAAACCTACCGGTTATGTCACTAGAGAAATCCTTTTTTTGTTGTTTTTTACCCAATATTTTAGATTTTAGAGTATTGTTTAGTGTGATGGTCATGAATTGGGTGATAATTTTAAATTAAATTTATTTGGGGAAGTTATCCCTCACTCTAAAATCTAAAATATTGGGTAAAAAATAAAAAAGAAGGATTTTACAATAACTCAAACAATATTGAAAATCTGTTTAAATGGTCCTATCATTTACAGGCAACAATTTTAGATGCAGCCCAACCCTAACTCAAACACACTATCATTAAAGCTAGCTAAAACTCCTTACCATAATTTTCAGCCATTTTTTTATATGAAACTAGAAGATATTAAAAATTAAACTGTTTTAGACTTATTCATTTATTTTGTTCTTTTTTTTTTAGATAAAAATGTCTGTAAAAGGACGTTCTGTTTTAACTCGCAGTAAAAGTTCCAAAAGATTTTGTGGTCCATCTTGTCCTTTGGAACCCACAACTTTACGACCAGTTATCCAGTTTAGTTATTTCCTTGAAAATACTTATCCCCACTTTTCAAATAATGATATTTCAACATTGATTACAAAGGAAATAATCAATATTTGGCAAGCAGTGAACCCACAATTGCCTTTGTTAAGGGAATATTATATAGGGCAGAAGGTGAAAGTATTTTGCTTCAAGAGGGCCAAACTTATTAACAGGAAAACTCTTACTACATCCAAAGTGAAAATGATTAAGGAACAGCTGGACAAATTATTTGATATTTATTCATGTTCTGCAAGCTGATTGTTATAAGATGTGATGACTTTGCTGTAAAATGCAATACACAAAATTGCCAAACAAGGCATATAGTCTGCACTTGTCCTCCTAACAAGAAGGTAATATTACTTCTATGGTTGTTTTTTGTTGACATTTTTTAATCTAAACTAATTCATGTCCCAAGTTTTAATATTTAAATTAATTGAAAAATATGAATTTACTTCTGAATATCTTCCTTTTTCTAGTAAATAATATTGCGATATTTTCCTTAATATTTGTCATGTATTATAGATCTGTTATTAAACACATGCACATTTTGAAGTTTCAGATTCCCATTGAAGAGAGAGAATATTTAAAAGATCAGAGAGAGAAGACAGGACCAAAAGGCAGTTTCCAAAGATGCTGTCAAAAAATACAACAAAAAGATTCAGCTGAAGCAGATAAATTAGACAAGCAGATTGAAAGACAGCAACAAGATTCTTCACATGTTGCTTCCTCTACATCAGAAATCTTTTCACAGACATCGTCCAGTGAAGAAACAACCACTGACAGTTTTGAGCCAGGGAGACAGTCTAAGGGACCTTACAGTCTTTTAAAAGTCCCTAGAAACTCTATGGAACTGATTAGAGGTGACATATTTTCTAACCTTGGGGCTTGTTTTGCTAATGCTTTTCTATTAGACTTACAACACATGGGATTTTTTCATCCACCTATTAATTTAAAAGATATTATTATAGATAAATCAGAAATAGATAGGGAAAAGGCAAGAGTGAAAGTAACCAGCCATCAAAAACGTGTCCAGGAATATGAACATCTTATCTGCATTTGAGTTGATTGCAGAGTTGATAAGGACACTTTTTATTAAAAGAATGTTACAGGGGAAATGGTGAAAAAATGATTAAGAAAAGCAAGGGACCAGAGCGCCACTTAGCATTTACCAGAGAGATAGGAACTGCAAGTAAATATCTCGCCCATAGACTGATACCCAACATTGGTGCAACTAGTAGAGGATGTTGCTGCTGTTCTAGAAGAGTACATCAGTGTGAATACTGTTAAGGCAATTGTGGTGAACAATAACAGTACAAGCACTGGTTGGGAAACAGGGATGGTTACAGCTTCGGAGAAAAACATAAAAGGAAGTTATATACCATTGGCTGTTCACTTCATCAAAATGAACTGTCATTTAGAGCCATCTTTAAGTTAATTGATTGAACTACAAGAAGTCCCACTACTTTCACTGGTCCTCTAGGGGAACTTTGTGGAACTAATTACCAGGATTTCCCCCATGGAGCATTTCATACTATTGGTGGTCCTCTGGATAATTTTTATCCTACTGCAGAGGTAATGAATGATTTAAGTGGTGACCAGCAATTACTTTGGGAATATGCTGTAGAGATTTCTAAAGAGAAAGTGTTTAGCCTTTTTTGTAATTTTGTACAATTTTTACAGTTCTCGTTTATTGAATACAGTTAAAAATGACATATTTTACTAGTGGTGATTCATACTTAGAATTCTAGTTTGAATATATTTTCCATTTATTGTATCTAACAAAAAATATAAATTTTATCTGGATTTATTAGTGAAATAGTACAATTTTGAAGTCAGTTTGTCAGCAAAATCCTGCAGAAATTAGGGATTTCTGAACATTTTTTACCCGATCTTCAAAACTAAATGCTCACTTAACTTTTAAAGTTAGGAATCTAATTTTTGGTATCAGTTCTCATAACACCAAACCTCAGCTTTCGCCACCACAGCAGCGTTGATTTTCTAAAAAAAAAAGTGACAAATAAATCTGCCCTAATGCTCGTATGTGTAATTAAAGGTTTCTTTTTATTACTTATTTATTAAAAAAATAGATTTGCTTTTTATAAGGTTGTGTGTGTGTGGGTATGATGGAGTGGTATTAAATATGTATATGACTGCTCAGTGTAATTAGTGTATCTAATCGTAAATGCGACACGCGTTGTGCATTAGTAAGGTATTCTGACGGTATAGCGTGTTGGGTGTGCGTTGCATTAACTTACTAGTTGGCTCTGTCAGCTCGCTACCGCTTCGCAATCGCTTCGAAAGGTTCGCTACTTGAAATACTTGCAACAAAAGTTTTAAATAATAAACATTTACTCATAAGTTTCTTGCTTACACAAGACTAAAACTTTCACATTTATTCGTATAAATAGATACACATCAACATCTTGGTAACTTTGATACAAATTTATTTATCTTTTAAATAAGATCGTAATGAAATCAAAAGAAAGAAGAAATCAATTCACCTGAGTGTGCTTTTTCTGAACTTACAATTTAGTTGTTGTAAATAAAGTGAGAGCTCGTAAAGGCCGGAAAGGAACATTATATATATATATATATATATATATATATATATATATATATATATATATATATATATATATATATAAATATTATTAAAAAGATGCAAGCACTACTTATAAACTGGACTTACCGATACACATAAAGGACTACTAATAATACTCCCCTGCCCAACAAAATACTGAGTTCCACCACGGAATATCCTCCCAACTATCACCCCCATAAATATATAAAAATATAGGAATACATATCTTAATATTTTAATTGGCCCATCTCTACACCGAAACCTAAAACCAGTAAGTTATACAACGTAAATATGAAATAATATTTTTTTCCAAAAATAATCTTTCCTGTTATTAAGATGGTAATACCCCCCTTTTACGATAATATATCAGCAGGGTTTAAAACTCTCCTAAACAGTTTCAATCTTGTCGACTTAATCCATGTTCTTATCTCTAGATCAGACCTAATCAGTATATCAATATTATTACTTCCATAAGTGTACATATTAATTACACCTTAGTTAAAAATGTTAAATTCCGAATACAGAATCATTAAGAACCTTGTAGATTTACTTCCCTTAGATCGATTGCGGGCGTGCTAGATCAACATTAGGCCAAATATTAATTTAAATTCCTTTTGGATTTTTATCCAGGCTTTAAATTAAGATTTGATGTATTTTTTTATATCTTTTTATTCTTTCTAAAGTTTAACCCATAAACCCAAATTCTCTCCTTAGCACTTTCTAGACGACATCAAGTTAACACTTCAAAACATTTAACGGCCTAATATACGCTCCAAAAAAAAATTGAATCACGTTATTTGTATAGAGATATATTTACATTTTTAAACTTTAAAATCTTAACTGTTACATTTTACCTTCCCCTTTTTTCCGAACTTCATTAATCTTTGTAGTCTCGCATTGTCTCCCTAACACAATTTATTAAACAAATATACATAAAACTCCAAAGCAAATAACGTATCCAAACGAGATAAAGCATTGTTATAGGAAATACTGAAATAATGAAACAAACGTAAAGTGACATACTTTACAAGTTTATTATAATCATCGGGTGTTTGAACAAAGAAATTGGATAAAATAGTAAAATGTCCTTTGATCCATGGATATATATATATATATATATATATATATATATATATATATGATAATAATAATTTAATATTGTATATAAATATAAAATATGAGGCTAAAAGTATGCTTTTAGAGAAATGAACCTACAGTGAAATGGTTTAAGTTCAATATACGAGATAGAGTAATTATAAAGATAAATGACGGAAGAGAGATTAGATGTGCAGATGACAAATCTATTTTCTCTTTGATTGTTCAATACAAGGTGTACTCGATAAAACGTGTTTATTTTTCCTTTCCTTCAGCCAGGCTTTTCAAAGATTAAAATCTTATCATCAGAGGAATTACATAGATGGACAAGTTGGCTGGGCAATAGCCAAAATTCAAAATTTGAAAAATTTAAGAAAAAATATAAAGTAATGGAAAGTAAGAGTGTGTATAAAAAGATTATCAAAATATAGAGTATGCCCAGTTGGGGAATGTCCATTGGCAAATTGTCCGGTGACGAAAGATTTAAAGATGGAAAAGGGATTTCGTGGAGACTGCATTAAAAATGTTCAACATGTAGTAAATCCAATAGAATGATGTTCAGTTCAACTGTAGATAAAAAAGCGCTTATTGGGATGTAATATTGAAAATTAGGGCCATTTAAAAATACTTCTTTAGTCCGCGAATGAAAATAGTTTTTAAGAAGTTGAGTTTAAAATGTTGCATATATTTCAAGTCGGCCGTGGAAAGTGTTAGTTACTTCGATCGAATCTAAGGAATGGGAGAGAATTTTCTCGTCGAAGACGAAGTCAATAAAAGGTAGGAAATGAGTGTGAAATTAGGGAAGTGGGTGGATAAGGTTTAGCGGGTGGAACTATGGCTGATGCTGGGAGTAGGGTATAGGGAAGGCTTGTTTAGTTATAGCTCATCGCTAGTAAGCATCTATATAATGTAATTACTACCAGTTTATTTGTTAGGCCTGGACTTGCTTCAGTTAGGAGTTGGGGTGGGGTTTCAGTAAGCATGTTTTTAACGAGTACACTTAGCATTGAACAATCGAACATAAAATAGATTTGTCATCCGCACATCTTTATCTCTCTTCCTTAATTTATATATATATATATATATATATATATATATATATATATATATATATATACACGTCAATAAAAGCTGGAGTTAAAATCTACAGCGGTTTTACCAGAAGGAACGATAAGTTTCCGATGAAACAGTACTTTTTTGGTCTGTGCTCATATCTAGCTCTACGTATATGTTGAGCCATTTTAATACACATTTTATATCGTATATAAACACATTGTTGCATACTTACCTTTGTTTCTTCTGATATATATATATATATATATATATATATATATATATATATATAGAGAGAGAGAGAGAGACACACACACCTCCCCCTTTCTCTCTTTTCCTGTCTATCGCTTTCTATATATATGTAAATATATATACTCAATTAAAAAAAACACATTACTCACACACGAAGAATTGATGTAATCTTCCGAATGCAATAAGCCAGAAGAAAAAGAATATTGAAATCTTTTTTTTTTGCCTTTCTCGCCTTCTTGATAAGAAAAGGCCAGGCAAATCCAACACTGGCAATGGAGATTATATCAGCAGTAATTATTAAAGAGTACCGCAAGAGACTTCTGCAACGATAATGATTGATTTCTACGTTGACTTTCTACTCCTGACAACGAACATAACATAAAAGTAACTCCGAAAAACATACATTTTTGTAATTATACGTAATGGGAAACGTAAAAAAAACACAATAATCAAGAACTGCTAATCAAGAAGAGACGGACAAACAGACAGACAGACATTTTTACATTACTGATGTTTTAAAGGGTGTCACAATTAAAATACTATTATCACTACTAATAATATTAATAATACGACTTGTAACTGTATATATACGCTCTAGAATCGTTTGCTGGATCTGTATCGAATTTAGCATAAAAAGCCCCTGGAAGTCCATATCTAATTAATAAAGAACACTAATTATATTGCCTAATTATGATATCCTTCGCAGGAACTAGACTAAAAACCTCCCGTTGTGATATATATATATATATATATATATATATATATATATATATATATATATATATATATATTATTAGTATGTTTAAGAAGGCTGAGGGCAATGCAGAATACCGGGTAGGTGGTGAATACTCTACACAGACAGAGTTTTCCTTTGGTGTTTATTATTTTTGACAAAGGGAAGATTTTCCCGAAATATTAAATAAATGATTTTTAATAATCATCCGGACAACACACAAACAGCTAACACCACACTTGCTGTTATGTAAGATTTTAAGAAAAAATAAATAGTAAGTCCCACTTCGATTTATTATTTTTGTACCTTGCAGCTTACAAACTACCCGACACTCTGCATTGCTCTCATTCTTAAACATACTACTACTATTCCCAGCAATACTTTAAGCAAACTACCATTCTCTCTCTCTCGGTATATATATATATATATATATATATATATATATATATATATATATATATATATATATATATATATATATATATATAGTGTATATTTAGAGAGCATTTTCTTATTTATGTAAACATTGTTAGAAATAATAATTCTTCTGTTTAATTATGCCTCTTTATTTTTTCAATTTTTCTGATGGTCTTTTTTGTATTCAAATCAAAAAACTTCATAAATGTCCCATAGGTTTCACAAACGTTTTCGATTCTTCGTCAGATCATCCTCAGATGTACAAAAGCAAATGAACAAAAAATCTGAAGAAAGAAGAGAATTAAAAAAAAAGGCGGCGGAGAAACGCGCAGAGAACGTTTTTCGCATTGTTCCAGGAAAGTCGTTGACGATTTAAATTTAGCGACGCTGGAGTGGCATCACAGAAT
>OY744524.1:80612167-80667167 GCA_963556195.1 Sepiola atlantica | reverse complement strand
AGCTATTAGAGTACAAAATCTTCCTGCATTAAGGTACCTCTACATTGAAGGGGGAGTATTTTGCTGATAGTCATGTGACGTTCACGTTGAAGGGTTACAAATGACGTATGTTCATAGAAGAATATATCTCTGATGTTATTAGCACAACGTTTCGGCAGATGTAACCTCGGAGCTTCTTCATGTGCGCCTTGTCGAACTCGGGAAGGTTTATTCATAGAATTTCAAACGGAACGGTGATTGACACCAACCTTAAGTCAGAAAAAATAAAAAAAAGTTGTTTTATTTGATATTTGTTCTATGTTTCGGAATTATTTCAGATAAGAATACATAATTTATATCATTTGGATCCTTCGGACTACTGTGCTAAGTAATAATCAGTTCTAAGTTACAGTCGTCTGGAGGTTGAAGGTTCAATCCTCAGTACGGGCGATACTATGAATACAATTGCGAATTACTTAAGAACTTCTACTGATGAGATATGATTAAATAGTGATTATTGATTCCTTCTCTCGTCGTACAACTGATCAGTGATTTGGAACAACAGATCCAGCAGAATAAACCTCCTTTGTCTTCAACAGTTTTGTTTTTACTTGTCCTTTTCCAAGGTATGGAAAGAGTTGATTGCATGCTGCGTTTCCACAGTCTAACAAAATCACATTAAAATGCAAATAGCACAAGTTAATATTATGAACTTCCATGTTTGACACAAGGTTGAAACGCAACAGGGTGAATATGGATTCGCCAGATGACTGGATGTATTGACGTGGAACACAGCCATACACAGAACAACAATTCTACCATTTATGCTGCCTGATCTTGATCCTGGTCCCGGTGCCGCATTCACGCCGGGCGAGTTGAGCCGGCTTCTTCCAAAAGGAGAATGTTTCTAGAGAATATAAAATTCACACGCGGTTCCCAGTCGCATGTATATCCTAGTTAAGGGAGATAATCTTAACGATGTTAGTATTTTGCAGCTTGTTTTTTTATTTGCAGAGAGGAATCGCTATCCTCTAAAATACAGCGCCTAGTATTCCCAAATGGTCACCCATCTGGTACTGACCAAGCTCTACGTGGCTTAACTTCGGTGACGTAACAAGAACCGTCATGTCAACTTGATTATGCCATTCACGCTTGGCGTACGAGGACCCCGTTACGTTTCCGTTATGGAGGTATTATTGTAGCGTTCTCCTCGTGCTCACTATAGGTTCCTGGTTAGATCGAGAAACTGATGCTTTTAACCAAGACTGAAAAATTGGCTTTTGCAGATATTGATTTCTTATAAGCGATAAAATTATGCTCGAAGACCAGACACATAATAATAATGCACAAAAGAAACGAATTATTTAACTTCTGTTTGGTTGGTAGGAAAAGTTATATCGGCTTTTGTATTATGTAAATTTCTGCGAGATTTTTAAATAATTGCGTATTTGAATACGTTAGTGTTATTCACCATTTTAAAATGCACAATGCTCACTTCATTCGTCTGGAATTAGATTAATTTTAATGTTATATCCTAGTAACTTCAACTCATGATTATCTACGCCATAATAGAAGTAATAGTGTATTTTAGGTTTCTGACAGACGGATAACAAATTGATATTATCAATAGAAGTAGATGTTAAGTTTCGGCTTCATGCAGACAGATACCAAATCTCCATTAAATACAGCATACCCCAAAAATGTTTACATCATTCCGTAAGCATATAATTTTGGCAATTAACAAAAAATCTGAAATAGAATCGCCATTATGAACACTTGTCAAACGTTGTGTTGTGGACAGAAACAGCTGTTTATTTCTCGCGTTGCCACACATTAGTTGGCTCATTGGATAGTGAAGTCTCAAGCAGTGGTTACAGTTGCAGTCATTGAGATGCTGATGTTTTCTTCTTTCCTACTCTTCGTGACTGAAGTAATAGAAGGAATAAAAAAAAACCAACAAATAACTCAATTGTTTGCTCTTTGGTTTTCACAGTAATATTTTTACATATAGATAAACTGCATTTCCTGCTGACAACCCCTAAGTATGGTGGATGACTCGAAACCGGTGGCCTAATCTTTTCTCAAAGGTAGGAATTCTCTAGCTTTTCTACTACGGACTTCCTCCCGAAACGTAACTACCGATACACATCAACCTAGTTTCTAACTTGACCTCTAATGGAAAATTCTAAACATCGTAATTAGATAATATTGAACTTAGCTATTGCTTGAATTGAAAATACCAGATACCATAAGCAGATGTATATAGGTTACAAGCGTAGCATTGCCTCTCTTCCCATCCTCACATCTATATACGTAAACAAATATATTACATTTTTAAATTTCATGACAAAAAGTATCATTTTACACCAAAGGTCGATGGAAAAATCGCTCTAAATGTCACCCTCGACTAATTTTGTTTCTGTTTAACTCAAAAACAATCGTGGACATATTCTGTCGGAAGCAATGCTGAAAAAGAATATATCAGCTTTGTGGGTGTGTTTTGTGAAGTTTTACGTGGACACAAACAAACAAACAAATAAACAAACAAACATGTAATTGCCTTCTATATAATAGATTATTTTTTGATTATTGAAAACGAATAGCAGGTTTTTCGAAGAAGTATTACTCCTATTCGCTCTTGCTTGATTTTAAAGCATGGGTTTCTATCCAAGTATTTGTGTTTTTATTTAATAATTTGATTTCTTTCTGGAAAATGTTTTTGTGGAAGTGTTCACAAAGAAAACTCATCATGCAACCATTTTGAAATTGTTCAACCATCTTTGTTTCTTCTTCTTCTTCTTCTTCTTCTTCTTCTTCTTCTTCTTCTTCTTCTTCTTCTTCTTCTTCTTCTTCTTCTTCTTCTTCTTCTTCTTCTTCTCTTTTTACCCTATGCCTGTCATATCAAAGAAAGATTTCTTTCGTAAATAAACATATTTTCTAATAAACACTTTCGGAAACAAATATATTTAAAAATGAAAGATGGACGTAGAGAACAAGAAAACAACATTCGATTTAATATATTTTCTAATAAAAATTTCTACATGACAAATAAATTCATGAAATTGATGGCGTTACTTTTTATTTTATTTTTTAAAACTTATTGTTATGTTTTTACATATCACTTCCACCCACGCCGCTTCTCACCTGAAACATTAATCAATATATTTCAGAATAAAATCACAGCGCTATAATTTTATCTGAGCACAGTTTCATATTTTTTTTATTCCTCTTCGTAAACATCTTTATTAATAACAGCTGAAGGCAATAACAATGGCGACATCTACAAAATAAGAGAGATAACTCTACCCTTACTACAATAACAGAAATAATTATGGATAAGAGTAAGGGAGGTAACCCCGGCGTGTTTACATAGAGAATGGGAGAGGCCTTGGATACACCCGTTAAAAAGACTGCGAGATTAGTAGTTTATATAATAATCTAGTTACTTAGAGGATCTACAGGATAACTCAAGCCTTACATTTTAGACAGTGTTTAGAATCAAAATCATGTAATGGATTTCGATCAAAATTAGAGTAAGGATTCTAGACATATGGTTTAATATTATTGTATTTTGATTTTACTCTTCGTAAAGAAAACATAAAACTGGTGCAAAATATATATGAGTTAAAATAGAAAACGGAAAACCTATAACATTTTAGAATTTTAGGTCTACCGTTTTTCATTTTAACTAAAACCATCGGATTTATTTTATCCTTTTATTGTAACACATACAAAGACACAGACACACACATATAAATAAATATACAGTACATTCTTCTTTCCTAGGTATTAATCCAATAAAACTTCAGTGTTATATATATATATATATATATATATATATATATATATATATTCATTTTTTTTTATAAATTAATTTTTACATACATAAAAGAAAGTCATAGCTACGAGCCGTCATCAGCATGACTACCCTGGCAGGGATCAAACCGCCGACATAAATGTTTATAGTCTAGTACTTTACCTCTTGACCAGAACACCCACCCTCTTTTCTCTCTCTCTCTCTCTCTCTCTCTCTCTCTCTCTCTCTCTATATATATATATATATATATATATATATATATAAATAAACTGTTGTTTTTAAAAAATACATTTTATAGTATAATACGTCAACAAATAAGATATAAAATAAAAATATATAACCACTTATACATACATACATATATATATATATATATATATATATATATATATATATATATATATATATATATATATATATATATATGAGAAACGAAAGTAATCCGACGTAATGGGAAATGAAAAAGGAAAACCAAAAGATGTTTTTTTATGTATTCGCAAAATCCATGCCCCACCCTACCACAACAAACACCTCAGCACCTCCCTCCCCTCTCTCCCACCCTATAACAAATTCACTAACACTCCCACGCCTCCCTTTTTTCACTCACAGTCATCCACATTCATTTTACTCTGCCAGCGACTTCTCTCAGTCCGGACCTTAGTCCTGCGCTCCCAGTAGTGGCTACTACTTCTTCTCATCCCCCTATCATGTCAACCCAATATTTCTATGTACTTGCATAACATTTTTCTTAAAATTATCATCCTGAAGAAGTCTTACAAATAAAGACGAAACGTTGATGAATACATAAAAAAAACATCTTTTATTTTCCTTTTTCATTTCCCATATATATATATGGAAAATGAAAAAGGAAAAAACAAGAGATATTTTGTTTATATATTTATCAACGTTTCGTCTTTATTATAAGACTTCCTCAGGATGATAATTTGAAGAAAAATGTCATGCAAGTACATCGAAATTTTGGGTTGACATTATGGGTTGATAAGGAAAAGTAGTAGCCGTGGGTACTGTGAGCGCTGGAGGAGAGTCCAGGCTACGAGATGTCAGTAGTGGCGAAGAATGAAATGAATATAGAAAGCTTTGAGTGGGTACCATTAAGGAAGCAGTGAAAAAGAGAGGGGTGAGAGTATTAGTGAATTTGCCTTAGGGTGAGGTTTTTGTCATGTTTGGGTGTGACATGGATTTTGGGAGGCGGAAGAAAGAGGAAGGAAGGGGGAAACTCTGTGTGTTTGGCATGTAGGTGGTATCATAGTTTTAGAAAAAGATTTGAAGAAATGACGATAACGTGAAAATGGGCGGGCGGGGGGTTAAGAGTGTGAAAGAAATAGTCAAAAGGGTGAGATAGGTGAGAGAATAGAGGGGAGATTTTGTTGTGGTCAGGTGTGAATTTTGTTTTAGGCTAGAGGGAGGGAGGGAGGGAGAGAGGGAAGGTAGGAGTATTGTCCAGCTGGCTATGTTAGGAATGTGTGAGTGTAAGTGTGTTTGAAAGAATGTGTAGAAGTGTGCTGTGAGCATGAGAAGAAAGAAAAAAATAAAAATTTTGGGGAGTGATAAGTAAAATGTGGTTTCGGTCAGGATGTGTTGATAGTTTGAGAGTAAATTGAGAGAAAAAGAGGTTTAAATATTTAAATATTTGTAAGGATGTGTAGATTGTGTTAATTTGTAAGGCTGTTATTTGTGGTTAAATAGTTTTGATTCGTAGTGGGTGATTCATGAGTATGTGAATGAATATATATGTGAAAAGGAGTTAGTACGTAAGTGTGTATGCGTGGAGTTGTATATAAGTGCAATTGAGAACGATGAGAAGAAGGGTTAGCCATGATCTAGGTTTAGTTTTTGTTTGGTCAGGATAATTTTGCTTATTAAGGGGGGTAGATTGTAGAAACCATTTCGTTGTCTAATGGTGTTAGAGTCTGTGATGATTACTATTTCAAGTAGTCTTCGCCGAGCTTTGTTATGAATGTGTTTGATGATTTTAGCCTGTTAAAACTTGAAAGCATGATCGTGCTATTATACGTAGGAAAAAGTGCGCTGAGAGAGTTATTGCTTTTTATGTCCCTTTTGTGGTCGCTCAATCTTTTTTTCAATTCACGTTTCGTCTCCCCCCACGTAAATTTGATGGCAGTTGTTATATGGGACGGTATATAAGCCCGCATGGGATGTGGTTTTTTTTTCGGAAATGTTTTGCTGTGTTTAATGTATGTTTTATGGTTTGTGATGTGGTTTGTACAGTTGGAATGCCACGTTTGTTAAGTGTGTTGCAGATGGATGTGTTATTGGAATGGGTGGGCAAGAGAAAAGGTCTGTCTATTAAAGAGGTGTTTGGTATTTGTTGTTTTTGTGTATTGTTTTTTGAGAATATTGAAAGGCTTTCTTCTTAGCATTTAGTATGAAATGTGTGGGGTATTGCAATGTTTTTAAGGAATTAATGATGTGTTAGATTTCTTCATCTATATATTGAGGACTGCAGATTCTAAGAGCGCGTAGTAAAAAGCCTATAATCACAACTGTTTTTATCTTGCTATTGTGGTTAGAGTAGAAGTGTATATAGTCGTTTTTGCGAGTGTTTTTGCGATGTACTTTGAATGCTAGTTTGTTGTTTGACTTTATTATAAGTGTGCCTAAAAATGGTATCGAGCTGTTTATCTCAGTTTACTGTGTGACTTTATGGAAAGTTCTACTCTGTTTAGTTTGCTTTTGAGGTTATTGATTTGTATGTCTTCGGGGAGGAAATAAGAATATCGTCAGTGTATCTGAAGTATTCGATGTTAGGGGGTAGTCTAAATTTGAAAGGGTCGGATTCTAAGAATTCTAAGAGGCAGGCCAATACACCGCTTAGAGGGTTGCTCATACGGAGTCCAATTTTTTGTCTGTTAAATTCGTCGTGTAATTAGAATTATGTTACGTCAGTGATGAGTCTAATTATTTCTATTAAAATGTTCGAGGGAAATGGTAAGTCGGTTTTGATTTTCTTTAGATGTGTGTGGAGTAAGTTTAGAGTTTGCATATATATATATATATGTATATATAAATATATATATGCATTAACTTTGTATATACATATACATATACATATACATATATATATATATATATATATATATATATATATATATATATATAACATGATATAATGATAGTTCATTCCAAAAACATTTTTATACTGACAATCATTTGTGCCCATTTTGTAAATAAACACATTTATGGTATACAAAATTCATCAAACATTTAGAAAAAGTCTTCATCAGTGTATAACTACTACATATTCTTTCTTCATACTGAGTATGGTGTGTTGTACACTGATAAAGCTTTTTTCTGAATGTTTCGTATATTTTGTATACCGTAAATGAATATATTTAGAAAATGGGCAAGAACAACTGTTTGTATATAATTTATTTTTGAATAAACTAGGACTTTATTATGTTAAATTAAGAGCTTCATTTGTATTGCACACTATTGAGCTACTATATACAGTTTTGTGCAAATTCATAAAATAATTATAATATATATATATATATATATACATATAATGTGTATTATTATAATTAAATACATTGTTTCATAGTTTTATACATCTACTGTTTTTGCGTACTAAATATATCAAATGCTGCACTTATGGCTTAACGTTGCACGAGTGGTTGCACTTATTTATATACATTAACTGTATGTCACATACTTATTTCAGGATTTATTCTGAATGTCTAACACTTTTTTTATACAATGCGTTTTCTTTCTTTTGCTTTCTCTTCCCCTCTTACTTTTCTAAAAAAGTTAGTCTGAAAGCAACCCAATCTTCTTTAATCTGAAAGCGACTCCATCTTCCTTTTAGGAGAACAAAACATAAATACCAGTGCGTCCAAAATGGCTGGAATCGGTTCCAGAAGCAGATAATTATTCATGGACATATCAATGCACAAGTAATGCGTATGAATTATTCAGAGGGAGGAATCGTTTCGCTCTCGGTGATATCGCGTGTAATAGGAAAGTTTCGAAACAGATCATCTTACAAGGCGAATATGTAAGTCAATTGATTTAAATTTCAAATTTCGCTCCTAGAATATACAATCTTTTATTCAACATCTGTTTTTTATAACCGTAGCCAAAAAGCCAACATCCAGGTGGAATTTGTACTTTATATCCCGTGGATTTAATCTGGCGAGCAAAATATATAATTTTTCAACAGTATCCAACACAAAACCCGCTATCCTCTGGGTGGACTTTAAATCTAGCTCATGTTGGTTTCCTCATGGTTTAGCAAGATTGAAGGCGGGTGTCTAAAAACAATGTTTTAAACGGAATAAGGTTAGAGTGGTAGAAAATTCTATTAGACGTTAGTAGACCAGAGTATTGACTACGTTGTGGGATATGACGCCATGGAAGGAAGTACGCAGCAGAGAAGCTAGATCGATTCTTCCATTTTGGATTTATGACGTCAAAGTGACTAGACGTCTTTTAATTGTATATTCTTAGTATACGGCTATGGGTCTTTGCGCCACGGATATTAGTGCTAAGTAATAACCAGTTTAAAGTAACAGTCTTCTGGACGGTTAAAGGTTCAATGCTCAGTGAGGGCGATACTAAGAATACTATTACGAATTACTAAATACTTCTACGCGGTCATGGCTAATGGAACACAGGCAAGCTACCCTAGCCGATTAAATAAAGGGTTCCGTTCGAAATTTTGTACACATTCCGAAGTCTGACATGAAACATCCCGAGTTCGACAAGACACGTCCGAAGAAGGTCGAAGGTTACGTCGACCGAAACGTTGCGAGATCAACACCTAAGCTGAGAAAAGTCGTCCGAATAATCCAAATAATAATACAAATTATCAATACTCATCTAAAAAATTGCTAAACATGTTACAAAACGTATAGTGTTTAACCATTAAACAACCTCAAAAGGTTGATATGCCGTAAAACAGAAAACAGACCAAATCAAACGAATTACACATTTATAATCTTGGTAAAGCTATTAAACGGACATTTATTAACATAATTGGGTGACATAACATCTCATCTCTATACTATGAACAAGTTATGATGCTTTTAGAGTTTGACTGTTTGTACGCAAATATTGATTGGCTGACAAAAAAGGAATAAGTAGAGTAAACATTACTAATGAAGTAGGTTTTACGATGTCAATACCGAAGTTTAATTCTAACGTCAACCCAAAGGATTTAAAAAAAAATTGGATACGTGTTTTATGAATTTAAAGAAATTAACATAACACACACACACACACACACACACACAAAACATTACATAAATATTTATAAGCGAAGTGACATTTTTTCATAATCAGACAAAAAGTAAACATTAGGAGTATTCCGCATTAGTTCAAAATGAATTATTTTTGCTCAAAAACATAATTTCTGATGTTTTTTGTTGTTGCCAATCATACAATACGTATAGACATTAATCGTAGTTACTTACTCTCTCATGCAAATACTTAGTATCGTATTTTTTTTTACTACGAAATTTCATAAATATTTTTCTTCATACGAGCTATAAAGCGAAAGAAGCTTGGTAAAGATGGAAATTGACATATCCAGGTACCGTAAGAGCGGGTACAAACTAGTATTTAATTAATTGTATATAATGAATGATCTCTAAGTAGGTATAGTTATTCGTCAGTAAATAACGTCAAACGGGTTGATATGCCATGAAATACAGAAAGCAAACACTACCAAACCTAAAGATAGAAAAGAAAGAGAAATAATTCTTTAAAAATCAAATCCTCTTTCGATAATTGAAACCAAATGCAAACAAACTTTTGTAGAGTGGCGAAGGTGGAGATAATATTAATGGCGAATATTGAAGAGTCCTGGTTCTGTTCGATGTAACTTGCATCTCAAGTGGAGTGTATCCATGGCGAAACCAATTTACGACGAGTAGGAGGAGGAGAAGAGGAAGAAAAGAGGAGGAAGAGGCATTGCATTTTCTCTACAAGCTCTTGAAGACATATTATATTTTTAAAGAATTTCTCAAAGCATTTTAATAAGAGGCTGAATCCGTTGGTCAGTTGGTCACGCTTAAATGTAAAATAGCATTTCCGTCGCTATGTCACGCTTAAGTGTGAAGTGTCAGTTTTAGATACGTCCACACATCTCTATGAGTATATCCGTATGTTATGTTTTTACTTATCAATGCGTGTATAAACCATTATACACCCGCGTCGTCGTCGTCGTCGTCGTCGTCGTCGTCGGGTACCCATGTTCTTGCATGTCTGTGGATACACTCGCTCGGACGCCGATGTTTAGTTTATAATAAAGGTTTATTACAAAGAGAAGAACAGTAACAGAAAAATCAGAGAGACAGGTTACTTTCGTATGCATGGGAGAGAGAGAGAGAGAGAGAGAGAGAGAAAAAGACAGAAAATAGTTAGATAGACAGATAGCTAATCCAGCTACACCTAGTTACATTGCGTGCGCTAGCCCCACCCATTGGGGACGGCGTTTTATACACGTCTTTTCTTATTTGAAGTATCGCTAGGCCAAAAGACAGAAAATCTCCACCCATAAGTCACGTAGTTTCGCAACTTCTCTCTGGGGTCACCTCTGACCCTTAAAAATGTTATTCAAACGTGTCCATTCAAACACGGCTCTTGTTATGTAACACGCCCATCCGTCGGTCTGTGACTTATGTTTGAAATATAACTAGAATAATATGTGACCCGTCAAGTCACTCATTCAGTTTGAGTTAGATTGTTTGAATCAGAAAAAGAGTTACATATAAAAATAAACAAAAATAAATATAAAATTAGTCCCTTTCCGCTCGCTATTTTTATCCCTCTTACTCTCTTTCCGTCTCTCACGTTCTTGGCCTTTTGGTCGAGATCAAAGTGTAGTATCTGTTCCAATGGATACTGCACCCCATAGACTAGTATTGTCTTGGCCTTCGGGGCTTGATTTACGCCGGTCTGTGGGTTTGTTTTGTGCAGTTCTAGGAGGTCCACCATCCCAGGCTTTGACTCCCCTCTTTGGGGAGGAGTAAGTTTATTGCTTACTGCCTGAGGTGCCCCTACCGGGGAATGCCGCCGGGGCTGCCTAGGCAATTTTCAATGGCCAGAGTGCTCACCTTCTCGGGCGCTGGCTTTTCAAACCTCACTTTCCCGACCCGATATTGGGTCACATCTTACCTTGTGGGAGTAAGATAAAACTGGCCTTGTGCCTAACCTCCTGGAGAGGAGGTAAATAAATACTCTCTTTCCGTCTCGGCTATGGGCTAAATAGTTTTCCTACTTGTGATGTTATTCCTTTTTGTTTATAATGGACTATTCTGATCTTTTTATTCTTTCCTTTCTTTACTACATTCTAGTGTTAATAAAAGGATTGATTAATAAATAGATAGATGGAAAGAGAGAGATAAAGAGAGAGGGGAGAGAGAGAGTGCATGTATGCCACAGAAGAGATAGTAATGGAAACGGTATAAAATAACAGCGAGGGGGCAGTCACACAACATTCAGTGATAGAGGAAGAGAGTGACAGACAAACACTTGGTTAGAGATGCATTACTTGCTGAGATAATTGCAAAATAACGTTAATTAGAACTACTAAAATGGATATTTCTCAAACATAACTCAATCGTAAAATCAAGGCATAGTTTAGTATGTATTCTGTACAATTAAAATATAGGAAAGCGTTAGGGAACCAAACGTTGATTAACTCAGCTTTAGTATAATAATTGTAGATTTTAATTACGTAATGTACAGATTGAGTAACGCATCTTAAGAATGGCTCCGTTGTTGTTTTACATTTCCTCTAGGCTATGTTAACATTCATGGGTTGTATAAAGTCTCGGCGGAAATGTTCCGCGATAGAAATATCACTCATTTTATATCTTATTCAAGTTTATGTATAAAAAATGAAATACTGAGAATATGTTTACTTTAGGGAGACATAAAGTTCAGGTAGTGAAATAGAAAAGCCAAGATAAACGGTAATCACTTTAGCCGCAGATTTGACATCAGAGCTGTTGTTTTCTGTGTACAACCAGGTGTCTGGCATTGTTACGGACCAAGATGAGATCATAGCGATACATCTGTACCGCATTAGATCATAGTGACAAACGGAGAAGTTGTTTACTTTGAAGAGAAAAAAGTTCAAGTAGTGACATACCAAGGCAAGATAACCGCTAATCACTTTAACCGCAGTGTACTATTACTAAACAATGTGACAAATTGCTGGACCTGTGATGAGAAAAATATCGGTCAAGTGATTTGACCACCTAGAAAATAGGTGAACCTCTTTGAAAAAGGTAATTTTCTCTCTAGAATCGGGCTGCATGGGGGAAAAGCAAACCACTTAAGAATCTGGAGAATTTATACCCACTTCAGCTAATGGACCTCACGAAAAGACAGTTTTTATGTCCGGAGATTAACAACTGATGATTTTTTAAGTGGACTCGCTTTGTAACAAATGCACTGACAGTTGATGTCTATATATGTTAAGAAAGCTATCGAATAGACAGGTTGTTGTTTCGTGATCCCATTACATGTCTTTCGTTTAGTAGAGAAAGCAAGTATAATTTTAACTTAAAAAATAACATTTTGTTACTTATTGTAAAGTCGAGTGGTGATTTTGTTTGGAATAAAAATCCCTTTGTTACAGCACTGACCAAGACCATATAATATACACTATGAACAGCGTACAAATCGACTAACCCAAAATCAAATGACCACACCGACCTTATGTTATAACATCAAGGATCTAGATTAGTTTGGAGTTGCAGTTAGTACTGCTTAACTAAAAGTGATCATAGAATGTAAATAGAAGGAGATTTATTTACTATGTATATATATGTGTGTGCATGTGCATATGTATTAGTGTGTATGTGTGCCTATGTATTTTGGACCGAAATAAAACCAAGCAAATGATAAAGTAGAAGCCAAGAATTTCAGATACCAAAATAACAGTCAAGTCCACAAGAATATTTCTACTTAAACACTGGAGTTGGAAAGAGAATTATAGTTATGAAATATGGTAACTTAATCAATAAAAGATTGGATAACATGTAAACTTGTCCCACTTCAACTCTTTCTATCTCCCCCTCTCTCTCTATTTCTCTCTTTTTTCTTCTCTTTTTTAATCTCTGTTCCCTTTTCTTGTCTATTTTGATGTCTCTAGTTTTTACCTGTTTTCCTTGTCTCTCTGTTTTTCTCTCTCTCTATCTTCATTTTTTCTTTTCGTTTTCTCTCTCTCTTCGATATGTCTTTATTCCTCTATTTTCCTTTCTTTTTAGTACCTCTCTTGTTTATTAATTTTTCCTTCTTTCTCATGTCCTTCTCCCTTTTCAAAATCCACATTTTTCTCTCACTCTTTCCTTCTTTCTTTCTTTTTCTTTCTCGTTTTTTAATCTCTTTCTTTTTTATTCTCTTTCTTCGATCTCTGATTTCATTTATTTCTATTCCCATACATTTCTATTCCCCATCCTGCCCACTTTTGTCATACCTCCAAATTTTAGACTTGCCGTGTGTTTACCTTTCGTTGCCAAATTAATCATCTTAGATTCTTCGAGGTTCCATGTTTATATAAGTCAATTCCAGACGGCGAAAATAAGAAAATCAGAATCGTCTCTAAAGGAAAAAATGGCCAACTACGCGACAGGAATATTCGCGTGACTGAAATTCGCAAAACCAAAGGGTTGGAGGGAATTGTTAAGAACAAATATATAATATTATGGGGTCAACTGAAAAAAAAAACGTTTTAGAGTGACTGGAAGATTAGGAAGAACAAAAATGGATAGACCGAGAATGGATTAAGAGAAAGAAAAACAAATATAAATAAATGAAAATAAAAGCGACAAAGATAAAAGGAAAAAAGAATAAAAGGAAAAAAGTAGAAGACAAAGAAATAGAAAGAAAATACAGAATAGAGAAAGTAAAAACAGAAAGGAAAAAAAAGAGAAATCGAAAAATAAAAGATAAATAAATACTGAAGGAAAAGACGAGACATATAAAAGGAAAAAGATAAAGAAAAAAGACAAAAGTAAAAGAGGAAAATGTATAATTAACGAAAAAAAGAAAAATAGAAAAGAAATAGAGGCATGAGTCATTTAAAGATGAAAAAGTAAAAAACATACACATACACGAAAATATACATTAGTGATAAATAAATAATTCGTGTTTGTCTCAGTGGAGTTTAAAAAAAAACATATATGAAACATAAAACAAAGAAAAAAACAACAACAAAAAGAGGTTTTTACAAAAATGTTTTTGGCGTCAAAATTGGATCACTCAAGTGACCCGCATCAATTTTGTATGGAATTGTTATATAGAACCGGGAGTAAACAGATCATAATATCTTAAAACATGTTAAAGTCTCTAAATATTTGAGATGAGGATTGATAATTTGTATAATTTCGATACTTCATGGCTGACGGAACGAGAGCAATCTACCCCGTGGATTATATAAAGAATTCTAAATTCCGTCTATATTGCCGAGTTTGACAAATATTACCTAGTTCGAAAAGATACACCTGAAGAAGGTCGGATGTTACAGCGGCGGAAACGTTGTGATGATGACACTCAAGATGAGAACAGTATTCCGAATAATCGAAATTATACATGTTAAAGTCAGTAATATATATATATATATATATATATATATATATATATATATATATATATATATATATATAAAGACAATATACTCGATATATAAATATACCATGAAATTAAATGCTTTGGAGACAGAATGCATGAAACACACAAAGGAAAAATAATCATACACAGGAACAAGAAAATCAAACGAGGGATTGAGTGGTTTCGTTTGGATCAACGAACGTCTCCACAAAAAGACGTTCGTTGATGCGAACGAAACAGGTCTCTCTCTCTCTCTCTCTCTCTCTCTCTCTATCTCTCTCTCTATCTATCTATCTATCTATCTATCTATCTATCTATCTATCTATATATATACATTTTTACAAACTTTTACAAATTGAAATATGCTGACTACAAAAGTTTAATCTATAAAGAACTGAACAAATCCTGTAAAACTACTTCTAGTAACATCTTGAATAGCATAAACAATGAGGCTAAATCCCTACTAACTTCTTTAAATATCCTTAATTTCACTGAAATCTTTACCCCTGGTACACCCAGATGCACCTTAAAGAACCACAAAAGAAATTTTCACGAAAACCCATCCATTAGACTAATCTGCCCATCCAATTCTGACCTAGGCATTATAAGCAAAAACATCTTAGATAGAATCATTTCGTACTTAAACGAAAAAACTTCATACACCCTATGGCAATCCTCAGGCAAAGTCACCAATTGGTTTCTTAACCTCAGGGATAAATCTAACTCTAACTTGAATTTTATCACCTTCGACATTGACAATTATTATCGGTCCATTTCCCCTATCCTACTAAACAAAGCCCTAATATTCGCTAAGAATAACTCGGATATCACAGACTTAGAGATCAAACTTATAATCTTGGCCAGAAGATCCCTATTAGAATTTGATAACAAACTCTGGACCAGGTAGGATACCCCCAATAATTTCGATATAACTATGGGGTTCTCGGACTCTGCTCGGGTTACTGACCTTGTAGGTTTATATTTATTGAAAGAATTGAAGTTCAACTTCGGACATTTAAACGGTGGGCTATACAGGGACGATGCACTCTTTGTTTCTAAGGAGAGATCTAGACAATACAACAACACCATTAAAAACCTACACAATTCTTTTAAAAACTTCAGATTAACTATAACTATAGAACCCGAGAAAAGAATATCTAACTTCCTTGACCTAACACTAGACCTCAACTCCGAATCCTTTAGCCCCTTCCACAAGCCAAATCTAACCCTCTTCTACATACATAAGCTATCTAACCACCCAAAATCCATCATTAATTCTATAGTCCCGTCAGTTTCCAATAGAATCTCAAAATTATCTGCCAATAGATCTATCTTCGAACAAAATTCTAACTTCTATAATAACGCACTTCTTAATTCGGGATACACTGATGAAATTAAATATGAAAATAATCCCTCTATCCAGAAGAACATACCTTCAAATGTAATCACACACAAAATGGCAACACAGGATAAACAGCGAGCTAACACCACACTACCCAAAAAACCAAGACATATATAAATATACCCACTAGAACTTTCAATATTGACAACCGAGCTAACTCTCAAGAAAGCAGTAAAAATAAAAAAATTAGAAGAAAGAATAATATCTGGTTTAAGCCACCTTATAACTGCAATGTGAAAACAAATATAGCTAAGGAATTCTTCAAAATTTTAGATAACTCATTGAAACACCCGCATAAGTACAGCACTATTTCAAATAAAAATTCTATTAAAATTTCTTACTCCACAATGCCCAATATAGCACAAACCATGATCACATCTAATAACAAAAAAATTAAATCTGCCCAACAACCAGAACCTACTATACACCCCACTAATAACTGTAACTGCCAGAAATCTAGAGAATGCCCATTAAATGGTAATTGCATACAAAGTAACGTTATCTATGCCTGTACTGTCAAACAATACCCCCATAACACCATGGTGCAACCCAATTCCAACACACAAATTCCCCACTCACTATACAGCCCTCCTCTTCTACAACTTCATGTAGCAAACGAAACCCTAAATAACACCTTTCACACTAACCAACAACCCCCACTAACTAATAATAGTTCTGACTTCACCCCTCAAAATATTTCATATTCTCCAACTAACAATCCCGACTTAAATTTGGCATTGAGCATACAAACCCAGAACATCCCCGATACTATAAATCACACAAATACTACAACAACCCCATACAAAATACACACTTATATTGGGGCAAGCGCCTTCCCCATTAAGACCCGAATCGCAAACCATATATATTCTTTCAAACACAATAATAACAATATCACTAGCACCTCTCTATCCAATCTAATAAAAAACTTTAACATTAATAACATACCCTACTCCCTACGTTGGAGTATATTAAAAAGATCTAATTCTTACACTCCATGATCAATTTTCTGTAAACTATGTACACTAGAAACATTTATGATAGCCACAGCACCTAAAAGTTTAAACATTATTAACTCTAAAAATGAGCTCATCTCAAATTGCAGGCACAAACGAAAATTTAAATACATTAATTTCATTACCCCCCTGACACCCCTCCTCCCAACCAACAACCCCTTTTCTAGCATTAGACTAATTTTTAAATTCTAAAATTTGTTAATTTGTTCATCTTTATTTCTTAACTCCTCCAACCTTACAAATAACCATCCCCAAAACATAACATATCCCTCCTAGTACTCCTAATAACTATATTAACCCATAGCACTTATTGTATTTTGAAAACTAACATTACTCTCCATACACCCCACCGACCCTTAACCGCCCTAACTTAAATACCATTATTCCTACTCTACACTATAATTCCTTTTTCCTTTCATTTTCTTCTTTTCTATTTGCCAACCCTCACATACACTCTTCCATTCCTTCCATTCCTTTCATGCTTTTTATTTTATCTCCCTTGTATCCACTACATCGACCCTGTATATGCTCCTATCCACCGACTATATCTTCATCGTAGTTTTTCATTTATCTCTCCTTTAACTATGCTCCTAAGTTACCCCTTCAATTGATCCATTTGCTTCCCCTATTAAGCTATTCATAACCTCAACGCACTAGTGATACACTTACATTTTACATGATTCAACCTAACCCTACCCTAGAATACTCATAACTGATATCAATTGTTACATGCGGTCTAACTTTTTCCCCCAAATTGATTCCCAACCGTAAATTTTAATTTGATTAAGTGGGACAGGTTAAATGTCTAACTATACATTGAGCTTGTCTTACTTCTTTATTTTTTATCTGATTTTTTATTTTTTTATTTAATTCTTCAACTTTACTTTTGGGCTGATCTTATTTAATTATACTCTTAACCAACTGGGAATCCCTTTTAAAATCTGCAGTACTTTTAAATCTTTTAAATATATAACACTATATTTCTGCCCGGCTTAGTACTTTTTCAAAATTTAAACTACTGATTCCCATCCTTTGAAACCCCATTTTTTCTCGTCGGACACTCCTTTTTCTTTTAATTTCGAAGTTATTATTGTCTCTCGCCCTAAACCCGTCTTTAATCACGGCTCCCCCTTTTCTTCTTCTTTTTCAAATAATAAATACACTCAATTGACCTAAATCGACTTAAATTCTCAACCACGGCCAATCTCTACTGGCATCGGACTTAGCATATGCCAAAAATAACTTTATCACTAGAATCCCCCTTCACTCCCCTACTCCCATTTCCATCAGCAGTCATAGCTTTTTCATCTAACCCTCTTACCATATCTCGATCTTTGAAAAGCCTTGGCTTAAGAAAGAATAATAAACATAATTTTATTACAGAATATACCTTGCAATGAGCAATCGAAGTTTGAAATAAATTTGGACATTCGTGCATGTTTATCACTCTTCGTCCATCTCTCTCTCTCTCTCTCCCTCTCTCTCTCTCTCTCTCTCTCTCTCTCTATATATATATATATATATATAGATGGACGAAGAGTGATAAACATGCACGAATGTCCAAATTTATTTCAAACTTCGATTGCTCAATGCAAGGTATATTCTGTAATAAAATTATGTTTATATATATATTCTGTAATAAAATTATATATATATATATATATATATATATATATATATATATATATATGTACAATTTATTTATTTAAAAACTATGTTAGATATTTCAGAGACGTACCATTGTTTCATTGACATGGATTGACGTTTTACGGTTTTAGAAAAACGTTAGAGTCCATTCAAATCATCAGCGGTAAAAACGTAAAAGGTCGTCCATGTCAATGAAATCATGGTACGTCTCTGAAATATGTAACATACACTTTTTAAATAAATAATTTGCATTTTTGCCATCGAATACTTTATTGATTTCTTTTTGACACACACCAAAGCACTATATATATATATATATATATATATATATATATATATATATATATATATATATATATATATATATATGTGTGTGTGTGTGTGTGTGTCTGTGCGTATAGAAAAAATAGTACAACATTAGTACCGTCTGTTTTAAGCACTGAAAGACTTAGCTATCCGGCTCTCTTCAGCTTAAGTTGTCATCTGTTTTCGTGTATGTGAAGCCACGTGTCACTCTCGTTTGGACGCGTTATTTGCTTAGAGTGTTATGTATATTTGTTTAAATTTAGTGTAAGGGAGTTTTAATAAAGTTTGAAAAATGGAAAAGATTTAAAAATATAAAAGTAAAAGAAAACTGAAAAATAAAAAATATTTCTATATAAATACTGTGAGTCAATGTTTACAAGTAGCGTATATTTGGCCGTTACTGTTTTGAGGGTTAATAATGTGTCTTCTAAAGAAAATAGGGAGAGAAAATGGGTTTAAGGATTATACTTATGAAGAGATAAAAAGGTTAAAAAATACACATTAAATTCAAGTTTAAATACTGGATTAAAGAACTTTAAATCAATCCAAAAGGAATTTGAATAAAGATCTAACCCCGGCAGTTTGTCGATCAGTCTAAGGGCAGTAACTCTGCAGGGTTCTTGAATGATTTGTATTCGGGATTTAACATTATTAACTAAGGTATAGTAAAGGCTTATTGGAGTAATAATATTGGTATACTGATTAAGACTGCTTTAGAGATAAGAGTAAGGATAGGGTCGACAGGATCGAATCTGTTTGGGAGATATAAGAGGTTAGCATTATAACTAAGAAATGGTTGAAACTTATGGGAGTAATAATAATGTGAAATGGGTGTGTTACCCTTTTAATGATTGGAAAAATTATTATTGGGGAAGTTAATTATTAGTCTTGAGTAGTGTTGTGGATATGGGCCTATTAATGTATTTATTCCTAATTTTTTAATTTTATTTATATTTATGGGGCGATAGTTGGGAGGATTTTCCGAGGTGGAAATTGGTATTTAGTGGGGCAATTATGGGGTTATGTATTAAGCAGAGGGTGGTGTTGCTAGGCTTTATGTGTATCGGTAAGTCCAATTTACTTAACAGTAATGGCTGAAGATACGATACTTGTAAACATTGACCCACGGGATTTATATAGAAATGTTTTTTATTTTTCAGTTTTTTATTTTTATATTTTAAAATCTTTTCCATTCTTAAATCCTAACTGTCACTTCTCACCCCCCCCCCCCACCGTTTTAAAAACTTTATTAAACCTCCCTTACACTAAATTTAAACAAATATACATACAACTCTAAGTAAATAACGCGCCCAAACGAGAGTGACACGTGTCTTCACATTTCCGAAACAGATGACAATATAAGCTGAAGAGAGCTGGATGGCTAAGTCCTTCTCTGCTTGAAACCGACGGTAGTAATGTTGTACTTATTTTTCTGTACAAAGAAATATATTATGCTCTTAATTTTGATTTTAATTCTCAATTAAATGAGCACTCTGATTAGGATTTTTCCTACTATATTACAAAAGAAGCTATATATATATATATATATATATATATATATATATATATATATATATATATATATAGAGAGAGAGAGAGAGAGAGAGAGAGAGAGCGAGAGAGATATTTGGCTCCTGCTGATTAAATATTTTAAATTTAAGCGGAACTAAATATTCTATTTATTTTTCAGTTTTCAGTCCCTATGTTTTACAATTGTTGTTTTGATCGGATCTTACTGCATATTTCTGCTCAGTCACAATTTTTTCTATATATACGTCAGACCAGTAAGTTATGGTTTGTACAACTCATATCAGCTCATAAGAACCCTTAATTGAACATTATAACACTCAACACTGAGTGAGTCTTCTGAACTTTATATATGATTTTGTTTTTTCTATCGTTTTATTAATTTGCATACACCCCGAATACACTGTCTTCTACTGCATCGATAGCAAGCCAATTTCCCGCCTGGATAACTTTTTTCGTTTTTGGACTACAATTCCCTACTTGGATTATTTTTTAATCGACTTCTTTGACTTCTTTCTTAAAATTGTTTTAAACTTTATGACTTGGATGAACTGTATAAGTTTAACAAGAAAGTGTGTTTTTTGCTAATATATTTGATGTTTTATATACTTTTATGTATTTTTTAAATCGATTTTTATATATATTTAAAGCTAAATTTTATTACCTGCAGTAATATCATTGTGGTAATAGTCCTCTGAGGAGAAGATTTTTTTGAAGACTCATGAGTTAAGGACGCAATATAACTCCTTGTCTTTGAACTTTAATAAAATCTGATTAATTTCTCATTTTATTATGTCATTCAATTAATATTATTGCTCTATACACTATATTGAGCTTTGTTTTTTTTATCATGATAGTCTACTGGTTAAAAATATTATTTATATCTTTAAAGTATTATCTAACTCTCTCTCTCTCTCTCTCTCTCTCTCTCTCTCTCTCTCTATATATATATATATATATATATATATATATATATTATTGAGTTGACATATTCTACTCACAGGTTCACTCCGAATGGAAAGATTCAGTTGAATACTAAACAATATAGAACTACAAATATATATCAGACGTCATATTTTCAACTAGAGAGCCCATTATATTAAGCGTACAGAGCAAGTATTTAGGACTATAGGGGTAAATTTATAAAAAAATGTCAGACAATAATGATTTTGTCATGAAACGGCCTCTTGGGCTATAGAATGAATAAAAAAAGGGTTCAAAAGAAGGATTAAAAACAAATACAAGAATAACAGATTAAAAGTTTAGAAATGAAGTAAATTACAATCAATTCAAGAAATAAAATAACTTGAATAAAAATGAGTATAACAGGGGAAAATGGGAGAAAGAGAAATTTAAAGTAATTTGTTTTGTTTTTCTAATTTTTTTGGATTATTCAGATTCAACTTTGATATAATCTTTCATGGGAATATCAAATTCATAAGCGGTCGCCAGTTGCATGTATATCCCGGTCAGGGAGATGACAGCGTTACGTTTTTGCAAGGATGTGTCAAGGTTCTCCTATATACAACGCATGGTATTTCCAAACTGTCACCCATCTGGTACTGACCAGGCTCAACGTAGCTTAACTTCGGTGATCCAATGCGAACCGGTGTGTCAACGTGATTATGCCGTACATAATTTTTTTATTATTATTACAGCCATGACTGGAGAGAAGTCTTAAGTACTTCTTAATTATATTCTTAGTATCGCCTTTGATGAGAATTGAACCTTCAAAGTCCAGAAGACTGTCACTTAGAACTGATTATTAGTTATTACATGTAGACCATGCGCATAATATAGCAGTAAAGGGTCCTATTATTTTGCTATGTAATTTACATATGTGTTTACAGTGTGTCCGAACACACTATGTAAATAAGATGAACACACGGAGAGCGATAGAGAGAGAACAATATATATATATATACATATATATATATATATATATATATATATATATATATATATATATATATATATAGAGAGAGAGAGAGAGAGAGAGAGAGAGTCAACGTTTCTCTAAATTTTCACAGAAATATTAAAAACTATTAGAGAGTAGTTAGATCAACATATAATGAGAAAAAAGAGTGATAGAGAATTTTTTATGGAAATCGCTCCAGATAGGCATGAAGTCACTTGAGGTAAGGAGCTAACAAGAACAAATATGCTTATCACAAAAACAGGAGATGCCTATTGGCCAGAGTCAAGGTTTAGGTAGGAGGAATACAGTCAGCAGGAAAAGAGTTCCACAAGCCTGTGGTTCTTGGAAAGAAGCTACTTGAATAGGAAGCTGTATTACAATGAGGTATCAAAACAGCGAATTGGTGGAGACCACGAGACAAACGAGTCAAACGAGCTGGAACAATAGAAGTGGTGAATAGATCACATAATTCTGAATGAACACATGCCAATTAAGAAACTTAGTAACAGAGAGGTTACTTGGTGAGTTTATTGCAAATTTATTTCATTTTACATATGCATGGGCTAGGAGTTTATGTTTGGAACACCCTCCCCTTGACTAGTGAACATAGGTTAAAATCAGATGACCAAACCTACATGTGCTTTAGATTGACCTTAGATCACAGAGTTAGTTACTTATATTTCTTATACCGTTCTCCTTCGACCCATAAGTGTACCCTGCTTGACTGTCTCTGAAAGCTTAGATAGAGCACTCTCACTTGACTCGAATGCCCAAATACATCTATTTGGGGATTTGAATGCACACCACCGTGACTGGTTGGGATTCTCGAGCATTACTGATGCAGCTGGGAACTCTACTTTTAATTTCTACTCAGCTCACGACCTCTCACAGACTGTCACTTTTCCGACCCGCCTTCCTGCAAGCCTCCATTCTCGACCTGTTCTTGACCTCACTACCTGAGACTTGTGTGGCGAATGCCCATAGCCCGCTCGGAAAATCTGATCACGTAGTGATAATAATATTTATCACCTTAAAAACTCTTCCAAAAGCTAAAGAGCCGTTGCTCAAAACGACGGGAAACTATGAACAGGCTGATTTTGAATCCCCCAGGGATCACATCAGTGACGCCCCATGGGGAAAAACCTTCTCACTCCCTGCTGATCAGTGTGCAAATGAGCAAACCGAATAGGTCAAACCAGGCATTGAGCCTTATGTCCCCACGCGAAAATTCTTCAGCAAACCCCACTCTCCTCAATGGGTCACCTCAGAATGTGCAGCTGCTATTGCTGAGAGGCAGAAGGCATTCCGAAAATTCGGCTGCCATAAGTCAACTGCGAATAGACAAACATTTATAGAGGCAAGAAATGATTGCAAAGTAGTGATAGATGAAGCAAAGAGAAGGTATACAGAGATAATCAAAAGACGCATTCAGTCACAGAAACTAAGTACTCGTGATTTCTGGAAAATCTACAATATTCTGATGAACAATAGATAATCGACAATTCCCACGCTATCAAATCACAACGATGTTGTTTGCACGACAACTGATAAGGCTGAACTTCTTGCCAAGCATTTCGCCTTAAACTCCACTTTTGACTCAGCAAACCACCCTCTCCCTAAATTCTCATTGCGGACTTAAGCCACACTTGAGAACCTGGTCATCACCCTATCTCAAGTCAGAGACATCATAAAAACCTTGACACCTCCAAAGCCTGTGGGCCTGATCTTATACCAGTAATAGTAATAAAGAAATGCTCTGCTGAGCTGGCCTCTGTCCTCTCCAAACTATACAACAAATGCCTTGCCGAATATTGTTTCCTTGATAGTTGGAAAATTGCCTCTGTGGTACCAGCCTTGAAGAATTCTGGAAATGAAACTGATCCTCTAAACTACCGTCCAATCAATCTACTCCCGATCTTTGCTAAAATCTTTGAATCATTAATCATAATTAAATCCTTCTTAACAAAAAGAAAGATCTAGGTTGTCCTCGATGGCCGTTCATCTAAGCAACATGACATAAATGCTGGTGTACCGCAAGGAGTCATCCTTGGACCTCTAGTGTTCCTGATTTTCATAAATGACCTCTCTGATGTCATTGAGACTGAGATAGGAATATTTGCTGACGACACCACGCTCTACTCTCGTTATGTGGGCAAAACCGACGCGCACATATCTGAGGCAATGGTTGAATCCTTAGGAAATGACCTCCAGTCTGTAGTGGAATGGGGTAAAAAATGAATGGTAACTTTTAATGCCGCAAAGACAAAGCTACTTTCCTTCAATAGCTACAAGAAACCTCTTCAACCACCGATTGCCAGGGCAAATAACACCCTACTTTAGATTTCATCATTCAAACTCCTCGGCCTAACTGTCACAGATAACATGAATTGGAATAAATATATTGAAGACATTGCCAGGGCTGCTGCAAAGAAGGTGGGCTCCCTCTACCGGGCTAGTAAACTTCTCAAACCTGACATTATCCTATATCTCTACAAAGCCACCATCCACCCATGCATGCAGTATTGTTGCCACATATGGGCTGGGGCATCATCTACTAGTCTCTCCTTTTTAGACAAGGTAAAAAAAAAGTCGCCAACTTGATAGGTCCCTCACTATCCACCAAGCTCCAGCCCATGTCCCATCACCGCAATGTTGCTTACTTGTGCCTGTTTTAAAAGTACTTCAATGGATTGTGCTCTGATGAGCTTGCTACTCTGATATCCCCACGACGTAAATTCACTAGACCAACCCGACAATCTGCCAAATCCCATCCATTCACTGTGGAAGTCCACAGATGATGAAGAGCTTTCTGCTCTAAAAGCTTCTTTCCTCGTGCTGCTGGACACTGGAACTCCTTCCCTGCTCCCTGTTTTCCTGACGGTACTGACATGCAGAAATTCAAAACTAATGTAAACAGTCATCTCGTTGCACAGCTCCCAATTTAGGTTGATTCCCCAAACTTTCATCCTTTTTCTCAGTAGCCCCTTACGACTACAGTGGCGGCCTGCCTTGTTTGGGGTGAACTATGTTAAAAAAATTAGACGAACTAAAATGCATTTTTTAAGCATAAGTTCATGCTATAACTAAGAAATATTCAATCGTGCATTTTAGATGATTAAAATATATAATTAAAATCCTTAGGTTAAAAACATATGATCAACTCAGCTTTAGTATAGTATTAGCAGTGTGACCCGACGTTGCTCGGGATTGAATAAGGATCACTACTTATGTACTTTATTGACTATGCTCATAACGTGATATTATTTTCATTGTTTTTACTGGCTATTCTTCCCGTTTCGCCCCTAATATAATCGGAAGACACTGACATGTACGAATATACGAACTTGAAGTTTTAAAGGGGTTCTATCCCCCATGGGTAACTTAGAGGTTGGAGTACGCAGATATTTGTCACATAGAGAGTAACGTAGGGATTCGGGACCACTTCCATTGTCTTTCCCGGAGAAATTTATATATATGATATAAATTTGATTTAAATAGGATATATTTCAAGTTTTAAAGGAAGTTCGCCCATAGCTACCTTTAGTTAGGAGGGAACTTAGAGATTCGGGGCCACTTTATTGTCTTCCCCATAACATTTCATACGTATTTAAATTTCATAAAATCGGGTATATTTGAAGTTTAAGCGGGTAATGCCTTCATAGGCCCCTTAGGGATGCACTTCAAGAACACTTCCATTGTCTACCCAGGTTAATTTAATATAAGAATACACTTTTAGATTTTTTGTATATTCTGTAACCTGTTTATTCTATAGGAACACAAAAATATCACACACGCTTGGTATTATACATCAATTAATAAATATTCCCCAAATTTCAGTTCCAAATGTTTCAAATATGCATGAAATGTTATACGTAGTAATTAGACACCGATTAAACAATATTCATTGAATGTCAGTTTCTCTTAAGAACCCATAAGCGCAAGCCTTAGCGTATACATATTTTTTAGAATCAACATCGTATAATGGATGTTGATAAAAATTGGAATAAGTATTCTAAACATAAAGGTTATGTAGCGTTATATCTACGTAAAATGGAGCAAAACAGTTCTGTCAATTTTACCTGTCCTGGGACAGGTATTCTACCCGTATATATATATATATATATATATATATATATATATATATATATATATATATATATATATATATATATACACTATTTACTAACTGATTTTTTAAATAATACATACGGGTCTTTCATCGGCGAACATCATATTAATAACCGTTCCTGTGCCTCCGTTTTAGTGTGGACTTATTCTCCGTTCTCAGTAAGTCACACTCTCTCTTTCATCTGAAGATTCTAGAAACTATTTACATTAAGTCTTTGCAACGTTCTCTTTGTAAACAAAAAGAGAATATCTCGGATTTAATGTAGTTTCTATTTGATTCAACGTTTTTTCCTTGGCCTCGCCATGATACCCATGGTGTGCGACTTGTCAAGTGCCATACACAGTGAAACACTTTATCTTATGATGTGCTTATTTTGCTCCCATGCGGCGAAAACACTACGAGGTTGGTACTATGAAGGAACTATTTAAAGACATCACCATAGACATCGTAATTTTCTTTTACTGAAAATGGTGGGTTTATACCTCAAAATCTAATATCTATAAGTTCAACAAAGCAAACTTACATAGGAAAAAAATATCAATTGCAGACTGTCTACCCAAGAAATATACACATATAAAAGAAATTCACCTAAATCTGTTAAACATTTTAAAATATTATGAACGTCAAGCATAAAATCGTTTTACCAATAGAAATGGAGTCGGCATTTAATAACCCAAAAGGGTTGATATGCTGTAAAACAAAACAAAATAAACAGTCAATATATACAGCTTAATTGCCATACAGTCCTTTTTCGAAGATGTTGGAACAACGATCACAGTTAGATTGAACTGGATCTTTATGACATGTTAAGTTCGTGAGGACTGTAGGCTAGACACCTGTTGTTCGGCGCATTGTAAAACTGGTATTGGGCAAAGTTCTTCTTGTCTGAGAAGAACCTAGGCATCCCCAAGTGTTGATAAATTCTTTAGGTTTCGTAACACAGTTCTCTTGGGTCTTGGCGGTAAGTAATTTGCCCGTGTCTCTCTTGTATGAGGATAGCGAAGACCTTCTCTCTCCTGAAAGTTCGCATTGCTTGCCCAAATCTTGTCGCTCTTCTTGCAGCTTCTCAACGAATATTGCTGTGCAACCAACAGTCCGAACGGCTGTTATGATTCTTTCTGCTAGCTACTGATTCCACATTTCCGTCGCAATTCTCCAGCTCACATTTCACGAGATTCAAGATATTCAAAGAGCATTGAGCACAAGCTAAGATTTCCGTATTTTTTAAAATCCGGCACGAATCATTATGATGCAGTTACTTTCTTCCGATATTCTAGTCTATGGTCGTCAGCTCGCAAATCTACCAATAGTACACAAAAACAGATATCCGTTGCACTTTACCGCTATTAAATAATTGAACTTGTTCTGAAATTAAACAATATTAAATAAATATAAAATTTATCCCGAACACCTTACTCACGGCGCATAACTAACGATCGAATGGTTAGAAGCACCGACTGTCAGTTAGACGGTTGAGTTTCGATCTCAGATTAAGCAACGTAATAAGTGAAATTGCCATTAGCGAAAATGTAAATATCTTCGTGAAAACAAATGGAACACTTTTCAGCAGCTTGCAGTGTTTATATGAATATTGAAATTTATCTTACTCACGGCTTGTGACTAATGGCCGAATGGTTAGAAGCGCCGACTGTTAACAAGACTGGCTTGGAACAATTGCCTGTTTAGACACGCTAGTAAAGTAGTAAATTCGTTGGACAGCTTGATTCGATTGTTGGCATTCTTGCAGGAGTTATCAACATCTCTAAGTAACAGTGGTACTGTTTGGGTGTGTTTTTAATTATGTTTTTTGGATGGTTAGAAAGTGGATCGACATAAATTAGGTAGGCATTATATTTAGTATAGGCTTCGAAATTTCATTATTATGGTTAAGTGTTACATCTAAAAAGTTAACTAGTTTGATATTTTATGTTATTTTCACCTTAAAACTTAATCTTTTCATTTCTCTAAAGATAATCTTTTTCATTCTTTCACATTTTTTCCATGTGAGTTTTTTTACCACTAGTAATTCGTCATCTCTATATAACCCTACGTCTTCTGTGTTAATGTCTTTTGTAAGGTTGTATAGTATGTAAAGTTCAACTAGATCTGTTACTTCTATTGAACTAGAGAACCCATGGAGACATTAAAAGATCTCGATTGGTTACTTTTAGTCCATTGTTCTTGTTTTACTAATTCGCACCGTATTTTTGCATTTCTTAATAATATTGATTGACTCTTCAGAGATATCAGAGAGAAGGGTGGCAAACGTAATAACATTTTCGAAAAGTTCTTTAGAAATGGAGGGGTAATAATTAGTCATGTCGAATTG
This sequence comes from Sepiola atlantica, assembly GCA_963556195.1. Lineage (NCBI taxonomy): Eukaryota > Metazoa > Mollusca > Cephalopoda > Sepiida > Sepiolidae > Sepiola > Sepiola atlantica. The sequence continues at coordinate 80,638,495 of OY744524.1, read as the reverse complement.
GATGAATGAGCAGTTTGTTTTGTTTTCGATTTTGCAGAACTGATATTTAGTTTCGGTTGTGTTCACCCACTGATTTAGTTTGTAAAATGTTTTTATTTACTCTTTCAACTATTTCTTTTACTAATTGCAATTTTTACTGTCTGCAATACGTAGATGTCAACCTGATATTTTGACACGTCTAGACTGTAGTTACAATGATTACCCTTTCCCCCTCTTTCTCTTATTTCCTGTCTTTTCTTTCCCCTATTCTCAACAAGTATATTTCTGACCATGTCTGACAATGTGAGTTTCTAAATTTTAAATTTCTCTTTTTCTTCCCTTTCTCTCCTTTTTTCCTCATTTCATTATTCCCAAATACGATTTAAGGGAAGGATCAAATTCTAATTCTGTCTGATGAGATCTCAGCTTTTAACAGCTGTAGATCGATAACATCGGCATGCTAGTGTCGCAAATGTTGTACATGTCTGTTCGAATAAAAACAATTATATACATAAAAGCTATATTTAATATTGAGCACTTTTTATAAACTCGGTTTAAATTCTTTGGATTCCTATCCTGTGGATGTTTAGTTTACCTGGATTACTATATATATATATATATATATATAGTCATCCACATACAGATTGTTTCGCTGTATCACAGCTCTTCAGTGCGGCTAGATCAGTTAGTGCATCGAGCCGGGATTGAAACTCAACCGTCGAGCTGACAGTCGGCGCCCCTACCCCTGCGCTATCATACGACACTGACTGAATGTAAGTGATATCTCAATGTAAACATTGTCAAGGGCAGGGAGCTCGAATTAGTTTTTACCCAATGAGATATATATATATATATATATATATATATATATATATATATATATATATATATATATATATATATATATATGTGTGTGTGCGTGTATGTGTGTGTATGTGTATGTGTGTGCATACATTTTCTATGTAAGCAAATATTTTATATTCTCTTATATATATTCAGATAGATAGAAAATAATCTAAAAGTAATAGGAATAAACACTGTTTGAGGGAGGGAGAGAGAGAGAGAGAGAGAGAGAGAGAGAGAGAGAGAGAGAGAGAGAGAGAGAGAGAGCATAAAAATAAATTTAAAAACTAAATTGCAATCTATTCGAGAGATGATTGACCAGGAAAACGATGTTCCACTTTGCAAATAAATGGCGCCCCCATCTCAGAAAATTTCCAAATTGGAAAATTGTTTCGAAGTGCAAATCACTGTTTCCCCGAGTCATTCCTTTACCGTCGGCCATTCATAATTATAGCGAAATTCTGGCTCATTTCATCAGCCTCTTTTCCCGGCCCCGTCACCGCTGCCGTCGCAGTCGCCGTAGTGGAAGCTGTCACGGCTTACACTGTGCACACAGTATCAGCGTCATTGTCTATAAAAGTTCCTCTATTTATGAAATATGTATGGTAAATGGACATGCTAAAAGCGCACCACATCGATATCTAAATGAATGAATGCGAAAGTTTATTTTATTCATCACACGTATATTATCGTCAACACGGCTCACTGTTATTTAATCAATAATAAAACAGTATTTTAAATACTGCATATATAGTAAAGAGTAAAGACATAATCACAACTATTTGTGTTTCTAATTATCATGACTATTTTAAAAACAGTTCATAATAAATAAATGTTATTCGTTTGTAATTTTATTAGCCTATTTTTCCTTTATATATGCAATAGTTTTTCGGTATTAAAAGTAATTAATTAAAGTAATTTAATGAAATAGGCATACATTACCAAATGCTTTTTTGAAATATTATGTGCATCTATTTTCAAGGAAGGTTATTAAAATGGAAACTATAAGTTTTTAAAATTACAATAGATTTATATTAAAGATATGTAAGTTTTTACAATTAAACAGAATACAAGATTACTAACCACCGGACGATGAGTAGATGTTTTGCTTGTTAAACCACACAAAGCTATTCCGAGTTCTCATCCCATCTGATCTATTCCGTTAATTTATACGCTTAAGATCAGAGTGTAGTATCTGTTCCGATGGATGCTACACTCTGTAAACCGGTACATTCTTTGCCTTTGTGCCTTGATTCCGCCGGTGTGAGGTACTGCCCTTTACAGTTTTAGGAGGTCCACTCTCCTAGGCTTTACCTTCTCTTTATTTCTAATCGCCTGAGACGCCCCTTTTGGGAAATGCCGACGGGGATTCTCAGGCATTTTTGTATGCCAGAGCGTGCTAATCTTAGTGTGCTGGCACACCGCACCTGACCTTGTGTCTAGCCTCCCGAAGAGGAACTAAATAGAAATATTTGGATCTTGTGTCGAACCTTCTGAAGGTAAATAACTTGACCTAATGAAGCCGGGTGTACACACTAATATATTTTGAAAATGTATAAACCGCAATTTATCACGAGCTTTGAATTGAAGTAGTGCGGTGATGCGACAGAGGTTGGATCTTTCTTTGCACTCTGTGGTTTGTGCACAAGAACAGGTGTGACAACGATACTTCATGCACGGGCAAATGGTAGCTTTATGGAGATATAGGATACTGGCAGGTGTGAGAAGTTTTCTAGCTCGGTAGAGGGAGCATTTCGTTACAGCACACTTTACACGTACTTATTCAAATTCATATTGTCTGATAATGTCAGACTGAGGAGTCTAAATGTTGGACTCTCGGGAAGGGTGTTAGCGGCCATGACAATAGATGTTTGGAAAGGTTTCTTGCAATTGTTTATTGAAACGAGCTTCCTTTTCGTAGTATAAAATGTGACCATCCATTTTTGGCCCAATTCCGAACTATAGAATTAAAATAATTAATCGTTTAACCCATTATCGCGCATGGTCCATGTTTTTTGGACCAGAAGGATAATTAACCATATTTTAGCAACATATGTCATTTTCAGAAATACCTATAGTTAGTCATAAAAGTTGGAGCGTCTTTCAAATATTAAACCTGATGTATATTGGTAACACTTATGTCTCGGTTTTTGGTATACTGTAGAAAATCTAAGTGGAACGATACAATTATTTTTATCTATTATTCAATGAAAAATCTCTTGGTAAGTAGTCCTTATAATCAACTAACATTTATATATAGTATAAATGAATGCTCTAACTGTCTTATAAAGTCAAATAAATATTTGACAGTACATATTTAGTATCAAATAATATTATATTAACAAAAGATCTTTGGTAATAAATTAAAGAAAAATAATTTTGGCATTAATGGGTTAAGTATGTATTTTGTTTCGGCATTATATAATACATAATGCTAGAAGTGGGTGATTCACCTGATAGATACCGTCGCAAACAATGGAATCGGCTCTGTAGTGTTCAACTCGTATCGGATCTATTGTTGACATTTAAGCGTGCTCCCTCAACACGAAAAGTACAACCTTTCGAATTGATATTTCAATTATGACAGCATCCAGTTTGAATATTTTCTAGCAGCTTGGCATCAAGACACATTCAGAATTACGATTTAAACATACATTTTTCAGCTTTCGTTCTTCATAATCAAAAACGGTGTTTTTGGTTGTCACTCAATTAGAAAGAATATGACATTTTCAGTTAAATTATTCGTTTAATACAATTTTGGCGATATTAGTCGCCCGAAAAGTATATTGACCACCAATTAAAAAAACAACATTATTCTCTAATTAATTTAATACAATTAATAATTATTCCACCCGTAAACTCCCCATTGTGTCACACTAATACTGTTAGGTTTGGTATGAACCGTAACTTCAACCTAGCTACATGTGAAATAGCAACTTGTGTTCAGTTAATCGTATAATGACTCATTTACAATAGTTACAGTGTTTTACATTAAATAATAAAACAGGTTTAATCTTTAAGTCTTAATACTTTACATGAGTGACCATTTTCTTTCGAAATCCAGAACCGATTACGGCGAAACACCAAATTTTGGTTTGGTGGTATCCTAAATTGAAAAACCTTATTTTAAACTAACAATGACTGCCACACACATTTACTATTTAAATAATTAACTTTAGGGGTATGGTTCAAGTTGAACTAAAACTATAACTTATTTGATACGTCAGGCACACATTTTTATATATACAGATGGCGGCTTTCCATGAGATTAATTCATCTGCGTAAGAGTTCATGTTGCCAATGGAATACCAAAGTCTATAATGTAAAGAATTTTACATCCGTATTCATCATGTTATGTATTTTAGCATTAGTATAAAAACTTTGAAATTTTATAAATCAACTACATGTTTTAATTTGCTTCGAAGTGAGATTTTACCCATTCATGAATTGATATCCAGCGAAACAAAATTAGTTATTAAAATGCGATGGTTAGCAGCGCCTGCAAAGTGCAGTTTTACCATATTCTTCACAAGGGAATCGCAGTACAGTTCACTAAATAATTTTAAATCCTACCAGCATATATTCATGTAAATCTGACGAAAACATATTTGATTAACTTTTAATCTTGTATATTTTCCAGTTCTCATGAAACGTATCCTAGTCTAATAATATTAAACCAGCAGTGATGATATCATATACGTATACGCTTAATTTTCTGTCGTAGTCTTTTACACTTGTTCCTTTTCGTACTGTTTTTATTTCCATTCCTTCTTCCGTTAACTTCTAAATACTGTAGTTTTTCTTTAATATAACACATTTACCGCCACTTGTCGTAGCGTCACTATTTTAAATGTATAATTTGTATTCTACGCCTATACTCTCATTGTCACGGTTCGTTTAGCATTATTGTTACAAGATCAGATGCGGGTGTGTAAAAATAATGTTAAAACTAAAGTTTTCCATATGAGGATAGAGTAAGCTTAATGTTAGATTAGTGGAAAATTCCATTAAAAGTTCACACACTAAAGTATTGAGTAAGTTGAGGGATATGTCGTCATGGGAATACAGTTCGTTGACAGAGAACACAGATCGATTCTGGTTTTTGGGTTTACGACATCAAAGTTACCAGACGTCTGTTTTTGAGGTCCACTAGCTTTACAGGGGTAGGTCGGGAAATTACAGATCATCTGGATAAACATTACTGCAAATTCCTGGTAAAAGTAAAAACTAATTCTCCAAAACAAATAATGTCTTATTTGTTGTTTTTTTCTTCTTTATTCCTCCCATTACTGCAACTACCAGAAAGAAATGAAAAAAGAAGCCGAGAGACGAAATATTCACAGAGCAATTTGCGACGTGTCGACGGGACAGGACTCGAGACATGGCATCTGCCAAAGATGTTTTGTTGTGATCGAGGATCGAAGAACAGCCGACAGTATGTTACATTGTTATACTAGACGAAGTTCAGGAGAGCTAGAGAAAATTATAAGCAATTTGAGCCATCCGTTATTATATAGTCTAATTTTTACAAATAAAGGATTTGTTTGATTGTATTGTTGTACGGCATATCAAGCCTTTTCATTTTTTTTACTGTCGAACTTTGTATTCTATAAACAGTTTTTTTATGCGTCAAATTCTTAATGTCTTAAAATATTTATGTATGGTCTTTGTTAAAACTAGTTATTCATGGTGTAAATTTACAAATGAGGACATCAAGAAAAGACTCATGCAAGCAAACGGGCCATATTAAGATCTACTGACCACTGTAAAGAAGAGGAAAATAAAGTAGTACTGGCATGTCACACGATAATCAGGCACCGTGAAGACAAACTGTAAAGTGAGGAAGAAAGAGGGACATATAATAAAAAGAGGTGGGAGGACAACACCCGAGAGTTGACAGGGCTAACACTGAGTAGCACGATTAGGAAGGCATAACATCGAGAAGGCTGCGGAAAACTGTTGAAATATTTGGGCTTATGAATCTGTTCCATTTGAGATTTCTTGATAAGGTGCAGAAACGTATCTGCAATTTGATTGCCACTACCCTTTTCTTTTTCTCTGCACCCTCTCTCTCTAACATACGTTATGTTGCTAGTCTCAGTCTTTTCTATAAATACTATTATGACATGCGTTCTTCAGAAGTATATGGTCCATTCCCTGCTTTTTTTGTTCCAGCTCGTTTGGCTCGTTGGTCTAGTGATCTTCATCAATTCGTTGTTTTGATACCTCATTGTAATACAGCTTCCTATTCCAGTAGCTTTTATCCAAGAACTGCAGGCTTGTGGAATTTTCTACTTGCTGACTTTTTTCCTCCTACTTATAACTTTGGTCTTTTCAAGACTAAGACAGTAGTCCGAATGAACTGAATAATACAAATTGTAACTAAGTACATTACTATAATGCCAATAACATGGTCTAACAATAACAAATGAAAATTGGCCAGTCAATGTGTAATTAACACAGTCATCTCCAAAACTGGATACTCCACCTGGATAACATCTTTCGTTTTGGACCACCATTCACCACTGGATTATTTTTTAATAAACCTATTTGATATCAATCCTGGAGCAATTTTAAACTTTTAACCTTGGATGAACTGTATAGATTTACAAAAAGGTATGTTTTGGGCTGATATATTTGATGTTTTATATATCTTTATGTATTTTCATATATATATTTTTATATATTTTCAAAGTTTAATTTTTATTACCTGCATTAATGTCATTGCGGTAATGGTCCTCTGAGGAGAAGATTTTCCTTGAAAACTCATGAGTTAAGGACTTTAAAGTACTTTGTCTGAACATTGAATTGTAATAAAATTTGATTCGCACCTTATTTTATTCTTTCACTTCATCTATTGCTATTAATGCTCTATCCAGTATATTGAGCTTCATTTTTATCCAGATGTTCACTAATTAAAGATATTCGTTGCCTTTTACATTGTTTGTTGTATTGACCTTATATATATATATATATATATATATATATATATATATATATATATATATATATATATATATATATATATATATATTAATAAATTATTAAATAGTTATTAATAAATTAATAATTTAATATTTATTAATAAATATTATACTAAGCTCCTTTAAGAAATTAAAGTTGAGCACTTTTTGGGATGTTAAAAATAGACTGTCAAAAAGCTCTAATGCAAAGTTTCGAATACGTTCGTCGAACACTCTCGACTAGTTTTCTATCTGTGCCTGCTTCTAGGTACATATATATCTTAATTTCCCTTAATTACGTGACAGTTTCCGTTGGCCGAGTGGATATGGCGACTACTTGCAGATTCTAGGCTTACTCTGTGAATCGGGTTTGTGCCTCCCGACCGTCTGAAATTGTTACTTTCCTGCACTGATGAGAGCAATAAGCTTGAAACGCTAGCGTCTGTAGGTATTAATAATTTAATATTTATTAATAAATATTATACTAAGCCCCTTTAAGAAATTAAAGTTGAACACTCTCGGGGATGTTAAAAATAGACTGTCAAAAAGTTTTCTTTAAAGATTTGCATTAAATTTAATCTATATTTATTAGTACCAATTAAGCAAGATTCCCTGAATTTCAAATTCTTCTTAAAACTTTTGTAGAATCAAAATCATGTAATGGATTTTAAGCAAAATTGGAATAAGGATTCTAGACATAAGGTTTAGTATCATTATATATTGATTTTAATCTTCGCAAGAGGGACATAAAAGTGGTGCGAAACAGTTCTGTTTGGGAAATTAATTTTACCCGTCCTGAAAAGATATACTTCTAATATATATATATATATATATATATATATATATATATATATATATATATATATATTGAATATCACTTAAGTTGCCTTTAAGAGAGTTTCGAATTTTTCCGAAGTTTCAGCAGAAGACAAAGATAATCGAAGAGCCACGATGAGTAGTCGAAGCTGGAAAATGCTTTGCCGAAGGGGAGCAACAGTCGATCATACACCGTTCGGAACGGAAACTCCATTAGTGAACGGTGAAAGACGAGGGCAAGAAAAGGTGTAGGTAGAAAAGGAGAAGGAAAGGGGAGGAAATAGCCGTCGGGAGAGTGGAAGGAACGTGAAAGTTAGAGGGGGTATGGGTGAGAGTATGCGTGAGTCTATGTGTGTGTGCGGGAGGGGGCGAGAAAGTAGAAAGCACCATGAAACCTACCAAAAGAAAGTGATCTATTGAACAGCCGCTTCGCGTTCACTTTTCGAAATGCCTCACCAACCACCTCTCTCTCGTCGTCGTCGTCGTCGTCGTCGTCGTCGTCATCATCATCATCATCATCATCATCATCAGCAGCAGCAGCAGCAGCAGCAGCAGCAACCAGCCAGCCAGCCAGCCAGCCAGCCAGCCAGCCAGCCAGCCAGCCCGACACTGAAGTGAAGAGCGGGAAAATGGTCAGATATAAATGGCGCGTTGAAGTAAAAACAAGTTTTAAAATCCTCCTTTTACTCCTCCTCCTTCTCTTTTACCTCTTTCTCCCCCCTCCCATCCTAGTTATCACCCTATTCACGTCCTTATCCCTCCGGTCATCCCCCATCAGTGAAAAATTACTTGAGAGACTGAAGCAGGAAGGAAGACAGATTTGGCCCACGATGGGAGGTTGGCTTCTTTTCTGTAAAGATTTTATTAGACGAGTCTGTTGAACAACACGAAAAAAAAGTAAATAAATAAAAGAAAATAGGTCGTAACCTCACTCAGACCTCGGCGCAGGAATCGCCATCGCGAAACTGAAGTATTTTGAGAGACAGAGAAAACACATTAGAACATTAATGGACATACAGTGGGGAAATGTGTGAGCGTTGAATACGCACGATTAAACGAGGACTTGTATGTATGCGTGTACACTTTAATGTAGGATACACAACATGATTTCAATTCTTTATGTACACAGTATTAGATAAACACCGTGTCATTGAAAATGTGAACACTCATATCTATGTCAGTAAACCTTGCAAGAAAGTGTATTTAGAAACTAACGAAAAAGAAAACATTGTAACTGGGAAGCAATAAATTGAATATTTCGGGCAATTATTTAATAATACCTTTTAAAATAACATTAAACAACGCCAAGAACTTTCATATATGCATCTTCTGAGACATTTATTTTATGAACCCTCATCAGAAAAAATAAGTCAGATAGTCAGTTATATCTAAAAGGTAGAAAAAATAATAGACATGGAGGCCTGTGAAGAAACAGGTGTTATTGGGAGGGGACGAACTCAGAAATATCATAAAAACCAAGGCTTCTCAAATAATCCAAGTAAGGTAAATGTATACTAGCATTTTTACCGTCTTTTCGGTCTCTTATTGCAACCGTATGCAGGTGCACGGCTGACAGTTTTCTTTTACACACGATATTGTACAAGATGTCGCTTGTGGAATAAACCCGGCTATTGTTGAGGCGTGTATAATGTACTACTTCAACACTATTTAAATACTGTTGTGGAAGTAGAGACAATAGTGTTTATTACTAGCAGGAACACCCGACGTTGCTTGGAATTTAATGAGGATCAGTCCCATGAATATTTCTACTATGTTCATAACACCAGATTACTTACTTCGGTTTTACTGACCTCTCCTCCCGTTTCGTCTCTAATACAGATGGAAGAAGCTGAAATGTTGTAAAACCATATGAATCAGTGTCTTTATACATATAGTTTAAATCTCATTAAATAGGATATATGTATTTGGAGTTTTAAAGGGACTATGTTCCCATGGGTTACTTAGATGTGGGAGTACGTAGATATTCAGCACATAGAGGGTAAAGTAAAGATTCGGAACATCTTCCATTGCCTTGTCCTGAAGAATTTTATATGTATGTTATACATTTTTTTAAATCAAAATAGGATATATTAGAAGTTTTAAAAACGATTCGACCCCCATACTACGAGATTTGAGACCACTTCTATTGTTTTCCCCATAAAATTTCATACATATCATTTGAATTTCATAAAAATAGAGTATCTTTGAAGTTTTAAGGAGTTATGCCTTCATAGCTCCCTTAGGAGTTGACTTAGAGATTCGGAAATACTTCCATTATCTTTCCCGGTAAATTTTACATGAGAATACACTTTTAGATTTTATGTAGATTCTCTAACCTTTATTTCTATAGGGAACACACAAACATCACGTACACATACACGCATACATTAAGTAGATAGAAGATTATTCATGTAACTTTCTTCAGCGTATAGAAGTCGTCTCTCTGATGTTTTTTTCTGTAACTGTCTTCTAAATGAACCTTTTATATAAACATCAGTGTCCGAGTGAGTTTATAAGCAGCTGAAAAGAGTTAGGGTTAAGGTTAGGGTTCACGACGAAGACACCTGTGTATGATAGTTTTTGTACTCATCGATAAGTGAAATGCAACAGTATTGTGTTACCTAAAATAAGAAAAGCCACCATTCGCAGAATACCGATCGGTTCCCCCATATTGAATTATTAAAAGAGGCACTGCTTATTATGACGCTCAGATATTTCTTCTGAGACCCACGGCTTATATAAATTGTTCGGTGTCATTTTTTTATGGTTTGGTCGGTGTATGTGGACACACCAGGCCCAGGCTTATTTTACATGTGATCCTGTGACAGGGATAGTGTTTATTTATTCTAGATGTAGAAGTAAAAATGTACTATCACACACATTGTACGTGTTAGATGTTTACAATAAATAATGCTGATCACTATTTGTTTAAATGGCCTAAAAGTCGTGAACCAAGCATTTCTGGACTATATTTATGGATACTTTTTTCATTATTCACATTTATCGAACATAATCCTACGTTAACTTATCTATTGTGTACTAGTTGTACCTAACCAGCGTTACCCGTGAATTCTTTTACTTTTATTTTTCTGAAATATTTTTGAGATGGGGATTACTAATTTATATAATTTCGATTATTCGGACTCCTGTTGAGAACAGTAGTCCGAATAATCGAAATTATACAAATTATTAATCTTTTTTGTGGTTTTGTTTTCTTCTTATTGTAACTTCCATGAGACTGGTTACCATTCGTAGGTTATGCGGGTTCGTTTCCGCATTCAAGGACTTTCCTTAACATTGCAGCTGTTTTGATTATTACCGTCTTTTGTATCGCCTCAGTGCCCCCTTTGATTCCAATTTCTCCCAGTTTTTTCTCCAGCTTTTTCGGGGTGGTTCTTTGTGTTCTACGATTATTGGTATTATATTGACTTTCTCATGCTCCATATTCCTTTCCGTTCTCTGGCAAGTTCTGTGGATTTGCTTCGTTTTTCCGTCTCCTTGATCTTCCCTCTGTAGGCTGCTGGAAAAGCAAAATCAATGATTTGGCAAGATTTTTACTCCTTGTTTACTATTATGACATCCTGTCTCCTTGCTTGTATGTTTATCTGTTTGCACCGCCAAGTCCCAGAGGATTTTGTGATTTTCATTTTTTAGTACTGTCTCTGATTTATGCTTGCACCATTTGTCCGAGAGATCGAAATGCAGTCGTTTGCACAGTTCCCAGTGTACTGTTTTCCCCATGCAGTTTTGTATTCTTTTTCGGCTAGTTTGCTGCATTCACTTATTATGTTATTTACTGTTTCGTCTCGTTGTCCACACAATCTGCATTTACTGCTTTCCTGGGGTTTATCTATTTTAGTGTAGTTAGTCTTAATCGCATTTTTCTGTGCAGCTGTTAGTAGATATTCCGTTTCTCTGTTTAGGTATCCTTTTTATAGCCATGCCCAGGAATATTGGTTGGTCTCTTCTATGATTATTCTTATGAAACGCCCGTAGCTGTTTTTTTTCTCACTTTTCTTTCTTTGTTTTTGTTTTTATTTCTGGTTTCGGTGCTTCACGAGTTGTTCATTGAGACGGTGTCTCTTGCTGCGTTGATCAGCTTTTCGGTGTTCTGAGTTATGTATTTCTCCAGCTCTTTTTTGTGTCTTCCACACAGTTTTCTATACTTAACAGTCTCCTTTCCGCTTCGCTTCTTTTGGGTGTAGTGCGTTATGCATAGTCATTAATTTTCTAATCTTCTGGTCAATTATTATTATTATTATTATTATTATTATTATTTAAGTTTATTATTTCATAATTATTATTATACTTACTCCTACTTAGTGTAATTATTAAACTGCAAATTAGATAACTAAATTTTCAATTTTTAACTTTTTTTATTCAAATATGTTTTTAGATAATTGTGCTTGAAATTGTTCTTTTAAAAATATATCTTTTCATTTAATTAATTACGAATTTTATCAAGTAATTCATTTTTCACAAGAAATTATCATAGTTTTGTATATTCTTCTTATAATTTTTTTAATTGTAAATTTTGATTTCTATTGGTGTATGCATTTTCTATTCTTGTACGTTTGATATTCTTTTCAACTTTATATGCTCACTTTCTGTGCTATTTGGAATAGGGTTGTAATTATTATATCCCTACTATCCCTTATCTTCTCGAATTGTCGTATAACTTAGGGTGAATTATATTGTCGTTTTGATGCTATGTTTTAACTTCGGACTTATGTGTCTATACACTGTCCTGATGAGACTTGATATCAATAACAATATATATCGTCTCGGAAACGATCGTACACGAAACTGTTGTTCATGTTGAATTCTTCAAACGAATGTAAATAATGAATGTCATAAATTTATTTACCTCTGAACTATAATATATATATATATATATATATATATATATATATATATATATATATATATATATATATATATATATATATATATATATATATAATCTTTGGTTCGATTTTGTAGAAAGAAAATCCAAAATAGTGCCAAATTATCAAATACTAAAAGAATATTATTTATTTATTAATCGTGTTAGATAAGCTCAGCTTAGATCAACCTGATACCATTGGGTTCGGGTCGTATGTCTAAGAAAACATAACATAATTAAACGTCAATAAGTCACGTGCTAATCAGTAATACATTTTTTGCTGATTTATTTAATTTATACAAATATAAATTTATGCTAACCAGTAATACATCTTTTTCCCCCGATTAAAAAAAGCTTATTTTTTTAAATCCCTGGATTAAGGAAAATATTTTATTTATTCCTTGTTTGAATACTTGATTAATTAATAGATATTGTAATTTATCCAATTTTTATTTTTATCATTCATTTTCTCATACACACACACACACACACACACACACACACACACACACACACACATATATATATATATATATATATATATGTACTTGTATATTTATATATAATAATATAATATATGTGTAATCAGTCAACGGAAAACCATAAGCGCACAAGTAGGAGAACAATTTTATAATAATAGTGAATAAAAAACTGATCTGTGCCGAATTTATAGGACGATTTATAAAGCAAAATAAAGTAAAACTCAATTTCAGTTTTTATTTTTTTATTTGGGAGATTGTCTGTAGGAAATTTTCGGGAACCATTTCCTTTTTTAAGCCTTCTATGAAGTGTGAACAGGGCTCTTGAAAACGGTGAACTAGAAAAATATCATACATCTAAACATGAAGTAAACGTGGTCACGATAGCCCCTCTATCTTTCTCTCCTTCTCTCCCTCTCTATCTATCTCTCTCCCTATCTTCTGTTATTTGCTTCATACATTTTTCTTTTCATAAAGACATTAGAAGACGTAAAGTTTTACCTCCGAAATAAATTCATCATCTGGGGAAGGTGATCGCGGAATGCCCCGAAATGAAGGGAGTTGCGAAATATTAAAAGAGTCTTATTAGTATAAATCTTGTTCGTATAAATTTTAAAACTCGCAGTTTTAAATGGTTCTCGCTGTAAAGATTAGTTGCTTGTAAATGCGCTCGATTTCGCTTGATGAATATGAATAATTAAGGCGATAATTTGTTCCCCGGAAAACCTCGCCTCGGAGATCATCGTAACCCCCCCCAATTACTAACGTCCATTATGAATAGGAAAGCAGATATAATTGATTTCGTTACCGACTCGAGGAAACTTCGACAAACTCGTAATTACGATGTGATGAACCAACTTTTCCCAGACTGATTTTATGTACCGTGTTGCGTTAAGTACCGGTGTCTTTCAAGACAATAACCCCGGTGTTTAGCTTCAATTAAGTCTTGATGTCTGTCATAAACGGAGTCATTAACCTTTCAGAATTGAATCAAGTAAGTGCTTGTCATCAAGCGTAGATGCAGCACCCCAATAATGCAAATTGCAGAAATGAACGGATTTAGCATCGCACCATATCAGACGTTATTCTAAGGCTACGCATTTTCAAATTAAATTTGTCTCGTATGCCAGAATGATATGATTTCCAAATAACAATCCAAAACAATTCAAATTTATTTCTACCAAATAATAATATTTTTAAATTAACGCATATACACATGTGTTTCATGCCAAACCTACAATCATCAGTATGGGAGGTGACACTCCCTGCCGGTAACACGGTTTGAACCCCAATACGAAAGTCATAAGGAACTCAGTAGTCGGAGCGCGTACCGATGTATCCACCACGCATGCCGTAGAAATGGGAGAGTAACTTAACATCTAAATGGACAATTCAGCGGCCATATCAGCAAGCCGTCAAGAGCACTCAACAGGCGCGGCCTAGCGTATCGCATTACGCTATAAATGACGGCTTGTTGTTAACTTACTTAAACTTCTCAATACAGCGAGAGCTTAGAATAATTATTTATATATAATATTTTCAAATGAACTCATTTACACATGTGTTTCATTCCAAACTTGCAATCATCAGTATGGGTAGAGACAATCTCTGCCGGAACCACGGTTCGAACCCCCTCCCCACAAAAGTTATATTTGACTCAGTAGTCAAAAACAAGTACAGGATGAGAATAAAAATTGTATATAATACTATATCTATTTAGTCATCAGTTGTTCAAAAAAGGGGTTTCAAATACAAAAAATATTATTCCTTCCTTAAGCTTTTCAAAGAATGAAATCTTATCGTCAGAAGAATGCACACAGATAAGTTGGTAAAGGGAAATCACCAAAAGTCATAATTTGAAAAATTAAATTGAAATTATGACATTTGGTAATTTCCTTTTACAAACTTATCTGTTTGCATTCTTATTACAGTAAGATTTTATCCTTTTAAAAGCCATAATAAAATTTCTTGTATCTAAAAGACCCTTTTTTAAACAATTGATGACTAAATAGAATTGTATTTTATACAATTTTCATTCTCATCTTTTACTAGTTTATATATATTTCGTATATTGACCATCACTTTTTCATTATAGGTTATATTTTAAAAGTATACATCATATCTTTATTATCTTGTTTCTTCAAATATACTACTGTACATCCTTTGTCAAAAATAAGGGGAAATATGCTTCACCAGTGTTAACACTAATATTAATATAAAACTATAGAATTAAGTCAGTAATCTTATTTTTCATATGTAAATTATTATTATCATTTTTGTTGATCTCAAGGAAAAAAAGAACCGTTTACTTTTTATTTAGAGGGCAGAACTTTTTCCAAAATTTATTTCAAGCTAGGGAGTTGTCTGACTTGCTATTTGCTTTTTGACTTTCACTCACAACTTGAAATGGTTTTATCCTAGAGCTATAAAAAAGCAGAATTGAAGCGAATAAGTACTTTAGATCAAGCGTAGATACAGCTTTCCAATCAAGCAAACAGCGGACATGGACGAGTTTAGCATCATACCGTATCAAACCTCATCCTAAGGTCACGTATTTTCAAATTGAATTCGTCTCGTATCTCAGAATAATATGATTTCCAAATAAAAATCCCAAACAATTAAGATTTATTTCTACGAAAAATATACATTTATATTCATTTAACAAATATAAATACGCTACCTAAATTTGACAAAGTTTGTTTAATGGAAACACAAATAGACAAAATAATTAAAATAGATGAGATATGCCTTAAAATTACAATTAGTATCTTTTACCAGAAAAATTAGTTTTTGAAAATGATTTAACTATAACAAATAAATTGTAGTTAAGTATGATAATTACCAATAACATGGTACAACAATAACATATGAAAATTGGCTATTTATATCAAACTTTTAAAATCAGGCAGTCGTAATTCTATTCATTAGATTGTGAGTTGCAGTCTAGACATCAGGTAAGGATGATAACGTAGTTTACAAATGATGTTTAGATCTCAATGTGAATTATTCGACAAAAAATCTTAATAAAAGAAAAATTGATCTATAGCCAACCTCCAAATACAGGAATGCAGAGATTCTTATGGAAACTGTATCTATAGTTAAATATTATGTCATCTACACCATCAGCGATTCTAAGATCTTCGGCCATTGGTACAAGCGACGAGGAAGTGAAAGCTTAATGTTTACATATATATATATACATGGTAAACAGCTGATGATCCCCGTGTTAATATTAGACGCTTAAGGTCTCCTGTTTTTGTTTTACTCTTAGATAATTAACCCCCCCTTTTTTTTTATTTATTTTTTTTTTTTTACTTATATTTTTTCATTTATTAAATTTCCAACGAATGTTAATCTGCAATATCTTGGATTTAGTTAGTTGGTCTGGGAATTTAAACTGCATTTTACATTTTTTTTTTTTTAAATGACTCAAAGCTTCTTTAGACTATATATATATATATATATATATATATATATATATATATATATATATATATATATATATATATATATATATATATATATATAAGCCGTCGAGGATGCTCCATTCGTTTTTATAAAGGGTTTAGCTATATAAATAAACAATGTTGCTACTATAAATCTTTAAACTTGTAGTGGATCTAGCGGTAAAAGGTTAGTTCCTTGTAAATGTGATCACCTACAATTGATCTACAGTTAAATAAATATATATATCGTCTTCACTGTCAGCCTCCGAATATGAAGTGGAGCAGAAGAGAACCAACAACAGTAACACAAGAAAGGCATAAATAAATTCAGACAAAGAGATAAACAACAAAGAAGAAAATAACGAAACTGACAAAAAGAAAAAAAAATGATGAGAAATAAAATCAAACGTAAATCTCACTTTCCATATTTGACTCTGCTGACACCGACTATTGAAATTGATTAAGTCCCAAATCTAAGTTTGTGTAAAACAAACAACAGCAACATACGGTTATAACATGAAAAAACAAACAGGCAGCAAGAAACATTTGAAAACTACAAACAAAAAACAAAACAATAGAGAAACAAATATATTAGCATGAAACTTCTTCCCTGCAGATTAGAAGATCGACTTCACGTCACATGTCAATAAATACTTGTCGAGGCGTTGTCTTAAATAATCAAATTTTGTCAATTCCCTCCATATTTTTCAATCCTCTCTTAGTATTGCTCATTATCCAACTGACAATCTCATTAATATTTATCCTTGAGTGGCTTTTTGTCTTTATTAGTAGTGAATCATTAGTATGAAAATAAAATAAAAACATAAGACGATGTTTTTTTAATATAATACTTCATTTTCGTGCCTATTGTTATGAACTTCTTTAAGGTGAAGGAATAAACACATCTTGTCTGGACAAACTAGTTGTTACTACTACAACATCACGTCTTCTATTAAACGGAACACATCCCGGGATTGTTAATTGCAATTAATTAACACAGACGATTATATTACAGACATCGTATTTTTTATTCACTCTTTTAGATAACTCAAGATGGATTAGTAAGTAAGAATGAAAATCAAGATTTATAGTCAGATGATTGGTAAAATATTGTTAGTTATGTGAAAGTCTCGTTTTGGGGTTCGTGTGTTTTTCTTACCCTCAGCTTCAAACAAAGGATTCTTAATCTGGTTTCACTGCTCCCACAAATTGCTGTTCTTCTTCGATGATCACCTCGAGGCGTATTCATTTGACAATGATGATAATTATATCGCCTATAACTTCTAAGAAATGAAGGAATGAACTCGTCTTGGCTAAATCGGTTGGTGGTTGCTTTGCTGAACGAAACATTCTTAGTCGTTGTTAATTGCATTTAATTAACACGGGCGATTATAATACATAAATCTTCTTTCATTCATTCTTTTTAACAGGGCCGGAGTTAGAGAGTGGATGCTGCTACGTTTTTACGCAGGTTTTCTATTGTCAGGTGATTCACATGTTCTTTACGCCTGTTTATCCGTTCCCAGATATGTTCAAAATTTGATTCATTTCATTTTCTGACAACGTACTCCCGATGGCTATAAGCCCTTTAATTGACACAACCATCGGCCATAACGTCCAAGTTGAATTTCAGTCTTATTCATTCTCTTCCAAAATCTGAACTCTGTAAAAAAATATATTAAAAGAAATTCCAATTGAGTAATTGATCATCATCAGCCCCCTCTCACTCACCATCTTCATAGGTGCATTGTGAGTCCTAGTTACTTGCTGTAAGTTCTGTGCGGTCTCCCCACCGAAGTACATCCATGTTTTGGCATCCACAGAAAAACATCGCTGTCGATTTTATCTTTAACCCTCCAGCAGTGAGCATCAAATCTGGTTCTTCTGCTACTTTTTTATAAAATATGATCAATCTTTCTCTGATCTAATTAATACCACAGTTTGATCAATAGAAATTCACCCCGTATATGTTTCTACTTTCTAGAGAAGTTACGAGTTGACTTACCATTTAGCATGACTTCCACAAAATGATTGCCTATTTATGTTAATTATAGCTTTCTAAAAATTGACTCTATTTGAGATGTATATTTCTGGAGGAAATACAGTCGGTGCATTCTTGGCTAATACCGATAAGGTGTTCAACATAGCTCCAAATGGTATTGTCGCTTTGAGGAACAATCCAGTGTACGTGGTTTATTAGTTATCGTCAACATTGCTAACCGATAGTGTTAGAATATGATATGAGGTTTGAAACAAAAATAACGGTATGGCCATTTTTATGTAATTCATTTTTGTTCTTTGCCGAAAACGAAACAAAATGGGAAACAGAAAGAAACGTAATTCATACAATTCAGCATGTGTCGACATTTGGACCGGCTCGATTTTGTTGTTAGTATTGGTTTCCTCGTTTTATTTTTACAATCATCTACTCACAGATAGGATCACATGAAGGTTGAAAACATCCGCAATGAAAGTGGTGTCATGGAACCAGAAGCACTCGAACACGGCACAATGGATTGTCAATTCGTGCCGGTATCCACTTCATAACCGCCCCCCTCCAATGCAAAATGAAAAAAATAAAAAAAACGTTTCTATTGAATAAAGAAATATAGAAATATAACAAAAATGACGAAGGAAACAAAATGAACGAATACTTAGCAACAAACAAACACACAAACAAAATTTAAAAAATAAAAGACGACAAACGAACAAAAAATAAACAACAAAAAAACAAAAGAAACGGCAACAATAAGGAACCAAAAATATGAAATATCAAAATCAATAAACGCAAAAAAGTAAAAACAAAACAAAACAAAAACGAACTTACATAAAAAACCCACATCACGCTTAACGACGTCAAAACGGGCTGATGAGGAATCTCACGAGAATAGCTTCCTTGTGGATCGCCTAACGAGATCTCGCAAATTTACTCATATATATTATCAGGTCGGCTAACTATTTTTGGTACTGCACTGCAAATGGTTCAATGTAATTTTCAAGATCGGTGACGAACCGTTTCGACACATCTTTTGCATAATGAGAGCAGATGCAATTTGCACAGAATTTCATCAACAATATTCAGTTATTTGAAAAAAAAATGGCGCTGCTTATCAAGAAAATGAATGACGACTCAGACATTTTTGAGAATATTTTATTTCTTAGATATGTCCTTGCATCCCAATGACCGGCTTTGTATGTAGGTCGATATGTTTGCGATATTTTAGATGCGGCCAAGTCTTTCTATGCTGCGTTCTCAACATTGTGTCAGACACGAAGCAACCAAATTGCCGTAATCATTACAGATACTTACCTACTTACCTACTGTGATCCATTTAGACTGAGGGAATTCCGTTTTGTAATTAAAGCTTCTTATTTATACTTAAGAAAAACAAACTCGCCACAAACTGATGGAAGACAGCGGTTATTTATTCAATGTGATTATTGTTCTAAATCACTGACCAGTTTAGGAGGGACAAAGAGAGAGAGAGAGAGAGAGAGAGAGAGAGAGAGAGGGGGGGATATTAAATTTGTAAATATTAATTTCGTTTGGTTTTCACGCTTAAGTTTTAAATAGCACTGTCCTCTTTAACAATGCTGTTAAATGCGTCCGAGAATCACTATGAACCGCTCTGTCAGTCAGTCGATATGTCACGCCTATGTTTAAAATAACATAATTCAACAATGATATACTGCATCTATATGATGTTACAATATACACTACTGAAAACTAGAGCGACAAAAATAATACATAAGGGAAACAAACTTATATTGTAAAAAAGATTTCAATTAATCGTAAAATATATGTGCTTAGCACGTCACTGTTAAATTATTTGGGATGAATTCAAAGAATGTGGAAATTTTCCAGTATTTAAGTTGAAAATCTTAAAATGACCTGAAGGTATTTAAACTATCTATGTAAATTATGTTATAGTGAGAAACTAGAAATTTTAAAAGTTTAAAGATGTACAAAAATGCTTAACCTAAGAAGAGAGATAGCTATAAATTGTGGACACAAAACAAATTTCATCTGGGAATAACGCTAATGATAAAAAGGAACCTATGTAAAAACTATTGCAAAAATACATGTAACTATTTTGTGAAAAACGGAAATAAAGTTAATTGACTGATGGCAGCGAACAGAAAGGGAGCAGTGTAAGTCCATGAATAGGCTAAGGAATAAGAGAATAAATAATATAAACATAACTTGCTGATAAATTAGCTAGGTGAATTATTAATAGCAACTTTAATCCTTATTAGCTCTCATTAAGAAAACACATAAATGTCTTTAGAGATTAAGTTCTACAAATTTATTCAGTACTGATGAAATAAATGCTGAAACATATATACATAATATATATATATATATATATATATATATATATATATATATATATATATATATATAGTAATATGAGGTAACGTAAATAAATATAGGCCAATTTTACTTGGCGAAATTATCTGTATACTATGTACTAAAATGAAAGTTTATGAAAAAAAAATCGGTTAGATTTTCTTTTTCTTTTAAAATAAAATTAATATCGCATCCTTAACATGCTTCGATGGTATTTATTTACCTCACCTCATATTACTAAATTTCATTCGGATGCTTAAAAAAATATGAACCTTTTAATCTATATCCAATTCGCGTGCACGCGTGATTTCATACGAGAGAAAATAGACAACATCCCATACGCCAGTTAACACCAACATAGGCTGGCAATCCAATAAGATCGGATCTATAAACACACTGATGAGGCCAATTTTACTTGGCGAAATTATCTGTACTATAAACTAAAATGAAAGTTTATATAAAAAAATCGGTTTCGATTTTCTTTTTCTTTTAAAATAAAATTAATATCGCATCCTTAACATGCTTCAATGGTATTTATTTACCTCACCTCATATTACTAAATTTCATTCGGATGCTTAAAAAAAATGTATGGACTTTGTAATATATATATATATATATATATATATATATATATATATATATATATATGGTGTGTATGTTTTCATTTAGACATACGTTGTTGTATATCACGTACCCAGAATAATAACTCCCAATGTAACTGTAAACATGTAAATGGGTGTCCTTTAGAGGGGAGATATTTAACTTCAGATACAGTGTATAAATGTAACGTCATAGAAGGAAACAGAATTAGAACATACATTGGGTCGACGGATGTAGTTTCAAGGACAGGTTTAGAAACCATATACACTTTTTCAAATAGCCTAATTCAAATTCAAAGAAGGTCCCTACAACTTTAGCTAAGCATGTAAGAGAACTAAATAGTAAAAATATACAATACAGCTAAAAATGGTTTATATTATGTAGAGCAGGGAAATACAAACCTAACAAATCTAAGAGATGTAACCTCTGTATTTTGGAATCCTACATTATAGTTATGTCTAAGGAAAATTTATTACATAAAAGACAGGAAGTGGTTCAGAACTGTCTACATAGAACCGCATATGTCCTATCCCGTTGCATACCCATATAGATACCTATGGCACTAACCCTTTCATCAACGAAATATGAAAATATCTAAGGTATAGGAACAGTATAAGATTATGTAGCCAATAAATAATGAAAACTTAGTAGTAGATAACGGAACAGCAATACGGCACTATAACACATTTAAATATAGAACACATCACATACAACAAACATAATCGAAGCAACATAGCCTAAACCTAGCTTATAGATAACGAAATGGTAAGAGAACTATATCATGAGAACATGAGCATACAATTGTTTAGATTTCAACTGTACTAATTAGTGAAGTAATGGTAACTAGAAATCTTAGATAATTAAAGGAGAGAGATAAGAACCAATAAAACAATTATCATTCAAAATATAATGCCAAATAAATACTAAATATAGAGGAACAAATGCACCAACTTCAATATAAATATAGGCATACAATTAATGTAGGAAGGTAATATGGGTATTTCCCTCACAACACGAGTTAAGTATAAAACGTAATCACACTTAACTTTAAATATAATATTCCTTCAAGTACTTTTGAATCCTCATATTTTATAATGAGGTAATTAGCACTATTAAATAGAAAATAATAAATATATAATAGCCCCTTTCGGAAGTTTGATCATGTCTGAGTAACTATACACTCTTTTCGTTTGGAAGGGATTAACTCTCCTCTAAGTTTCACATTAAATAGACACTTACTACTTAAGTGAAGTAATCTGGGAAACTAATCTGATCTTAGTGTTTATTTAAACACTTTATAAATAAATACTAAACATCTTCCACCAAAACACGGAAGTTTAACACTCTTAGTAATGCTTGCATGGATGGCGGAATATATATATAGCTAGCTCACAAATGATGAAGTTAAAAGAGATCAGCTCTGCACTTAGTTTCGTATTCAAATGACCTAAATAGGTATTTAGGCAAGTAAAAAATTATCCTAAAGTGAATTCGAATTTTTATAAATAAATGATAGAATTTATTAAATATTTTAAGGAATATTAGTGAATTAAAATTTATGTCTTGTAGGATGTTCTAGCTCTGAACTGAAAAATTCCAAAATGGCGCACTAGTGTGTTTTTCCCCACATGTGAGTTTTTTTTATTTTCTTTGTTTTTTATTTGTTTTCGCTTAAACATGACCCACTATATAGTGTAGACTTTTTCAAAACATTTTAATCCAAGAACTTTTTATTATTTGTAGATTTTTCTGATAATTTTATATTGTTGCAAAGACGATATTGACATAAAAATGTTGTTTGGCTCACGGAAAAAGAAACGGATCATAAAAATACATTTCACAGAAGTGTTATTTTTTTCAGAAATGTGAAAAAATAAAAATAAAAAATAAAAAAAACATGGTTATTGGAATATAAAATGAACCTAACTTAT
Source organism: Sepiola atlantica (assembly GCA_963556195.1). Taxonomy (NCBI): domain Eukaryota; kingdom Metazoa; phylum Mollusca; class Cephalopoda; order Sepiida; family Sepiolidae; genus Sepiola; species Sepiola atlantica. The sequence continues at coordinate 80,615,202 of OY744524.1, read as the reverse complement.
ATATGCTCTGTTGTTACTTATTGACAATCATCGAGCTAAATCTTTTAAAGAGACTGTTAATTAAAAGGGACTTATTGTATATGCTAATACATATATTGTCATAATTAATATATAAAATGACAATTACTTAAAAAGTAATACACCACAATAGGGAAAATAAAATTCAATATTTATTTATAAATATTAATATAAAAATCCCTTTAATGAAATTCAATTAAAGCACTGTTAAAAGATATAAAAATATACATTAACTTAAGCTACAAAGTTCGTTAAGTACTATAGAGTGTCTTGATGTTTATAGCAATTAGCAGAAATATAACTTATTTTCTCTGTATCACGTAATAATATCCTATGGCCGAGAGGATAAAGCGGAAGCGTGCGGAGTAAAACGTGCCTCTGTGAACCGGGTTCGCGCCTTGTGATTACCTGCAATTACCACTTCCTACACTGATGAGAGTATAAGCCTGAAACGACGCCGTCTGTAAGTATATATAATTTAATATATATATATATATATATATATATATATATATATATATATATTTCTACAATCTGATAAACAACGCAATAACTCCAATCACGGCAACTATAAACCAAGAGACTTTAATCTCGCCTCTTTAAACTTAAAAACTCAAATCTAGGGCTTCCGGTATTGGCTGCTATGGTTTTCGCTGTTATGTTATTTGTTTGATCGTGATAGTAAACATAATTCACTCACACTCTTACACATACACACACACATTTATATATATATATATATATATATATATATATATATATATATATATATATATATATATATATATAAATATGAGAGTGTGAGTGAATTATGTTTACTTTCACGATCAAACAAATAACGCATATATATATGTATATATATATATATATATTTGGGTAGCATTCCTTCTTTTATACATATTTCATTAAATACGATAGACAACTTCTGTCCACATAGAAACAAAGAAAATACATTTGGGAATATGAACGGATCAGGACAACAGTATGTAGACAGAAATTGCGTATTGTATTTAATGAAATATATATCTATATAACTATTTATAAATAAATATTATTTTCAAAATAAACCCATATACACATGTTTTTCATGGCAACCTTGCAAGCGTCAGTATAGTAGGAGACAATCCCTGCCGGCCACATGGTTCGAACCCTGATACGAAAGTCATGTTGTATTCAGTAGCCAAGGTCCGTACGAATGCTCTACCACGCATTGTCTAGATATGGCAAGTAAATTAACATCTAAATAGAAACACGGCGGCTATCCAGCAAGCAGTCGAGAGAACTGAATCGGCGGAGCACAGAGTTATGGATTACGCAAAATAAGGGCTTGCTGTCATCTTAACTTAAAGTACTCTATTTTGCGAGAGCTTTGAATAATTAATTACAAATAAATATTATTTTCAAAATAAACCCATATATACATGTGTGTCATGACAAACCTGCAATGGTCAGTTTTAGAGGGGACAATCCTAGCTGGTCACACGGTTCGAACCCCGATACGAAAGTCATGTTTGACTCAGTAGCTGAGTACCATTGCTATATATATATATATATATATATATGAGATGTCATTCATATATAAACGGTCATGATTGAGTTGACGGAATTATTTAAATGATGACCATGTTATCTACATGGTTGTCATCGCTGACATCATGGTCCTACCAATGTCATAATCACCACCGTTTAAGACTTTTATTCTCCATATTACGTAAGAGAAATGATTACAAATTAGGTATATATTACAGGGAAAAATTCGAACGCATGTAAAAAATATTCTTAAATTAATACACCTAAAAATGTACAAGGCAAGTTATTAAACCTGAAAAAGTAAAGGACAATAAAACTTCTTCTTAAAACTTTTTAAAATATTTTAGCTGAAGTCTAAATTTAGAAAAAAATTATATTATAAAACTGACAGTAAACAATTTACTTATAATAATTTATTTTTACTTTCATAATCAAATGTTTTTGTTTACAAATTTAGATTTTAGCGTCCGCATTTCCCCCTGTAATCCACTTTTATTTACCAGGCATTGCAAGACTAAAATAAAATAAATTAATTAACAAATCAGATAAAATATAGGAGAAATAATTCACTCAAGTGACTGATACCCTCCCATTATATCGACTGGCCAATAAACCAAACAACAATTTAAAATGAAAAAAATAATTCTATATTTTGTATAAATCTTACTTCTTTTTTCCCCTTTTTTGCCAATATTTAGAAAAAATAACATTTAAAATTTATTTTGCAAAATTTCAATTCTTTTAATTTTCAGTGTAGTAGAATGAATCATGAACTTTTAGAAACATAGATAGGAACTGAAATGATTTTTTAAAGTCTTGATTCAGGCGTACAATTAAAAAAATTTTTTTGAAATTTATCAATTAAAAATTTTTTTGTTCAGTTTTGATTTAAAAAGTTATTTTTTTTAATTATTGAATAATATTTGAAATATAAATATATGCCGAAATATTGTTTAGATAAAAAATATAAATTGATTTGAACATGATCGGAATCATTAGTGCATTGTATTTTCATAACATTTTAACTTACATTCTTTTTAGTATACATTTTTTTAAAATGGGACCAACACTGTCAGATTCCACATTCATTTTCTTTCCTTTAAGTTGAAATAAAGTATAATTTGCTTTTAAAATAAATAAACACTTTTGAATTAAAGCTGATGAGGAGGGCGTTAATGAAATCGACTTTTCATGGCATTTTACCTTGCATCTTGTTGACTACAATCTTTGTAGGATGCTACCGACGACATCATTAGATTCCTCGTGCACTTAACTATCATCTAAGATAAAGCAAATATAAACTGCTTTTAAAAAAATTAAAGAAAAATTAAGTTGAAGCTGATCGGGTGCGTTATTCTCCTTTTTTGTTGTTACATATTTTAATGTATCTTTTTTTTTTTTACTAGACCAAAATCCAATATTTTTATGTCAAAATGTAGCTTTCATGGGATCCTACAAAGTGCAAGAAAAATGAATCAAATTTAATT
>OY744524.1:80547167-80607167 GCA_963556195.1 Sepiola atlantica | reverse complement strand
CCACACACACACACACATATATATATATATATATATATATATATATATAGTAAGGTATGAAAACATTTATTGCAATTAAACCAAACAATGCCAGGCACTTAGCCTGACCATTCCTTACTGATACTTAATTCCCATAAATATATTTTGATATCTTACTAACGTATTGAGCACTGTTGAAGTAAATGATGAAAATGTATACATAATATTCTATATCTCCTTATGATATTATGTGTGTATACATGAAATAATATATATATATATATTTAAAGTAAATATTAATTATTTTTACCTACAGACATTGATGTTTTATGCTTGCGCAATCTTCAGTGTAGGGGATGTTAATTCAGGTCGATTGGAGGACACGAACCCGGTTTCTACAAATCGCCACTGAGGTGTCTTTCCTCTCGGCCGGCGAGAATTCGCATGACAATTAGGAGGGATTTAAATCTATAAACGCCAACTCGGCGAGCGCGTATAGCGAGCAGAAGAAAAGTGATTCAACAACAACAACAAATGGGTTCGGAATCCCCACCCCCTATTTCTCTCTCTTTATCTCTCTCTTTCTCTCTCTCTTTCTCTCTCTCTCTCTTTATATATATATATATATATATATATATATATATATATATATATATATATATATATATATATATATATACATATATATATATATATATATATGCGTGTGTGTGTGTGTGTATCCAGGTCAACTAAGTTGTATTAGGCACTAATCGATATTTATGACCAATTGGATTCTGACCGCACGTGGAAGACTGATCTTTCCCACATCTCTTCTCTGCCATACCCATATTGGAAATTCAAAGCAGGGTTCTACTGAAGTGACCTTAGCAACTTGCCGTCTTATCCTACACCAACCACCTTTAGGGTGGACGGGTTGGATAAACGAGCCGGAAAGTAATGCATCTTAAAATGTGAACTAACGATTCCACTAAGGCCTGTCGCGTTCCTGCACCGCCTACCAAACCAATCACCATTTACTTTCTTGCCTAATTCACTTCCAACGTCTCCCACCTCCATTACACCGAGGGAACAAACCACCGTCAACTTCGACCAGCGCCATCGCCTCTAATCAACCACGAGCGCGAAAGGATTTTCGTTAGTGGACAATTACCTCGTTCGAAAGTTGAGTTGGTTTCCGAGGTGAAGGATCGACCTTTCTTCGTCGAACACTTTTACCCTTTCTCTCTCTCTATGTTAATGCTACCCAATCGCTGGATTAAATGGCCAAAAGGAAAAAAAGAGGGGGACGAAACAGCAGTATATGCTAGGTTATATATATATATATATATATATATATATATATATATATATATATATATATATATATATATATATATATATCGTGTTTGTAGGGTTTTAGTTCATGGATGTTACTATCGTGAAGCTACGGTGTTTATAAGATAGTGCTCAATAACATGTACAGCTGTATTTTTGTATGATTTTTATTCATAGAAACGTGTTTGGCTTCATATGTGCATACATGTTTCAGCTACCACTTTATTAAAAGTCTAGCTTCCTCAGGCCACAGCGAAGATACTGAAAAGCTAGACTTTGAATAAGGCTGTAGCTGAAACATGTATGCAAATATGCATCCAAAATATTTCTATAAATAAAAATTTATACTAAATACACACACACATAATATATATATATATATATATATATATATATATATGCACGTATAAGATGAGTGTGAATATTTTAAGTGATAGAGATAATGAAAATCTAAGTTTGAAGTTAGTAGATATAGAATCTACAGCGCACATCACATCAAAACGTTTTCAACTCAAATTATATAGAGCTATAATGATGATGAAACATAGACGTTTTTATGTAACCATATTGTCATAAATATTTTTTACTACTACTACTACTACTACTACTGCTAGTACGAAGCTCTTCCCACGTATTGAGAACTGTGGAATTAAATACTGAAAATCTATGCACAATATATTATATCGCCTTATAATATGAAATGTGTATATCGATAAAAAATAATATTTTATATATATATATATATATATATATATATATATATATATGTAGAGAAAGAGAGAGAGAGGAGAGAGAGAAAGAGAGAGAGAGGACTATTGTACAACTTTTACCAGCCTATACCAGACAATTATTATTTCAACATCAAATGGTCTCTTTCACTGTATCAATTTTAAGATTCATCTCCAGACTCTAGGAGACCGTTTGAGTACGAAATAGTTATTGTCTGGGATATGTTTGTACATTTACTATTATAGTCCAAAATATATTGAACTTTCTTATCAGAGATACGACGTCTGCTATATATTTATAGCTCTAGATAATTTGAGTTCAAGCCTTTTGATCTAGTTAGCGTGAAACTGTTAGTACACTTATGCTGTTAATTTTATGTCTACCCGCTTTAAACTTAGATTTACATAGGCTCTATCACCGAAAATAATCATGCTCTCCTTACATATTCATACATACATATATACATATAAATATATTAGTTTACTAACTCAAACTTTCCCTTATATATATATATATATATATATATATATATGTATATATATATAACACAAATATTCACAATAAAAAAAGTTTAAACTGCACCTCCAAAAATGTTATCTATGTACTAGAGTGCATATATGCAATGAATCTTATCTAGGCGCCACCAAAACACTTACTAATAGAGTTGCTTTAGATAAAAGCAACATAACAATCAAAGAAAATAGAAGGTTGTTTGTCTCTCAACATGTGCAATCGTGCAGCGGAGGAAAATTCAAAATTATGCCTATCTTCAAAATCAAAAAATACTTATATCTTCTAACACAAGAAAAAAACTTTATACCTAAATTCAATTAAACAAATCATAAAACAAATCAGATAACATGCGGACCACACACATCTATTGATCAATACACCTACCAATTCTACCTACCTACCCACCTACTTATCTATCTATTTATCCCTGTATTTGTGTCCAATTAAATTCTACATATATACAGGACTGTTCCCCCATAACTTTATTTCCGCTCTTTCTCTCTCTCTATATGTGTATGTGTATATATATACATCTCTCTCTCTCGCTCTCTCTCTATATATATATATATACATATATATATATATGTATGGGTGTGCGTGTGTGTATGTATGTGTGTGTGAGTGTATGTATGTATGGACGGAAGCAAACGCACATGTGTACACGCGGGCCGCGGACCATAGCTGGCAACGCACACACGCACACACGCAGACAGAGTGTCGACAAAATCATAAAATTTGAAGACCAACTTTAAGCATTCTGTACACAGTGTACTCAATCGCCGCGCACAACGAAGATGACCGGAAAGATAAAAGTCAAAATCACGCATACTTTAAAAAACAAATAACTTTGACCCAGAGAAGCAAAAACTATGAAAACACACACATACGCGTGCACATGCGCAGAAACATCAAACTGCTAAAAATAAAACATTTTTCCAAATGGAATATATATATCTGATGAGAGCAATCAAGGAAAGCTCGAAACGCGTTATAAAATCATAAAATGATCAAATAATAAAATAACAAACAATGGTTGAAAAAGTTTTTTACAAATGTTGGTAGCCTCACTTTTTTAAATATACATTTTTCTCTCATTGGAACTGCACTGATGCTGCATTACCCTCTACCATTTCTTTCTCTCTTTCCCTCTGTCTCTCTCTCTCTCTCTCTCTCTCTCTATATATATATATATATACATTCATATATATATATTTATATATATATATATATATATATTTATATGTATATATATATATACATATTCGTTTTTCAACCAGGAAGCGATGGTTGTTCGAACTCCTCAATTTTTTTATATACACACAACCATAACCAAAGAAAAAATTCCAGCAACAAACGGATACAAATACTACACAGGATAAATTGGAATTTACCAATCACCAAAGACCATCAACATCTTGCAAAAACTGTTTGGACTCCTGAACAATTTAAGTATCGCTTTCTTTTTCAAGCATTCATCCCTAAATAACGGATGCCTTTATTTCTGTTTTTATTTTTTATTTCACCCATTTTGATTCGACGCTCACACCTCAAAATAAGACTTTTCACCCCTGGCCCTAATCTTATTTCTTTACTTTTGCTTTGTTTTACTTTATATAATATTTTCAAAGTTTATTGTTACCGACAATACTTATAATCACATTGTCGGCTTCCCCATCCTCTGATGAGAAGAAATATTTTCTTTGAAAATCCATGGATTAAGGACATGAGGGTCCTTGCTCTGAACTTTTGATGTTTTTAATAAATATTGTATCTTTACAATGTTTTATTCTCATCTTTCACTTCTAAAATTAATTGCTCTATTTAATATATTGAGCTTTACACTGTCACGATAGATTATTATTATTAAACGATAATTTAATTATCGTTATAATTCTACACCTATACATTATTATATATACATATATACATTTTATATACTATATGATAACCCTACTTGCGTCAGGGGGGCCTTCTAATTTGCTTTTACATGCACATTAAAACTGGTTTAACCAACTACATTAATCTTATATATATATATATATATATATATATATATATATATATATATAATATATATATATGTATATATATATATGTATATATATATATGACCAACCAGCTTAAACTACAGGCTCTTTAATTACAAGAGCGTATGTCCTCATCACTCCACAATAGCCATCGTGGAATACCTACTAATAATAAATTTTTTCCACCAAAATTGCACTATTTATTGAATTAAAAATATAAAAAAATAACGAATTCCTTAGTTATATCGCTGATGAACAAATCAAATTAATGACTCGAAACTTAAAAAATACTCCTACAAATAATAATATCCAACATTATAACTCAAACTAGATTAACGTATGCTACTATAATCAAATCAAATCAAACGTTAGATTAGACGAAAAATCTATAAAAAATATTGTTTCTGATACATATCTCCAATTGACAATAATAATAACATTATACTAATTATTTACTACAAAAGATTCAAGATCCAACATGTTCCAGTAAAAAAAACAACTCTTCCCCAACCCATAGATCATCAGAAAAACAATGTGATTTATAATTTAAAATGCATTTTAAGAGAATACACTTTATATAATAATAATAATAATAATAATAATAATAATAATACTAATGATAATAATAATAATAATAATAATAATAATAATAATATTAATAATAATAATAATACTAATGATAATAATAATAATAATAATAATAATAATAATAATAATACAAATGATAATAACAACGACGACGACGACGACGATGATAATAATAATAATAATGCCAACGACAACAACAACAACAACAACGACGACAACAACGACGACGATGATGATGATACTACTACTACAACTACTACTACTACAACTACTACTACTACTACTACTACTACTACTACTACTACTACTACTACTACTACTAATAATAATCCCACTCGGTTACCAGGTCATTCGAAAAGATACGGTGCGACGGAAGAAGACGGCAGAAGATAAGTTCTTGAATTCATTTTTTTTGCATCCATTCTAAAAATGTTGCTAAATATCGATTTTGTCTTTATCGTTTGTTGATAAACCTAAAACTATTTTAGTTCTTGCTTAACTGGGGTAAAACAAGTTTAAAATGAAATGCAGCATTAATCTCAGCAGTTTAATTGATGTGTAAATGTGTAAGATGCTATTCGTAGAACACAAGTTGCAAAAAATGACTCTCCTACTCCCCCCTCCCCGTTTCGCTACTACAACACTCCCTCTCGGTGACCAGGTCATTGTAAAAGATTCGGTGCTATGGAAGAAGACGGCATAAAATAAGTTGCTTAAAATATATTTTTTGTGTTCTGTCTGTCGTAAAAGCCCCTTCATGTATGTGTGATAGTGCACCTTGTCTCTCATGAAAATGAGATAAACACTATCCCTGTATCAGGATCACAGGCAAATTAAGCCTGGGCCTGGTGTTTCCATGAAAAATGTCTGCAAGTAAAAGTGAAAGCCGTGGGACTCAGAAGAAAGATCTGAGTGCTGTGGTCAACATGGGGGATCCGGCCCGCATTCTGCCAATGTCGGCCCTTTGAGTTTTATGAACAATATCACGGACTTAAAACAGGTAACTAACTTCTCTAATTACAAATACAACGACACAGACCAAACACAAGAAAGCAGGAATCAAAAGAACAAACCGAAAACTCATAGAAATAAATGGACCACAATAGAGAACAGACTAGTAATGAAATACTACTACAAATGTTGCCACACCACAGAAACAGGCTACCGGAAACGAATGAAACATCTATGGGACATTTCTACTGACTACCATACAACGGAACAAAGGTTATCAGATCCAGCAAGTCAGATCCTCAAGAGAGGGTGTTTCTCGGAGATAAAATTAACGGAATCAAACAAAAGATAAATGGCGGAACAGATCATGAAACACCACTTGACGAAAACTCCGAGGATGAAGACGGACAAAACAGAAACACTGAAACTGAAGGGGTCGAAGACTACGAAACCACAAAACTCACTGAGGAAGAAACAAGAGAAGTGGAAAACATCAAACTATTAATGTATGAGAACAAAACAAAACTCCCATCCCTAAGGGGAAAGATTACAAGAAGTTAAAAGTAGAAACAGAGAAAGTAAACAGACTCCTAGCATACATCTCAACATATACTATCTAGACATAAACAAGTGGGCAAAATCAATGTATGAAACTAAAAAGAGAAAAAAAAGACTGGTCAAAAAATGGACCGACAAAGTCTGGATAGGAAATCAAACTAGAAATCCAGATTACCCAAAATCGTAAACAGAATGAAAGAAACAGGACACGATGAGAGAGCAGAAATCTGAATCACAAGGAAAGACTAAATAAGAAGCATGAAGAACTAAAACAAAAGATAGCAACAATAGAAGGAAGGCTGAGACAATATGGATACACATCCGAAAAGCACAACCAGAACAAGACCTTTGAAAACAACGAAAGCCACTTTCTACAAAAACGTAAACGGAGAAAGAACAACAGCACAGCCTGACACGACAGAGACAAAACATTTCTGAAACAAGATATAGGAAAAGCCTAAAAAATGCAACACAAATACCAAATGGCTGAAATACATAGAAATATGAACTACAGGAAATTGAAGAGGGAATCGAAACAGATATTCATGAAGAAACGATTAAGACAACCCTTAGGAAAATGGCAAGCTTGAAATCACCCGGCTATGCTGGAATACAACAACACATCTACGAATCCCTAAACAATCGTAGACTGCTCCCCGATGAACAAAAACGATGCCGGGAAGGGAAAAGAGTGGACGTATGATCTGCTATACATAGATCAAAAGATCCTGAAAGAGGTAAAAAGCAGAAGAAAGAAAATAGCCATGGCATGGATTGACTACAAGAAAGCCTACGGCAAAATCCCTCAAGCATGGATAATGTAATGCTTTAAAATATACAAGGTACCCGACATGATTATTAACTTATTAAGAAAGCAATGGAAACATGGAAACAAGAACTGACAGCTGGAGGACAACACCTGACTGCGATAAAAATACAGAGAAGCATCTTCCAAGGAGGCTCCGTATCACCACTACTATTCATCATAGCCATTATGCTACTCAACTGTATACTCAGAAAAAGGGATGCCGGATACAAGTTTACAGACACAGAACAAAGACTAAACCACATCATGTATATGGACGACCTGAACTATTTGCAAGAAGGAACTGGAATAGCTGATAAATACGACCAGAATCTTCAGCAGGACATTCAAATAAAATTCGAATGGGAAAGTGTGCACTGCTAGAGATGAAAAGGGGAAAACAGGAGGCGACATAGGGCATGAAACTTCCGAACGAAGAGGAGAGAGGGCGCTAGGCGAACAGGAGACTATAAATATCTAGGAGTTCTGGAAGTCGACATCATCAAGTCTACAGAAATGAAAAAGAAGATTGTAAAAGAATATTTGCAAAGTACAAGAAAACTCTTAGAAACGAAATTACATAGCAGAAATCTAGTAAAAGAAATAAACACCTGAGCAGTTTCACTAATAAGATACTCTGGACCATTCATAGGCTAGGCTAAAGAAGAACTCAGACACCTTGATCAGAGGACTAGAAAATTACCATACTCAACGCACTATACCCCAAAAATATACGGACAGACTCTACGTGAAAAGAACCGAAAGGGAAGAGCACAGGTACGTATAAAAGACTGCGTGGAAGACACAAAATGAGCTGAAGAAATACATAACCGAGAATACGGAAAGGCTAATCACCGCAGCAAGAGACACCGTCTCAACAAACAACGCAGGAAGCATCGAAACCGGACACAAACAGACAAGAAAAGAAAAGTGTTAAGAAAAGCAACTACATGGACGCTTCATAAGACTCACAAGAGAAGAAACCAACGAAAATAGTTGGACATGGCTAAGAAAAAACACTTGAATAGGGATACAGAATCTTTACTGACAGCAGCACAGAACAATGCGATTACGACAAACTATATTACAAATAAAATAGATAAAACCCAGGAAAACAGTAAATGCATACAGTGTGGGCAAAGAGACGTGGCATTAAATCATATAATAAGTGAATGCAGCAAACTGGCCCCAAAAGAATACAAGAACAGACATGACTCTGTGGAGAAAACAGTACACTGGGAACTGTGCAAACGATTGCATTTCGAACATGCAAACAAATGGTACAAACACAAACTAGAAACAGTACTGGAAAACAAAAAAAACACAAAACCGTCTGGGATATGGATGTACAAACAGATAAACACTTACAAGCAAGGAGACCGAATGTAATAATAATCGACTAGAAGAAAGAATGCTGCCAAATCGTATACTTCGCCGTTCCAACAGACAACAGCGTGAAGAGACGGAAAAACGAAGAAAATACACGGAACATGCCAGAGAACTGAAAGGAATATAGAACATGTAGAAAGTCAATATAATACCAATAATCGTAGCAGCACTAGGAACAGTCCCCAAAAACATGGCAAAAAGACTGGGAGAAAAATCCCCGAATGCGGAAACCAACCCGCATTACTTACGAACCGTAATCAGTCACATGGAAGTTACAATTGGAAGAAAACAAAACCACAGGAAGAACACTACCGCACGAATCAAGGAACATAAACGGCAAGAAATATCATAAACTCCCCCCCCCCCCCCCAAAAAAAAAAATGATGGCACCGGCCTCTGCTGTCATCACACATAATAGTCGTTGATGGTCAAGAAGAATGAGAAAACCGAGAAGAGATAGAACTAACAAGACCCCGACTGTAAGAGTGTGAAGAACGTTGGGACCTTGGGAAGGTTGTTTGCAACCTAACTCTTAGCGGAGACCAATAGTTGTTACCAGCGAGAAATCAATGGTAGACGGGGTTTGCGGTACCGCAAGGTCATTTGCGGTGGTGATTGAAAAGAGCTGGAGAGTACTGGAAACTTAGGGAGGCTTGCTGTCACTCAGATTCCAGAGAACACCACTGGTTGTTGTCGGTGAGCAGTCACTGACGATTACTTGTGTGATAACTCCTAGTGAGCAGAAATGATGATATTATTATTATTATTATTATTATTATTATTATTATTATTATTATTATTATTAATAATAATAATAATAATAATAATAATAATAATAATAATAATAATAATAATAATAATAATAATACCACCACTCACCATGCATCTTGTAAACTGTAGCTCAATCTACCAGCATTTAACAAACATAACTGCCCCTCTCTGATCCAAGACAAATTTTAGTTTATAACACTGAAAGGATACATGTTGAAACCAATTAAACAAAATTATCCTGGAAACTTGTTTTATTAAAACCAAGCAACCTACAATAAATAACATTATGCATGAAACCACTAAAAACATTTTACAATGCTTAACGAAATACAATTCATCCTGTGACGCTAATTCTGGTGTCCCGGAATTTAAATTGTTAACGTTTCTTCTGAATCAGTGACTTCACATGCGCGTTCTCGGCTGCTTTTTAAAATGTTCTCCTTTCTCTCAAACTTTTTTGTTCATTTGTTCTCGTCACTTCACGAAGAATAAAAAATGCTAGTAATACATATGGGACATTCATTAAGTTTTGATTTTCACACAAAAAATATCATTAGAAGAATTGAAAAAATGAAAAAAGTACACTTTTACAATCCAGCAGTAGAGTTTTGTTATGTTTAACAATGTTTACTTAAATGAATAACTTCAATTGTTCAATGCAAGGTGTACTCGGTAAAAACATGCCAAACGTATCCATCTATGTAATTCCTCTGATGATAAGATTTGAATCTTTGAAAAGCCTTGGCTTAAGGAAAGAATGTTAACCATGTTTTTACCGAGTACACCTTGCATTGAACAATCGAAGTTGAAATAGATTTGTCATTCGTACATGTTTCTCCCTCTTCGTTCATTTATCTTTATAATTACTCTATCTCGTATATTGAGCTTAAACCATTTCACTATAGGTTCTATCTACTAAAAGTATACTTTTAGTTTCATATTTTATATATATATATATATATGGAAATATAAGAACAGACCGTCACTTGGCTATAAAGCAATGTTCCGGTTATGTTCGTCGAACCCTTTAGACAGTCTGATGTATTTAGACATAAATGTAACTTAATTTATTCCGTATCAAGTGATAATATCAGATGGCTGCAAGGATAGAGTAAATCGTGTTCGCGCCCTGTAACTGCCTGAAATTATCGCTTCCTACACTAATGAGAGCGTAAGCTCGAAACGCCAGCGTATGTACGCATGAATAATTTTTTTGTAAAGATTGTTATATATATATATATATATATATATATATAATTACTATTTCATGTATCCACATTAAATTTTATAAGGATATACACTTTTTTATGTATCAATTTTCAGTATTTACTTCAACAGTGCTCGATATGTAAATAGAGCTAGGAGAATCTTCAGGAGAATCTTCAGGCTAAAATGCATGGAGTTAGTTTTGGCGGGTGTTTTTATATACATGGCTAGCTAGATTTTAAAAATTAATTTAATAATGTATCCATGCTTGCTAGGAGTTAGGATATTCTTAAATGAAGTTTCTAAGTTAACTTTTTCTATATTATTTTTCAGTGGTGAAATAAATTTTTGTGAAAGTGCTCAACTGCTTGAGGAACTAAATATTACTATTTCATGTATCCACATACAATTTTATAAGGAGATAACAATTTTCATGAATCAAATTATCGGTATTTACTTAGCCTGAAGATTTCCCCCTGGGATGAACCGCGGGAGCCTCTGTGTAGCTTAATTGCCATAAATATATTTTCATAACTTACTATATATATATATATATATATATATATATATATATATATATATATATATATATATATATATATATATAGTTATTCTCTAGGAAGAGGTGCTAGTCTAGCCGGACTCAGAGCTGTGATATAGCGAAAGAGTCTGTCGATGGATGACTATATAAGCCCTCCTTTTTAGATTGAGTACTGTTGTTGGGTGATGTCTCTAGCTTCCTCTTACCGTAATGCAAAGCTCTTTGTAAATAAACAAATTGAGCACGGTGAGGCGGTGGTCAAGTGTTTATATAAATAGACATTTGAGATGCCATTTACGAGCGCTTCTCCCGCTGGCCTAATTGGTGAAGGTTTGATCCGCGGCTTGGTAGATGTGCTTGTATAGCCGCACTGAAGAACTGTGATACAACGAAACAGTCTGTGAATTACTATAATATAGTTATCTACAGACATGTGTTTTGTTGTTGGTAGATGTAGCAAGTGTATAGACCGGCCGGTCAGATCTAATTGCCATCAGCAGCCATCCAACGTATCCGTTGTACTAAGATGTGTGTGTTATATGTGTTGTTTCTTTTGTGTGTGAGTGCGTATTTCTGTGTGTGTGTGTGTGTGTGTGTGTGTGTGTGTGTGTGTGTGTGTGTGCTGTTTTAGTAATGTAACATATCGTCGAGTACCATTGTACGGCTTGCGAGAAGATGAAAGCCATTTTCCTAAAAGTTTCTTTCGCGATTTTTACACCCTAAAGGCGAGGATACGCACACTTGTAATGGGAAAAAGCATTTAACACGACCGCGTCCGACATATTATCATTATCGAATTCACGACAGGGTCGAGATTGGGCTGTCGTCTATCTGACCAATTTGGGACACAATAATGATGCAAGATCATTAGGGGCTTGCGGGCGGAGGTATAGGAAACAAACTCTGAGTTTTGAAGATGTGCCTACCTAGCCATTGCTCTTGAAAAATGATAAATTCTATAACCAAACAAAACAACTTTTATTTGAAAACATATCAGTTTGTTCGGAAAGTTAAATTATTGACAGATATAGTCTACTTACATTTCCGGTTAGAGTAGGGGCGGGCAACCTCCGGCCCGCGGGCCACATCCGGCCCGCGAAGGCTTAGCGTCCGGCCCGCCACCCTGTTATGCTTTATTATTGCAATCCGGCCCGTGAACATCCCAGTAAAACTCATACCATTTTGTGCCATAAACGTAAACGTAGGTTTCAATTAAGATTTACAGTGGGTTAAAAATGTATGAATATCAGCGAGCGATGATGCATGTATATTTCATTTTTCTTTAACTATTAATTTCAAATCCCTGGCCTGAGATAAAATAGAAAAAGAGAAAGAGAAAGGCAAAGAGGAAACGAGAGACGAGGAAAGGGCATGAAACAGAGAACCTATGTGAGGTGTGTCAAAACGAATGCTGGATCAACTTGCTATTTACCCCGTCATTATTTTTTTTATGATTCCAAAATGGCCCTTCGTCGGCGCCTTTTATAACATTACATACAGAAGTCTCCTGAGAAAAAGTATAAGATTTGTAGAGTGTTTAATGCAGTTTTTGTACAATTTATTCATGTAAACAAAATGTAGTAATTCTGAGATTTCGTTTTTCACTCCGGCCCGCGATCTTCTTCCAAAAGTCTCATCTGGCCCTCACTCTGAAAAGGTTGGCCGCCCCTGGGTTAGAGCATACTACAAGCTGTCTCCCGAGAAAGAAAGTTAAAAATTATTTAATTTGCTTTAAGTTTGGAGACATTTAAAAATGGAAGATTGTAAAACACATTCTAGGCACTTGACGCTTTTTTATTTCCATAAAGGCAAACATTTCTCGCAAACAACAAACAGATATGTTCAGTGTACGGTGAAGATGCTTTAGCTGACAGAACTGTACATAGTTAGCAAAGTTTATAGCTGGAGATTTTAGTCTTAATGATGAAGAGCATTCAAACAGATCCCCCTCTACACATGATGACAAATCAAGACCCACAAAACACAACACGAGAACTAACAGAAACGCTTAACATATAAAAATTCTCTTATTAATGTGCATTTTATTAAATATTAAATATCATATCTGTTTTATTTATGTTTCATTTTCTGTAAAATTCGGCACAAAATACAGAATTTATTAGAATTTTAAATGTAAAAATATTGTATTCTGAAAAAATGACACAATACTGGTCAACTCTGATGATGGAATATTATTCCGAAATTAATAAGATTAAAGTAAAAAAAATAAATTAATTTATCTTGCATTGATAAAGGCTTCTATTTTCAATTTTAATAATACTGACCCACCAATGCTTTTAAATGAACGCCTATCTTTCTAAACTTCGAGCATGCCAATGCTTTCTTCGTTCTACAATCAAAATTAGAATCCATAACCGCCAACAACATTTCCGCAGATTAACACCCATTAACAAGGACATGATATAAAAAAGAAAAAAAGTTTGTTCATTTTTATTTTTTGAAAAAAAAAAATGACACAATACTGGTCAACTCTGATGATAGAATATTATTCCGAAATTAATAAGATTAAAGTAAAAAATAATAATAATAAATTAATCTTGCATTGATAAAGGCTTCTATTTTCAATTTTAATAATACTGACCTAACAATGCTTTTAAATTAACGGCCTATTTTTCTAAACTTCGAGCATGCCAATACTTTCTTCGTTCTACGACCAGCATTTGAATTCATAACCGCCAACAACATCTCCGCAGATTAACACCCATTAACAAGGACATGATACATAAAAAAAGTTTGTTTATTTTTATTTTTTTTTACAAAACGACACAATACTGGTCAACTCTGATGATTGAATATTATTCCGAAATCAATAAGATTAAAGTAAAAAATGAACGACCCATCTTTCTAAACTTCGAGCATGCCAATGCTTTCTTCGTTCTACAACCAGATATTGAATTCATAACCGCCAAGAACATCTTCGAAGATAACACCCATTAACAAGGACATTATATATATAAAAAAGCGTTTATTTTTATTTTTTGAAAAAAAATGACACAATACTGGTCAACTCCGAGGATGTAATATAATTCCGAAATTAATCAGATAAAAGTTAAAAAAAAATTAATAAGCTTCTATTTTCAATTTTAATAATACTGACCCACCAATGCTTTTAAATGAACAACCCATCTTTCATAATATATATATATATATATATATATATATATATATATATATATATATATATATATATATATATATATATATATATATATATATATATATATATATATGAAGTTGTTTGTGACTCTCAAGTTTGGTTTGACGTGACGCGTATTTTACGCTGGAATTCTAAACCCGGGTTTTTGGTCAGCAGTCGAGATATCTGATTCTTATAGCGGAATAGTAAGCGGTTTTACGCTCTTTACTGAAGAAAGCGAGCATTTTTGTTTATATTCGCACTATTTATTTATTTGATGGTTCATTTTTTTTATGAATAACTTTGCTTTACGCTAAGTGGCAACAGTTATAAGTGTATGTATGTGTGTATGCGCACGTGTGTGTGTCCGTGCGTGTGATTGAGTTGATTGAGTGCGAACCCGTAATTTACATTTTACTCAATATCGCATTGTTTTTTTCCTGGTAATTCATATTTTATCTCCCTTGTTATTACAACCGGTTTCTTTCGCTTCATTTTCATCGCGCAAGTGTTTGTTCGTCACCCCTACCCCCTTTCCAGCAATCTCGTTTTCGTTGTAGTTATCTATAACACGCAACAGATTCGATTGTTCGCCAAATTAAAAGAAATAAATACATCACTGTTAACGACGCTTATCGATTTTCAGCGGATAGCTGTTTATTGAACAATGGTTCGATTTTGAACGTCTCATTAGAAACGCGTGTTGCGTCGCGCGTCAAATAATCAAACGCCCTTTTGTTTGTTGGATTCGGTATGATATGGTGGATATCTCTAGCTTTTTAGATGCGTCCACGAATATCTGTAAACGGTTCTGTACGTCGATCAGGGTGTAGTGTATGTTCTCTCCTCGGTAAATGAACGCGAAATCATTCTAGACTGAGACAATTTTTCTCTCACAATTATAGAGTACCCTTTTCTGATGAGCTGGATTTGTTACATAACGAAAAACCTCAATTCGGATGTAGAGAACGATTGACGGATCGGGGTTAAAAAGCCTGACAACATCGACTAAATTGAAGTAATAATATGATGTCATTTCCAGACAAGTGATTTATCGCTTTTATCCTGTCAGTCCCTCGAGCGGAATGGTCTAAAAAAATCTATTCGTCCCCTAAATAAACCCTAAATAGTAGTGAGGCGGGCGACCAATGTGAGCTAGAATAGCATGGCGGTTCAAGCCGTCATTACCTTTGTTTTGCTCTCTTACTCTAGCCCACTGACACATCTCTTAATATATATATATATATATATATATATATATATATATATATATATATATATATATATAGGTAATGTTGTAGTTTCTCGTTCTCACGCCCCTATTTTGAATTCGTAGCCGTAGGTTGGCATCGATAGACCGCATCTCTTGCAGCAAACGGTCACAATTAACACAAAAATGTCGCATAAAATCTTTTTTATGGAAAATTTATAATTAAAATTCATTAAAATTTGCTAGAATAATTTTAAAAATGAAAATTAAATATAAAGTAAAAAGTCCAGTAATTGATTACTGTAAAACTATCAAATAATTCGAATAAAAAACACAACTTGTTTTTTAAAATAAAATTATTTTTACAGTGTAATTATTTACATCAGTTTGAAACCGACTAAATTATACTTAAAACGTTGTTTATGATCGTTCGGTACAAAAGAAACAGCCCATTGATGACGGCCCACGGCCACAAATTAGGAATAGGGGCGTGGGAGCAAGTAACTACAAAATAGCGTTTATGTTTATCTATCTATTTATCTATCTATCTATATATAATATTTATAAATAAATATTAAATTATTAATACCTACAGACGGTAGCGTTTCAAGCTTATTGCTCTCATCAGTGCAGGAAAGTAATAATTTCAGATGGTCGGGAGGCGAGAACCTGATTCAAAGAGTCAGGCTAGAATCTGCAAGCAGTCGCCTTATCCACTCGGCCAACAGAAACTGACACGTAATTAAGGGAAAGTAAGATCTATATGTACCTAGAAGCGGGCACAGATAGAAGACTAGTCGAGAGTGTTCTACGAACTTATTCGGAACTTTGCATTAGAGCTTTTTGGCAGTCTATTTTTAACATCCCCGACAGTGTTCAACTTTAATTTCTTAAAGGGGCTTAGTATAATATTTATATATATGATGTCAGTAACGATATTTGTAACTCTAATAAATCCTCCCATGAAAAGAAGACTTATATGTCCATGTAAATTGATGAGACAACGATGACGATTAGAAAGGGGTGCCAGCCTCGGTGAGTATAATGCATTATGCACGTCTCGGACGACGTGACACTCTGACATATTTCCCCCAGATAAAGACCGAGACCGGGTCTAAAGACCGGGAGGCAAGTAAATAGTGAATTCTCAGATTTAAATAGCTTTTCCATCACTCTGTAGCAAGGTTAGATGTTGGGTGTATACGTAAGGTTAATTAAAGTTAGACGATGGAATTTTCAATTAGAAGTCAAGTTAGAGCGACGTGTACAGAAAGTTGCGTTACGGGCCGGAGGTTCGAAGTGTGACTTAGCGAACAATCTTTCATTTTGGTAGTTGAACTGAGAGAATACGGTCGTCCTTTTCGGAGTTTTGTCTTCGCTCGCCTTTCAACGGAGCTGGCGATGAGAATATGTAATATTACTGTGCTGTAAAGTAATAAAAGACCGAAGAGCATATCGCCAGTGTTTTTATTAATTGTGATGTATAATTACCAATGGTGGAAGAGTCGGAGTTAGAGGGAGTTGGAGGTTTTGGAAGGAGTCGGAGTCAGAGTCGGACTCGGACGTGGACTCGTAAGAATACCAAGTTTCGGAGTCAGAGTCAGAGTCAGATATTTTAATCTCCGAAGAATCAACAGACAGTCTGAATATTGGAAGACTTTACAATAAGGAGTCAGAGTCGGAGTTGAATTCATAGTCAGATATTTTGGAATTCTAACAGTCGGAGACGGAATGTTTAGAATCCTAGGAGTTGGTTTCGGAGTCAGAGTTGGACTTTATACATTCTGACTCTACAACCCTGATTATTACAGATACTAGGCGGGGGAATACAGCAGACGACGACTATCATCACAACAAGCGAAAAAAAAGAAGTGAACAACTGTGTTTCTGCGTCAGAAAGTAAAACAGCTGTTTCTGCCCCCCCCCCCACACACACGCATTTTTTACACTTTATTCTTTTTAATAACGAGGAACTATTTATCAAGGTCAAAAGCCACTCCAGGATAAGGGTTAATGAGATGGATTAATTATCAAGTAAATGATGAATAATATGATACGATTGAAAATGATCAATGTGAATGGAATTTTATTATTTAAGAGGACAGTTTGACAAGTATTTGTTAATATTCGATTTGAAGACGACCATGTTGTAGTCTGCAATGAAGCCGTCACGTGGTAATGTCTTCCACAGATGATAAGTTCACGGAAATACTATTTTCATGTTAATTCCATTTCATGTTAGGTACATAGACGGTGGTATCAAAACGAGTTCTTGCTGTGAATGTCTTAAGGATTCACAAGTTCGACAAGAAGTTTACCAACTTCGAAAAGATACACCTGAAGAAGGCCGGAGTTTACATCGACAGAAACGTCGTGAATGTAATATAAGATTATTATTAGAAAACTAGTCCACATAATTCAAATAATACAGAAACATTACTTCTCTACTAACCCCAGCGTTGCTATCCGTCGTCTAGATTTCCTGAACACTGGACTTAAGTAATGCTAAGTGAGGAAAAGTGCGGTTGGGCATCGCGCAATCTCTCCTCCACTTGAAACAACCGCACTTTCAGATGGCATCCAACGTCTTTCATAACATAAGGATGGTGAAGAACATCTTTTGATATTTTCTGTTTTTAATTTTCTTTTTCCACTCTTTTTATAACTTACTAGCAAGCACTTATAGCGTCGCTCGAGAATGAATGAGGATCCCTGAATACTCCCGCGTACCCATGCTCCCATCCCTTAACTTCATATTACCATTATTTCATTTTTTCTTTATATTTCTAAAATAAAGTCAAACGTCGTCTTTGTTGTTTATCGATGTCCGAAGACCACACGTATATAATTGTAACACACTCTGAATACAACATTAAACCAACCATTGAATCATCGTAAAATTTAATTCCCAAATATTGATATTGACATAGAGATTTGCTTTCAATTGTTTTCTGAGACAGACAAAACCCAGATTGACCGAGACACAATATTTAAATTATGGACTATCTATACGGAAGCAGTGTTACTCGGGATCCATTACGATCAAAATTCCATTTGTAAATATTTCTATGTTTCATAACCACGCTGTTTTTCTTAGGTTCAGTGTCTAATCCGAAAAGCAAATGACGAACACTAACTCTTATAAAAAAATAAGAGTTATTCTCCTTAACTGATTTTTCTTTTTAGGTGTTTATTTAAGCACGTCTGTGTATTAACAACTGCTGAACCACATTACGTATTAAAAAATAAATTGTAGGTTATTGCCAATAACATTGTACAACATTACCAAATGAAAATTGGTTAGTCAGAATCAAAGTTAGATTTGTCAGCTTAAATGCTATGTAGGTCCAACTTTTAAAATCTGCTCGAGATAATTTCATATATTAGATATACTGTGAAATTTATTTTTCTGTGATTTTCTTTTACTTTTTTATTATGTTAGTTTGGTTTCTGTAGAATTTTCTGTCGGGATTTGTTGTTCCATTTTGTCTTCCATACGTTCTTTGTAGATTTTCCTTTTTTAGTTATTCAAAGGTAATCAGCATCACTTTACCTTCTATTGGACGAGTATATAACGCCGTTGCCGAATGGTGAAGATATGCTATTATTTTTATAATATTGTGTCGGAGTAATCTTTCTTCTAGGTATCGCACTTAGCATAGCGCTTCTCAGATGAATTACCATTGTGATGCACAAGGGAACATTTCAGATGAAACTTCAGCAAATCACTTTCCGGATGTCGTCTTATTAATATGTCATTGTGTTTGGTGCATTCGTGTGGCTTCTATAAGTTTAGTTTGTGTCTTCTCACTATTGTTCAAAGTGAAGAGAAATATATAAAGAGAAGGGAAAGAGAGAGAGAGAGAGAGAGAGAGAGAGAGAGAGAGAGAGAGAGAGAGAAAGAGAGACGAACGTTATCATGAATGAGATAATGAGAGAGAGAGAGATAGATAGATAGAGAAAGACAGAGATGGTGGGGGGGAGAAGAAAGGAAAGAAAAGGAGAAAAAGAGAGAAAAAGACGAAAGTTAGCATAAATGAGATCATATCAGAGAGGGAGTGATTAGCATGAATGCTGAATGAGATGATGAGATAGATAGATAGAGAGAGAGAAAGAGAGTGTGTGAGAGAGAGAGAGGGAGAGAAAGAGAAAGAAAAAGAGAAAAAAGAGAAAAAGACGAAAGTTAGCATGAATGAGATCATATGAGAGAGGGGGTGATTATCATGAATGCTGAATGAGATGATGAAATAGATAGAGAGATAGAGAGAGAAAGAGTGAGAGGGAGAGAGAGAGAGAGTAAGAGAGAGAGAAAGAAATAGAGAAAAAAGAGAAAAAGACGAAAGTAAGCATGAATGAGATCATATGAGAGAGGGGGGATAAGCATGGATGCTGAATGAGATGGTGAGATAGATATATATAGAGAGAAAGAGAGTGTGTGAGAGAGAGGGAGAGAAAGAGAAAGAAAGAGAGAAAAAATAGAAAAAGACGAAAGTTAGCATGAATGAGATAATATGAGAGAGGGGGTGATTATCATGAATGCTTAATGAGATGATGAGATAGATAGATAGAGAGAGAGAGAGAGAAGGAAAGAGAGAGAAGGAAAGAGAGAGATAAAGAGAGAGAGAGAGAAAGAGAGAAAGAGAGAGGGAGATGAGTAATGAGGGTCATAATCCGACAAAAAAGTGAAAGAGAAAAAGTAAAAAAAGTAGTAGAACATTTTAGAACTGGAAATTGGGAGTGAGAAAGTTAAAGATAAAAGTAATAGAGACGGAGGGTAAATTTGAGAAAGAGAAAGTGGGAGTGAGCAAGTGAGATAGATAGAGTAATAGCGATAGGGATAATCTGATGAGATAAAAGTGGGAGTGAAAAAGTGGAAGAGACAAAGTGTGAGAAAAGGAATTGGTATTGAAAAGGTGAAAGAGATAAAGTAAGATAGAGGAATAGTGAAACGGAACATTTGATTAAAAATAGAGTGAGAAAGAGATAATTATAATGCAACTTATACGTTTGCCAATGCCATTCTATTATTTGATTAGACTCTCTTTGTTTTAGATCAGTTCATAGTAGCGCATTTTTAGTACTTTTACATATTTGGTTTGATTAATATTAATATTAATATTTCCACAAAAATGAATAAAGAGGATATTTAAAAGGAAATAACTCTGCTTTTATTAATCTCATTCTTTTCATCTAATGGAAAAAACAACTTACATCATATAATCATAATTAGATTAACTTTTTAATAATGGTGAACGTTATTTTTGTTATTGCTTATATCAAATACTTCCACGTTTCAAACGTTTTATGCTTTTAAAACTTATTTCCTATAATGGTTGCGTTTACAGTATTATTTTCGGTGTTTTGGGGAAAAAAGTGAAACGCAATTCATCTGAATCTGCTGGTATAAGTTTCTGAGCTGCTTTAGTTTCTTCGATTTTTTTCCGAATCTGCTATTCAAAGGAATGGCCACGTGAAAATAGAAAACATTACGAGTTAAATTTATGCAATCGATTCCAAGAAGTCACGGTGAAATTTGCGAAATCCACACCTACGATTAGGGTATTGCGTATTATTTGGATTATTTAGATAACTGTTCTCACTTTGGATGTTATTCTCACAACGTTTTGGTCTTGTCGAACTCGGGGATCTTTCTGTCGAACTCGGGAATCCGTATGGAATTTTGAACGGTACCTTTTATTTAATCCACACGAGTAGCTTGCTCTTGTTCCGTCTGCAATGATCGGATAGAAGTCTTAAGTAATTCGTAATTGTATTCTTAGTATCGCCAGTACTGATGATTGAACCTTCAACCTCCAGAAGACTGTCACTTAGAACTGATTATTATTTAGCACTTGTATCCGTTACGCCACAGATCCCTTTTCTCAGAAAACATTTGAGAAAAACAGAAAAGATTTGTTGGCCACCATTATATAAAAGTAAATTAAGTAGTTTCCCTTTATAATATAATTTTGGAGAGTTGGTGTATTCTAATGTAATTCCGAGCGTAATAAAAGCAAGCAATTGCTTTTTTCTTTCTTTCTCCAATTTACTTTAAGCATAATTGATTATGAAATAACGCTTTCGTTCTCAGAATCAGAACAAGAGAACCTTTTGTTAGATAGTTTTATTAATCAGTTATTTGGAAAATATCTCTGATATCTCGGTTTCCTAATTTCATAATCTATTGCGCTGACTGTTTGAATTTTACAAACAAACATTTCATATGATGATAGAAAAGACTTTAGATTTGCAATCCGCTTGATTTCAAGTAATTTTAATTTAAATGCATCCAAGAACAATAGAAGATAAAACTCAAAGAAAGAAATTAGAAAAAATATATGAGAAAGAAAAGAAAGAAAAAATGCGCGAACATAACTTTGACATTCTAAACTAAACAAAGAACACAAAAAATAAAGACAGAAACTCCCGGACAGATGTATGAATTTATAAATTGTTATGCAAATAAGAAGATAAATGATAGATAAAAAAATATATAAATTTTCGATAAAGTAATTTAAAATTGAAATAAAGTTAGAATGCATAAATTATTTTCGAATGAAAATAATTATAAATTTGATAAAAACAAAAAAAAAAACGACACACATTTTTATAAAACGAAATGAACACAACAAAAATAACCACGAAGAAAGATTATTAAGTTTAGATAACGATATAAAATGTAATGAAATTTAGGTCGGAAATATTTTCATGATTTTAATAGAATCGAAGAATGTGAATAATTGAAAGAAACAACTAAGAAGAAGGATAAACAAAACAAATTTACACATTTTATGAGGACAAAAACGTGAGCACATTTCTCTGGCATCGGCATTTTGTTTGACAATGGTTAGTGTTCGCTTATAGACCAGAAGACTCGGGTTCCATCCTCAGTTAAGTCACAGCAAAGATTAAAAAATGGTACGTGATGCCTCCTTGCTTAAACACTCAGCATTATAAGGTGATGATTAAGTGTAAGTTTAGTTAATCATGGGAAATGAGTGGCGCCCTCCCATACATCTCAATGTAGTAGCTAGTCAAACGAGAGCCTTCTGATATAATTATAGTCGACCACTTTACTTACCTACTTATATACGCTGGGTAAGATGTATAGTTCTGATTGTGCTGTGTGAGCTATTGTCGAAAGCGTGAGAAACGGATGCCTTATAATGTAACATGATATGTTGAGAGCATGTGTCTATGATTTCAGTTCTCTGCAACCATATCAATTTTCCCGCGCATTTGTTTACACATTTTGTTTTTCTCGTCGTTCAGCCATGAGCACCGAGGAACGGACGATAACATCGACCAATGAATAAAATAGGGAATGACCATAGAGAAACAACATCAATAGTCACCCAATCTGACTCCGTGTAATTTTGGTTCTTTTCTCTAAGCATCAGATTCTTAATGACAATGTCTGAAATTTTGCCAGGTCCAGTTTTCTTTGCTGACAGCAAGGTTGTTTGATAAGTTTGGCAATATCGTGGACACATGTATGGAAATCACTAAGGCTGTTCTCAGTCAGGGTGGAGTACGTGGTTCAGATAGCAAAGGGTGAAAATTGAATATTTTTTCAATCCTCTCTTAATATATTTCATCATTAAAAAGATGATCCATCCAGATCATTAACCATTATCCTCGAGTGGCTTTTGAACTTGATAATTACTGATTCATTCGTAAAAATGAAATACAAATAAAAGAGAGAGAACGGTGAGTTAAAGATCAATATCAGAGGATGTGGAGAAAGAGAGAGAGAGAAAGAGAGAGAGAGAGAGAGAGAGAGGGGGGAAGAGAGGGAAATAGAGAGGGTGAGAAAGAGAGAATAATGAAAATATGACAAAGTGCGGGGCCCCTACGAAAGATTTAGGGAGATTAAGATGCGAGTATACATTTTGGAAACTGTACCGCGAAAATTACAATTATTTACACGCGTTATGGGAGTCGAGTTTGAAGATAACAACTGTTTAGACTAAACCTCGGGTTAAAACGCCGTTAGTTGAAGCCTACACGGGTGTGACTTGAGGAAAGGTCAATAGATTAGGTCGAAGGTTAGCATTGACATCAGTGACATAAGTAACAAAACGAGGCCAAATGATTGACATCGGGTAGTCCTGCTCATAAGACGGTCAGCGACCAATGAGATTGCATGCAGAATGAGGAAAGAAGATTCCCCCGAGCAATGCCGAGTGATCTTACATAAAGTGTTACGCAGAGCGAATTTATCAGAAGAGTAGAGTTGAGAAGAGAGTTAGACAGTCAGAGAGACTGAGATTGGGAGCTGCGCCCTATCTACCCCTTCTGTTTCGAGCGGATTCGCTTTTCTGAAAACCCGGAGAAAAAAGTCGTTGTTGTGTCGACCGTCCACTGAATTGCGAGTCGCAAGTTGTAAACACACTAAAGTTATTATCCAGAAGCAAAGACACTACCCCTCTAGTCACGAAAAGACTCGAAAAGATTGTACATATCAGTTTGAAGGAGGATACTTATTATTAATATCATTATTATCTTAAACAGAAAACATGTATCGTCATGTTTTGAATTACCCAAACTTTCCGTTTGATTTCACTATTTTTTGCGTTTTCATGTAACTGCCTTCCTTACGTTGGTGAACCTCCCGGGGAAACACAACGTGGCAAGAGGTACTGTCCTTTTCTACCAAAAAGTGGCTTTCGTCAACTTGGCCTCACCGAGAACGGCAAAAAGTTGGGAGACGCCACATCAACCGGCGCCGAAGTTCTCAGCCCGGAACGACACAGAAGTGTCCGAACGTGAACACTAGTTGATAACCAGGAGGGCAGTGTCACAGAAACAGCGGAGTGAATTTTTTTATTTATTTTTTAACTAATGAGTCAATACTTATCAAGGCGAAAAACACTCGAGGATAAAGGATTATTAAGATAGATAGATTTACAACTGAATAGCGATGAATACTATGAGATGATTCAAAATATCCACATATCATCCACTAAAAACAACGGACGACCAAGAAAACATACCCCCTTTGTTAGAAACATCGCTCATAGAATATGAGGACTTATAAACACACTAGGAGGGAAGCGAGAGTTACGAAACAACGGAAAATAAACCCAATGTCTAATATTTACTCCACATGAAATCTGTGTTAAACAAACTAAAAGATAGAGTAAGGCGAATTATTCGACAAAAAGATAGAAATGCGAGATGCTAAAGGGAAAAAGCTGAGATATCGAAAGAAGAGAGGGGCCGGGGCAAAGAGAAGATGAAGATGGGTAGAAAGAGACAATGTGGGAAATTGGGTGTAATGTTTGTGTGGGAAAGAGAAAATAAGGAACATAAATAGTATATATAGAGAGAGAAAGAGAGATGGAGAGGGAGAGAGAGGGAGACACTAGGAGAGAGAAAGGGGTTGATATCAACATATCAACAAAAGAGGTAGAGAAATAGAGAAAGAGAGAGAAAGGGGGGCAACGAGACAGAAAATAAACAGAAAGCAATGTTAGAGAGAAGGGGAGAGAGAAATAGAAAGAAAGAGAGAAATAGAAAAGTGGAAGGGGAGATAAACAGAAAGCAACGCAAAAGAGAGAAAGAGCGAGAGAGAGACGCAATAAGAAAAAATAAAGCGAAAGCGATGTTAGAGAGAGAGAGAGAGAGAGATAGAAAGAGAGAGAGACAGCGACAGACAGACAGATAGACAGAGAGACAGAAAGGGTGAACGAAAGAAAGGGGAAGATAGAGAAAGAAATAGAGAGGATGAAAGAGGGAAGCAATAAGATAAAACATAAATAGAAAGCGATGTTAAAGAGAAAAAGAGATAGAAATAGGGAGAAGCAATGAAACAGAATAAAGGAAAGTGAAGTTACAAAAAGATAAAGAGAGAGAGAGAGAGAGAGAGAGAGAGGGGGGAGAAGAAGAAAACGAAAGAGAATAAAGAGAAAGTAAATTTAAAGTGAGAAAGAGAGAGAGAAAGAGAGAGAGAAAGAGAGAGAAAAAGAGAGTGAGAGGGTAAATAGCAAACGAGATAGAAAGAAAAGAAAGAGATAATGAAAAAAAAAACCCAAAAGTAAACGTGTGCGTGAAAGAGGGTAGCAATAAGACTGAGAATAAAGAAAAGGCGATCTTACAGAGAGAGAGAGAGAGAGAGAGAGAGAGAGAGAGAGAGAGAGAGATTGGACAGGGGGACAATACAAAGGCGGGGGTGTAGAAAAAAGTAATAAAACGCAGATGAAATTGATGATCGTCTCGAAATAGAGGAAAACGATATTTTTCTCCCCAAACAAACGAAAAATCACAAAAATCAGAAATCAAAAATGAAATGAATTTTGAGTTGTTGGAAAAATAGAAAAAAAACAACAAATGAATTGAAGTCTTTGACAGAATGATGATATGAATATTGTTTGGGAGTTGTTTAGATAAGAAAGAGTGCAAAAAACACCGACAAACAATGACTGGAGGTCAAATATTTCCCGCGATTAAGTTTGTTTCTGTGTTGATGCATAAATATTTACATCCGTGGTATTAATAATAGGGTTTCGAACGCCTACTTGTTTGTTTGCGTCAGTGCGTATTTGTCGCAATCAATGAAGGAACAACGGAAAAAATTGCAATAATAATAATAATAATAATAATAATAATAATAATAATAATAATAATAATAATAAAGTGGCATCAGCAGCAGCGTAGACAAATAAGAAAACAAATAATGCTAAAAACGAATAATCAATAATAATAAGGATCAATAAAGAAATACAAAACAGAATTATTATAATCAAGATTGCGTGTCGGTTTATTTGCAAACGAAACTCAGAATATACTTAAAAAAGGGCGCGCCTTTTTCACTGGAATAATAGATTTGTGAACCTCTTAAAATAGTGGGTAAAAGAGTAAAATGGGAGATCGAGAAAGATAGATAGAAAAGTTTATATATATATATATATATATATATATATATATATATATAGAGAGAGAGAGAGAGAGAGAGAGAGAAAGAGAGAGAGAGTGTGAAAGAGAGTAGAATGGGAATAAAAAGTGTTAATAGAAACAATGTTTACTAAGAAAAAAGGAAGTGGAACTGTGAGAGAGAAAGTGAAAGAGAAAGAATGTCAAAGCAAAGAGTGATCAGAAGTGGGAGATATAACAAGAGAGTATGGCTACTATTACTACGACTACTACTACTGATAATAATAACAATAAAGAGAAAACTTGTAACAACGGCAGCCATATATTTAACGAATCGAGAGGTGATGAAGGCACTTGGTGAATGCATTAACTACAACTCACTGAGCATTCTTTTTCTTATGGAAATAGCCCCAGACAAGGCATGCATCCAATTGATGTAAGGAGTTAACAAGGACGAAACATGATTATCGCAAAGACAGGAGATGCCTATTGGCCTTAGTCTTGAAAAGACCAAGGCTATAGGTAGGAGGAAACCAGTCAGTAGGAAAAGAGTTCCACAAGCTAGCAGTTCTTGGAAACAAGCTACTTGAATAAGAAGCTGTATTACAGTGAAGTATTAAAACAGTGAATTGATGAAGACAACTAGACCAACGAGCTGGAACAAAAGAAGCAGGGAATACATCACACAATTCTGAAGAACACATGCCATAATAGTATTTATAGAAAGGACTGAGACTAGCAACATCACGTATGTGTGTGTGAGAGAGAGAGAGAGAGAGAGAGAGAGAGAGAGAGAGAAAGAGTGCAAAGAAGAAGAAAGGGTGGGTTCATTCAAATTACAAATACGTTTCTGCACCTTATCAAGAACCATCAAATGTGACAAAGATTCAGTCGAAATATGACAACAGTACTCCATACATGGCCTGATAGTAGATTTGTAGAGATAGAGAATAACCTCAGGTGTGAGAAAGTGTTTGGAGCGAGAGAGAAAACTGACTTTACGAGAAGCAGAAAGAGCAATGGATCTAATGTATGAACTCCAAGAAAGATTTGATGAGAGAAATACCAAGAAGTTTCAGAGTCGATTTCTCAAGAGTGACTCTACTCATGAGAATCTCATGAAGAAAAGGGACACACCTAAGATTGAAAGACACGAACTGAGTCTTACCAGGATTGAACGAAACAATCTATTGTGTTCCTTAATCCACAACTGAACCCATGAAGATTTCTAAATCAAGCGCATATTTCAACTGATCCGAGGGAGATGGGCGACAATCAACAGCAGATTAGAGAGTGGTATTATCAGCATAGATATGAATTTTCTGAATAATATTCTCTGGAAGATCATTTATATAGAGAAGAAACACCGTCCAATGTTACTCGCAAGCTTCGATCAGAAAGAAAAAAAACTAATAATGTCAAGAACTGCACCACCAATACTATAACCTTGAAGTTTGTGTAGAAGACCAGAATGTCACACTTTGTTGAACTCCTTCGAAATGTCAAGTGCAATGGCTCTTCTGAATTGTCCATAAACCGACAGATCCGCTCAGTTACAACAGTTAACAGATAAGCAGTTGAAAGAAAACCACGAAAGCCATACTCAACATCACTAAAGGGGCCGAAAAGTCGAGCGAACAGATCTGCCTTATCCTTAGAAGATGAAATAATTTGAAGACCATTAAAAAGAGGAGGAATAACAGACTTGCCACTATTAAGATTCTCTAAAACTCACGAGACCCAACCTTTTGAGATGAGATACAGTCACAAATTCTTTGAGAATAGCTAGACTTAGCCTAAAAGATTGCTCTCTTGAAGGCATTGCTAGCTCTTCTGTGGGATTGTCTAGAAGCCTCATAACTATCTTTGACGATACTGATTAAAACTATTGTTACGATGGGCAATGTCAGAAGTATAAACAGACGAACACTAGGGAGGAAAATGAGGTTTGGTTTGAAACTCACGATGAGAAATAGAGGTGTCAATACTAACACGAATCCAGTTAGAAACCTCCTTAGCAGCATCATTCGGAGACACTAAAGATAGGGCTCCATGGAACGTCACATAAGAAGCTGCGAAAGCCATCCCAATCAGCCTTCCTATAGTTAAACGTCTTTATATGGAAGAGACGATCAATAGAAGACGTCACCAAAAATCAACCTCAACATGAACAACAGCATGATCAGAAGAACCCAATGGAGGAGGAAAAAAAGAACATGATTCAGGAACAGAAGTGAGAAAAGATGAAGTAAGGAAAACGTGTGGGGAAGGTGACAATTTGGGACAATTCCATAGAGAAAGAAAAACAGATTTCACCAGATCTCTGCCGTTAGAGTGAGGAAGACAGTCAGAATAGCGAGCATTGAAATCACCAAAAACATAGATGGAGCTTGATGGATGAATTTGCAATGCCTCATAAACACTGCTGGATATAACATCAACAACAGAGCAATCATTGTCAGAAAGGGAACGGTACAAAAAATACAAATAAGAAGTTGAGTGCAGCAAAGACAACCTCAGACAGAAAAAAAAGGACACCCATTAGATTCAAGGCTGAGAATACGTGCAATGGGGAGATACTTGCGAAGAAAAAGAGCAAGACCATGCAAATGCGTGGAAGAGTCTAAGCAGACAAGAGGCAACTAACAATCCACATGTCGATCGTTTCTATCAATAGAAGCATCAATATTAGTCTCACAAAGAGTAAGAATGTGAGATTTGCCAAAGAGAAAGGACTAAACATCAGGAAAATTTGACCTGAGACCTCTGATGTTATTATAGGAAATAGTAAGGTGTTGTTTGTATTGATTTGTAGAAGGCATAATAATAAATTCAAGACAAACCAAGCCTGAAAGAGAGCCGACCATTAGCATTACATTCCCTGGACTCCAAACAGGCTAGCTAAAAAATAAGCTATTCAAGAGCCCAACTCGATTTGGAAGTGATATGTTTGCTTGCCAACAAATCAACAGAAACTAAATAAATGATTTTAGGAAAATGAGAAATCTTCTTGAAACTAAATTATATCGTAGAAAGCTGAATAAAAAGAATACACATTTGGCCAGTATCCTTAGTAAAATACTCAGGATGCTTCATAAACTGGACTAAATAAGTACAGTCACCTGAATCGCAGTCACAGAAATTAGGAAACTAATGACTGATCAACGCATGATGTTTACTGACTCTATTTGAAAAGGAAATAAGTCGGATGCGGACTAGTAAGTACTGAAGACTACAGCGAAGATGCAATTAAACAACTGGGGAAAGAGATAACAGAAAATACAGAGAGCCTGATTAATGTCGCCAAATCAGCGTCAAGTTGAACAACACGGAATACAACGAAACAGAAAACAAAAAAACGCGAATGGAGAAAAATGAGAAGGGAAACAATTACATGAACTATTTATAAAACAGACCAAAGAAATTGCGGATGGAAAACACATCGACATAACTACGAAAAGAAAACTTGAGCAGAGAATTGGATTCGGTACTGATAGTCGCGCAAATAGCATAACAGGTAAATCAGCGACAGTAGACACTCTGAAAAAGAATGAAAACGTAAGAACCATCAGAAGTGAATGCAGCAAGCTAGTCTAAACTGAATATAAACATAGACGACTGGGTTGGGAAGGCAGTACACTGGGTACTGTGCAAAAACATTACATTTTAAACAGGCAGACAAATGGTATAGGAACAAACCGGAAACAATATTGAGAAGCGAAAGGCATAGCATCCTCTGAAACATGGAAATACAAACGGACAAACTCACACAAAGAATAATTCGAATATAAAATTAGTCTAGAAGAAAGAAAAACATGTCGAATAGTAGATTTCTTCGTCCCAGCGGTGAGTGAGTGAAACTGAAAGACGCAACAATATAAATAAATGCAGTATATATATATATATATATATATATATATATATATATATATATATATATATATATATATATATATAGTAATTCAGGTAAAGTGAACATCCACAGGATAAAAATCCAAAGAATTTCAAGCGGACTTATAGAGAGTGCTCAATATCAAATAGAGCTTTTATATATATGATTATTTTTATTTATATAAACATGTACATAATCTGAGACACTGGCATGTTGATGTTATCGATCAACCGCTGTTAGAAATTAATTAATTTAACTAATGATGTGGTATCTTTCTGTCTGAACCCGCAACTATACTATTTGTTCTATTAATTATGCTCAATTCAGTTTAATCTACTATTTTAGCAGACTATTGTACTATCATTCAATACTCAATTCAGAGGTAGGTAGTGCAGTATATATTTATTAATCGCACGCATTAGCTCCTCCCTTTGGGAGGTAATGTAGTATATGTTTTATTTTCATTATACCATTCATATCAGGGATACTCTTCTCGTTTTTCGGGAGAGGGGTAGTGTAGTATCTGTTTTCTTATGATACCATCCTCTCAGGAAGTATCTCCTCCTTTTTGGGGAGTAGTAGTGTTGTATCTGTTCTGATTCCATGAGACCATTATCTCCGGCATTACCACCTTCCTTGGAGGTAGTGGTTCGTTCATCATTATACTATCATCCCAGGCATTATCACTTCGGGCGACAGTGTAGTATATGGACATTCGTTATGATATGATTCTCTCTGACTAGCAAAAATATGCGCCAGGAGGGAGCATATATTTGCTAGTATATATATATATATATATATATATATATATATATATATATATATAAATAATTATATATTATATTTCCAGAGAGAAGTGCTTGTTTCATCTTTTAAATACTCATCAGTGTGTCTATACAACTGATCTGCCTACCGCATAGATCGAACCTTATACTTTGGGACTTATAGTCTAACATCTATATCAAGGCGCCCAACCGACCAGCTGCATGAATGAGAAGTGTAAGCACTGCATTTATCAGTACTAGTTTATTGTCTCTAAGAGGATTCAACCAAGGGAGGGAATCTTTGAATTACTGCTTTTACTTCCAAACAATGGGCCGATGATATAATTTAATAATCACATATTTTATATCCACAAACGAATGTTTGTTTCGTTTTTTTAGGACGATATATATATATATATATATATATATATATATATATATATATATATATATATATATATATATATATATATATATATATAGTGTGTGTTAGAGTGAAATAAATTCCAGAAGGAAATTCGGGTATGAGAGCTCAATGTAATAAACAGTGAAAGAATAAAATAATAATAAATAACACGGAATCACATAATCACCGGTGCAATAATTTATTTCAACCCTGTGGTCTTATGAAGCATCCAAGCGAAGTGATTACCTTTTTGAAAATGAAAAACAGAGAAATTCACACTCATAATTTCAATATACATATAGAGAGAGCGACAACATATTTAGTACATATCTTGAGAGAGGGAGAAATGAACTATTAAAGACGCAAATCGAGGTGGAGGAGAGTATATATATAGAGATAGATAGATAGATAGCTAAATAGATAGATACATATTGTGCTGTTAACCAGTGCGAATCGATACGTGAATTATCGTGCGTAGTGTCTATGAATACAGTAATAGCAAAGTAACACAAATAGCTGGAAGGAAATACACTATAGATATTTAAAAAAAGGGAGTTTTCCTACTGGCGTAGGTTGATTGGTGGTTATTTGCAGCACGGGGTGTGGGCGTTGTGATAATTATGAAAAAAAGTGGGGTGGGTGGTTGAGGCGGAAGTGGTTGGGTTTGTGAAGGGATGGTAAATTTCAAAATTTCTCAAGCTTGGAACCTTTCTGCCCTCTTGCGTTCGACGTGTCGATACTGTATGGAAGATGCCTATGCCTTTGAGACAGGCAATGCCACCTGGTAACCTCACATTCGTTAACCTCTTAAAAGGAGAGGAAAATAGAGAGCAATATATATATAAAGAAAGAGAGAAATCGGGGAGTAGAGAAAATAATAAATCAAGAGAGAGAGAGAGAGAGTATAAAAGATAAGAGAATGCCATATATATATATATATATATATATATATATATATATATATATATATGCAATTTTATTCCTATATAATTTTATTGCTAGCTACCATATCGCGGAAGGGTTCTTGGGTGTAGTGTTTGGATAGTATTATTATTATTATTGTTATAATTAATGTTATTTGATATGCAAATTACCATATCACGCGGTAGTCTTAAGGGTAATATATTATTATTATTATTATTATTATTATTATTATTATTATTATTATTTATTTATTTATTTATTTATGTATATATTAGTGAAATTTAAGCTGAATTATTTCTCCACCTGATTATTGGGGAAATGGTCGTTTGGAGAGCCATGAATATTATAACTGACCTGTTTTTAAATCCCCGAAACAGTTACATGCTAAAAAGCTGATGATTCCCGTTTTAATATTTTACACTTAAGTTAAGGTTCCCCGTTTTTGTTTTACTGTTAGATACTTAAATCCCCTTTTTTATTCATGAATTTTCCAACGGTGGGTCGGCTTATGTAAGTGCTAAGTCTGCGATATTTTAGATTTAGTTAGTTTCTCTGGGAATTTAAACTGCATTTTCTTTCTTTGTTTAAAATGACTCAAAGATTCTTTACACTATATATATATATATATATATATATATATATATATAGAGAGAGAGAGAGAGAGAGAAAGATCAAGCTAGAGAGAGAGAGAGAGAGAGAGAGAAAGAGAAAGAGAAAGATAAAGATCAAGCTAGAGAGAGAGAGAGAGAAAGAGAAAGAGAAAGAGAAAGAGAAAGAGAAAGAGAAAGAGAAAGAGAAAGAGAAAGATCAAGCTAGAGAGAGAGAGAGAGAGAGAGAGAGAGAGAAAGAGAGACAGAGAGAGACAGAGAGAGAGAGAGAAAAGCAGATACGGAGAGCGAGAGGTAGATACAGAGACATCAAAAAAGAATTAAAACGAGGGAAAAGGGGAAACAAAGATATATGTAGCGAGCGAAGAAGAAAGTGAGAATAGAAAGAAATCATCGACGAGAGAGAGAGAGAGTTAACTAATACTGTAGTGCTAAATAAAGCAAGAGAGAAAGAGAATGGAGTAATAAAGAATGTCAATACCAAGAGCAAGTAGAGATAATGTTATTGGATATATATATATATATATATATATATATATATATATATATCACATTTGTCTACTTTCAGTCTTTTTCATGAACTTTATAGACGATATGCTATCTTTATAAATGCCTTTCATTGTGGTTTCTGAATAGCAGCGTGGAATTGCGTTTAATGGTAGCATGTTTCACGTTGTAAAAAAATTGTAAGACGATCGCCAATGCTGCCATTGCAAAAAATAAATGATTTGAGAAGAGACTGAATTTTGGTCATTGAAATGTCGCTAATCATTATATATATGTATACATGGTGATACAAATTGAATGCCATCCATCCATGGACTCGTTAATGAAATTCACAATTCTTTCTGCAATCCAACCGTATTTGATACAAATAAAGTTCAGTCTATGCCTGACAAGATTTAGTCAGGGGGCACTTTTATAAACTTCCTATCAGTAGAAGGTTTGATCTCGAAAGCATATAATTGAACTAGGTAAAGTATGTTTTCACACACACATACACACACACACATGCACACACACATAAATACACGCACAGTTTTGGATAAGACGAGTCTAGTATATGAGTTTAAATGCTCATTGGGGACCGTGTCTCCGACAGTGAAAAAAACATATACGTTGGTTTTACTACTACAAATTTGTCGATTAGCTTAACAATGCATTTATTCCCTACCAGTTCCATATCCAAGCACCTAACTAATCAGCATTCCTGCCCTCGCTCCGAAGTTCAAAAACTCTTAGTAGAAATCACAATTATATTAGAACATACTAATAATACACAAACACTCTATATATTAGAAGCTTCATACATCAAACCCAAAAAACAGTCATTAAAAGAATTAATTTTAACGCTAGTGATAACATTCTAAAATGTTTATAGTTCTAAATTTAGTTCCGTATTAATAATAAAATTCCAGCCAAAACTACTTATTAATTTTAGCATTAACACCATGGTCTTTACCTGATTCCCCTGAAGATGAACTCGGATGGGCCTGAAAGTACTTTGGACACCTACAGTTATGGCAGATTCATCAGCCAATACCCCACCAAAACAACGACCCTGATTCGGCAAATGGAAAGGATCCACACAAGGATATCCAGACATAAGTTATCTGTCATATTCAACAACACTTATATATATATATATATATATATATATATATATATATATATATATATATATATATATATATATATTCTATTTACACGACCCTAAAATCTTAATCTACTGTTTTTCTTATCTTAAGGCTAAATTAAAAAAGATTCAATGGGCATATCTCGTATCCCCTCCACCTTAATAATTTAAATTAATTCAAGTCGCTACCAACATTCGCCCCACACATCCTCCAAATTTATTGTAATACCTCTCCCACTTCCTAATGATTTTATACTCCAACTGCCGCTTGCCACTGCCACCATCTATTTGTATCTCATAATTTGATCTTTTGTTTAAGCTGCCGCAGGTGTTGAGCCAGAAACCGCCGCCATCTATCCATTTCTAACCGTTTGTACTTGTGCGATGTTTTCTTCAGACAATCATCCGGAGAAAGACGAAACGTTAATTAATACATAAATGATATTTTTTGTTTTTCTCTTTTCAATTTCCATATATATATATATATATATATATATATATATATATATATATATATATATATATATATATATATATATATATATAGAGAGAGAGAGAGAGAGAGAGAAAAAGAGTGAGAGAAAGAGAAACAGATAGATAGATAGATAGATAGATAGATAGATAGATAGATGTAGATATAATAACTGACCCGTGTTTCGGCGTTGGCCGGGAAAATGAGATTAACTCAGGAAATTTTAGGCTCCAACTTTGAACTCCCGTAACTTATGATTATCCTGCGTTATCGCAAACCCACTATTCTAATGTAAAACGGCAACCAGAAAAGTAAAATAACATTTTTTTTTGTGTTTTTGGTCGAAACTTTATGTTTAACTAGCGGGGCTACCCGGCGTTGCTCGGGGTCATAAAAACATAATTGAAGAAAAATTGCGTGTGTAACATCTTTATATTAAAACTTCTATTTCTCTCCTTCTCTCTCTATAGCTGTCTCTTTATCTTTCTACTTTTCTCTACCCTGATCGCTACTTTTAAATTTTGCCTTTTGCGAAAGCTATTTCTTCCCCACCATTTCATCCTACATTTCACAGGGCAATAGTATGACTTATTTCTATAAAAAGTACCACCACTGTCTGCGCCTTCTATATAGGAACTTATAACCGCCCCGGTGTCTATACTATATATTTTGAATCCCCTCATGATATCCTTCATCATTTTAACTCCCCTCGTTGTATTCATCATTTTCGATCTCCTCATACTATTAATCATTTTCAATCCCCTCATAATATTCTTCATCATTTTCAATCCTCTCGTAATATTCCTCATCATTTTCAATCCGCTCATGATATTCTTAATAATTTTCAATCCTCTCATGATATTCTTCATTTTTTCAATCCTCTCATGATATTCTTCATTATTTTCAATCACCTCATGATATTCTTAATCATTTTCAATCCCCTCATGATATTCTTCATCATTTTCAATCCTCTCATGGTATATTTCATCATTTTCGATCCCCTCATGATATTCTTCATTATTTTCAGTCCTCTCATGATAGTCTTCATCATTTTCAATCCTCTCATGTCAGTCTTCATCATTTTCAATCCTCTCATGATAGTTTTCATCATTTTTAATCCTCTCAGGATAGTCTTCATCATTTTTAATCCTCTCATGATAGTCTTCATCATTTTCAATCCTCTCATGGTATTCTTCATCATTTCCAATCCTGTCAGTCTATTCTTCATAATTTTCAATGCTCTCATGACATTCTTCATCATTTTCAATCCTCTCATGATATTCTTGATCATTTTCAATCCCCTCATGATATTATTCATCATTTTAAATCCCCTCATGGTATTCTTCATCATTTCAATATCTTGTCAGTCTATTCTTCATCATTTTCAATCCTCTCATGACATTCTTCATCATTTTCAATCCTCTCATGACATTCTTCATCATTTTCAATCCCCTTATGATAGTCTTCATCATTTTCAATCCCCTCATGATAGTCTTCATCATTTTCAATCCCCTCATGATAGTGTACATCATTTTGAATCCCCTCATTATAGTCTTCATCATTTTCAATCCCCTCATGATAGTCTTCATCATTTTCAATCCTCTCATGATAGTCTTCATCATTTTCAATCCTCTCATGATAGTCTTCATCATTTTCAATCCTCTCATGATAGTCTTTATCATAGCTCTATCTAGGATATTGAGCACTTTTCTCTCGGACAACGCCGAGTACTTTGAAAATCAAGGAGGCCTCATGAGCACTACTGAAATCACTTAGGTATCCTCTCTCCTTCTGATCTGCGAAATAGTCCAAAGGGGAACAAAAATGGCGTTGAAATATTTTCCAAACCTATCACTACAGTAGCTCTATCTAGGACATTGAGCACTTTTCTCCTGGTCAACGCCGAGTACTTTGAAAATCGAGGAGGCTTCATGAACACCCATGAAATCCCTTAGGTATCCTCTCTCCTACTGATCTACGAAATAGTCCAAAGGGGAACGAAGATGGCGTTAAAATATTATCCAAACCTATCACTACAGTAGCTCTATATAGGACATTGAGCACTTTTTTTCCCGGACAACGCCGAGTACTTTGAAAATCAAAGAGGCCTCCTGGGGACTACTGAAATCACTTAGGTATCCTCCCTCCTTTTCATCTGCAAAATTGTCCAAAGGGGAATGAATATGGCGTTAAAATATGTTCTAAACTTATCACTACAGTAGCTCTATCTAGGATATTGAGCACTTTTCTCCCAGACAACGCCGAGTACTTTGAAAATCGAGGAGGCTTCATAAGCACTCCTGAAATCTCTTAGGTATCCTCTCTCCTTCTGATCTGCGAAATAGTCCAAAGGGGAGCGAAGATGGCGTTAAAATATTTTCCAAACCTATCACTACAGTAGCTCTATCTAGGACATTGAGCACTTTTCTCCCGGACAACGCCGAGTACTTTGATAATCAAGGAGGCCTCCTGGGGACTACTGAAATCACTTAGGTATCCTCTCTCGTTCTGATCTGCGAAATAGTCCAAAGGGGAACGAAGATGGCGTTAAAATATTTTCCAAACCTATCACTACAGTAGCTCTATCTAGGTATTGAGCACTTTTCTCCCGGACAACGCCGAGTACTTTGAAAATCGAGGAGGCTTCATGAGCACTCCTGAAATCCCTTAGGTATCCTCTCTCCTTCTGATCTGCGAAATAGTCCAAAGGGAGACGAAGATGGCGTTAAAATATTTTCCAAACCTATCACTACAGTAGCTCTATCTAGGACATTGAGCACTTTTCTCCCGGACAACGCCGAGTACTTTGATAATCAAGGAGGTTTCCTGGGGACTACTGAAATCACTTAGGTATCCTCTCTCCTTCTGATCTGCGAAATAGTCCAAAGGGGAACGAAGATGGCGTTAAAATATTTTCCAAACCTATCACTACAGTAGCTCTATCTAGGATATTGAGCACTTTTCTCCCGGACAACGCCGAGTATTTCAAAATCAAAGAGGCCTCCTGAGCACTACTGATATAACTCTTATCGATTACCCCATCCTTTTCAGCGTAGATGCTGTGAAAATATTATCCAAACCTATCACTACAGTAGCTCTATCTAGGACATTGAGCACTTTTCTCCCGGACAACGCCGAGTACTTTGATAATCAAGGAGGCCTCCTGGGGACTACTAAAATCCCTTAGGTATCCTCTATCCTTCTTATCTGCGAAATCGTCCAAAGGGGAACGAAGATGGCGTTAAAATATTTTCTAAATCTATCACTACATTAGCTCTATCTAGGATATTGAGCACTTTTCTCCCGGTCAACGCCGAGTACTTTGAAAATCGAGGAGGCTTCATGAACACCCATGAAATCCCTTAGGTATCCTCTCCCTATTCTGATCTGCGAAATAGTCCAAAGGGGAACGAAGATGGCGTTAAAATATTTTCCAAACCTATCACTACAGTAGCTCTATCTAAGATATTGAGCACTTTTCTCCCGGACAACGCCGAGTATTTCAAAATCAAAGAGGCCTCCTTAGCACTACTGATATAACTCTTATCGATTACCCCATCCTTTTCAGCGTAGATGCTGTGAAAATATTATCCAAACCTATCACTACAGTAGCTCTATCTAGGATATTGAGTACTTTTCTCCTGGTCAACGCCGAGTACTTTGAAAATCGAGGAGGCTTCATGAGCACTTCTGAAATCCCTTAGGTATCCTCTCTCCTTCTGATCTGCGAAATAGTCCAAAGGGGAACGAAGATGGCGTTAAAATATTTTCCAAACCTATCACTACAGTAGCTCTATCTAGGACATTGAGCACTTTTCTCCCGGACAACGCCGAGTACTTTGATAATCAAGGAGGCCTCCTGGGGACTACTGAAATAAATTCGGTATCCTCTCTCCTTCTGATCTGCAGCAATAGTCCAAAAGTGAACGAAGATGGCGTTAAAATATTTTCCAAACCTATCACTACAGTATCTCTATCTAGGATATTGAGCACTTTATCCCGAACAACGCCGAGTACTTTGAAAATCGAGGAGGCTTCATGAACAACCATGAAATCCCTTAGGTATCCTCTCTTCTTCTGATCTGCGAAATAGTCCAAAGGGGAACGAAGATAGCGTTAAAATATTTTCCAAAACCTATCACTACAGTAGCTCTATCTAGG
Organism: Sepiola atlantica; assembly: GCA_963556195.1. NCBI lineage: Eukaryota > Metazoa > Mollusca > Cephalopoda > Sepiida > Sepiolidae > Sepiola > Sepiola atlantica. The sequence continues at coordinate 80,567,688 of OY744524.1, read as the reverse complement.
ACATTGAGCACTTTTCTCCCGGACAACGCCGAGTACTTTGATAATCAAGGAGACCTCCTGGGGACTACTGAAATCACTTAGGTATCCTCTCTACTTCTGATATGCGAAATAGTCCAAAGGTGAACGAAGATGGCGTTAAAATATTTTCCAAACCTATCACTACAGTAGATCTATCTAGGATATTGAGCACTTTTCTCCCGGACAACGTCGAGTACTTTGAAAATCGAGGAGGCTTTATGAGCACTCCTGAAATCCCTTAGGTATCCTCTCTCCTTCTGATCTGCGAAATAGTCAAAAGGGGAACGAAGATGGCGTTAAAATATTTTCCAAACCTATCACTACAGTAGCTCTATCTAGGACATTGAGCACTTTTCTCCCGGACAACGCCGAGTACTTTGATAATCAAGGAGGCCTCCTGGGGACTACTGAAATCACTTAGGTATCCTCTCTCGTTCTGATCTGCGAAATAGTCCAAAGGGGAACGAAGATGGCGTTAAAATATTTTCCAAACCTATAACTACATTAGCTCTATCTAGGATATTGAGCACTTTTCTCCCGGACAACGCCGAGTACTTTGAAAATCGAGGAGGCTTCATGAGCACTACTGAAATCCCTTAGGTATCCTCTCTCCTTCTGATCTGCGAAATAGTCCAAAGGGGAACGAAGATGGCGTTAAAATATTTTCCAAACCTATCACTACAGTAGCTCTATCTAAGACATTGAGCACTTTTCTCCCGGACAACGCCGAGTACTTTGATAATCAAGGAGGCCTCCTGGGGACTACTTAAATAAATTCGGTATCCTCTATCCTTCTGATCTGCGAAATAGTCCAAAGGTGAACGAAGATGGCGTTAAAATATTTTCCAAACCTATCACTACAGTAGCTCTATCTAGGATATTGAGCACTTTATTCCCGAACAACGCCGAGTACTTTGAAAATCGAGGAGGCTTCATGAACAACCATGAAATCCCTTAGGTATCCTCTCTTCTTCTGATCTGCGAAATAGTCCAAAGGTGAACGAAGATGGCGTTAAAATATTTTCCAAACCTATCACTACAGTAGCTCTATCTAGGATATTGAGCACTTTATTCCCGAACAACGCCGAGTACTTTGAAAATCGAGGAAGCTTCATGAGCACTACTGAAATCCCTTAGGTATCCTCTCTCCTTCTGGTCTGCGAAATAGTCCAAAGGGGAACGAAGATGGCGTTAAAATATTTTCCAAACCTATCACTACAGTAGCTCTATCTAGGATATTGAGCACTTTTCTCCCGGACAACGCCGAGTACTTTGAAAATCGAGGAGGCTTTATGAGCACTCCTGAAATCCCTTAGGTATCCTCTCTCCTCCTGATCTGCTAAATATTCCAAAGGGGAACGAAGATGGCGTTAAAATATTTTCCAAACCTATCACTACAGTAGCTCTATCTAGGACATTGAGCACTTTTCTCCCAGACAACGCCGAGTACTTTGAAAATCGAGGAGGCTTCATGAGCACTCCTGAAATCCCTTAGGTATCCTCTCTCCTTCTGATCTGCGAAATAGTCCAAAGGGGAACGAAGATGGCGTTAAAATATTTTCCAAACCTATCACTACAGTAGCTCTATCTAGGACATTGAGCACTTTTCTCCCGGACAACGCCGAGTACTTTGATAATCAAGGAGGATTCCTGGGGACTACTGAAATCACTTAGGTATCCTCTCTCCTTCTGATCTGCGAAATAGTCTAAAGGGGAACGAAGATGGCGTTAAAATATTTTCCAAACCTATCACTACAGTAGCTCTATATAGGATATTGAGCACTTTTCTCCCGGACAACGCCGAGTATTTCAAAATCAAAGAGACCTCCTGAGCACTACTGAAATAACTCTTATCGATTACCACATCCTTTTCAGCGTAGATGCTGTTAAAATATTATCCAAACCTATCACTACAGTAGCTCTATCTAGGACATTGAGCATTTTTCTCCCGGACAACGCCGAGTACTTTGAAAATCGAGGAGGCTTCATGAGCACTCCTGAAATCCCTTAGGTATCCTCTCTACTTCTGATCTGCGAAATAGTCCAAAGGGGAACGAAGATGGCGTTAAAATATTTTCCAAACCTATCACTACAGTAGCTCTATCTAGGACATTGAGCACTTTTCTCCCGGACAACGCCGAGTACTTTGATAATCAAGGAGGCCTCCTGGGGACTACTGAAATCACTTCGGTATCCTCTCTCCTTCTGATCCGCGAAATAATCCAAATGGGAACGAAGATGGCGTTAAAATATTTTCCAAACCTATCAGTACAGCAGCTCTATCTAGGATATTGAGCACTTTTATCCCGGACAACGCCGAGTATTTCAAAATCAAAGAGGCCTCCTGAGCACTACTTAAATAACTCTTATCGATTACCCAATCCTTTTCAGCGTAGATACTGTTAAAATATTATCCAAACCTATCACTACAGTAGCTCTATCTAGGACATTGAGCACTTTTCTCCCGGACAACGCCGAGTACTTTGAAAATCAAAGAGGCCTCCTGGGGACTACTGAAATCAGTTAGGTATCCTCCCTCCTTTTCAGCTGCAAAATTGTCCAAAGGGGAACGAAGATGGCGTTAAAATATTTTCTAAACCTATCACTACAGTAGCTCTATCTAGGATATTGAGCACTTTTCTCCCGGACAACGCCGAGTACTTTGAAAATCGAGGAGGCTTCATGAGCACTACTGAAATCCCTTAGGTATCCTTTCTCCTTCTGATCTGCCAAATAGTCCTGAGGCGCTCATACCGGCGAATGCCGACATTCCCCCTCCCCAGATTTCGCCTGAGGCGCTCATACCGACGAATGCCGACATTCCCCCTCCACGGATTTCGCCTGAGGCGCTCACACTTCAACACTGCTCAAAAAAGGAGTAGATAATGGATGGGATTATGGCATCATGACAACGGAACCGATACGACCCTACCTCAATACTTCTCAAAAAAGGAGGAGATAATGCATGGGATTATGGCATCATGACAACGGAACCGATACGACCCTACCTCAATACTTCTCAAAAAAGGAGGAGATAATGCATGGGATTATGGCATCATGACAACGGAACCGATACGACCATACCTCAACACTTCTCAAAAAAGGAGGAGATAATGCATGGGAATAGTGCATCATGACAACGGAACCGATACGACCCTACCTCAACACTTCTCAAAAAAGGAGGAGATAATGGATGGGATTATGGCATCATGACAACGGAACCGATACGACCCTACCTCAATACTTCTCAAAAAAGGAGGAGATAATGCATGGGATTATGGCATCATGACAACGGAACCGATACGACCCTACCTCAATACTTCTCAAAAAAGGAGGAGATAATGCATGGGATTATGGCATCATGACAACGGAACCGATACGACCCTACCTCAACACTTCTCAAAAAAGGAGGAGATAATGCATGGGATGAGGGCATCATGACAACGGAACCGATACGACCCTACCTCAACACTTCTCAAAAAAGGAGGAGGTAATTCATGGGATGAGCACATCATGACAACGGAACCGATACTATTCTACATCTACCCTTCTCAAAAAAGGAGGAGGTAATGCATGGGATCAGTGCATCATGACAACGGAACCGATACTACCCTACCTCTACACTTCTCAAAAAAGGAGGAGGTAATGCTCACACCGGCGAATACCGTAACCCCCCCCCCAATTTGGCCTGAAAGGAGGAGGTAATTCCTATCATGATAACAGAACGGCCACAGGGAGGGAGGGGGGAGGAATATTAGCGTCTATTAATAATTAAGAAAGAATGTGTGAGAGGGAAAAATGACAGAAAGGAAAACTGCCACTCTCTGACGTCATGATGACCTGATATAACCGGACACATTTTAGGGCAAGACCGGGTACATCCGGCAAGGGATTATGGGACAGGTGCGGATGTGATTGAGCAACCCTTGTTTCACTACACACTCTTAACGTAGGATTCCTATGTTGTTATTGATGCATCCGGATAGAAGTTATTGGATGATCTGATAGAACCGGACACAATTTAGGGCAAGACCGGGTACATCCGGCAAGGGATTATGGGATGTTTACAATGACTCTGCATTTTTATCGGATTAGTACATAAATACATTAGATTATTTCGAATTTAGTACATAATAACGTTGAAAAAGTCGTGGAAAATACGAAAAAACTGCTACCTTTTGTCGGAAAGTGGTCTGGTTGACTGTCAGCGAGTGAATCGTTTGTCGCGATTTTTAGATATTATGATTCCGGGATATGTACGGTGCTAAAGATATACACTTTTTGACATGTCGCTGCGTAGTTTTTGAGGAGAAGCTTCACATACAAACAGACATACATACAGACAACTGCCCTTTATATAAGAGATTTATTTATTACAATGTAAGCAATTATTTCCTTAGTAAATTAAGGGCGTCAAAAATAATAAACATAATACTGTGTTTCTTTTTATCAGTCTAAGATATATCATAGTTTTCCCATAGTTATTTTTAATTATTTTTAATTAGCGTTCTGTCTCGTATTTTAGTTTTGAATTTTAAAACTATGTGAAACTTATTAAACAGTATAAAATGTAATTGTAAGGAAATGATTTAATCGTTGGCGGGCATGTCAAATGTATGTATATATGAAAAAATAGCCGAACAGAAAAAAGAAGAAAACACATTGTTTACATTTCTAAGAAGTTGATAAGAGTTGAAAAGCAACAACAAAATGTATTTGTTTGTGAGAGATACTAACATTATATCAATTAAATATGCGCGTTTAGTTATATAAACTCTATTTGTGGAGTGGAGAAAAGAAAATTGTATTTTGTAAAGAACAAAATGCGTGAAGCTTGACCATTTAGTATTTAACATTTCTAGGAAAACATTTCTGATGATAAAATATTGTGATTTATTTTAAAATTTCAATAAAAGAAACTTAGTCGTTAAATATGACAGCTTTTTGTCTGCGTAAGTAAGGTATGTGTTTACAGAAAATATATCAAATAGAATGTTTAAAGAAAAAGAAACAGAGAAAGTAGCGAATGAAATCGATAGAAGCAGCCATGTTGAATAATCGCGTCTTAGTTTGTTGTGGGTGCGAAAATGATATTCTGACGATCGCTTATTCTTGAATTTGTGTTCAACCGACGAAAATCAAGAAATAAATATGAAAAATAAAAATTTAAATAAATAGTTAATGTACCGGCGTGACCCGAGAATGAAACGTTTTTGCCAAATAAATCATATGATATGAGACATGCGAAAGAAAATTAAATAACAAGAAAAGAACAGATGAAAGTATGAATAATGTAAATGTATTGACTTTGAAAACGGCTCTGTGTGTTTTTAATGCCAAACTGCTTTTCGTTTACTGCATCATTCTGAAATACTCACGGAAAGGAAAAAGAATACTTGAAGGATGCGCCCTGAATTTAGATTAGAAATCTAGTGTAGTTTATAGAGAAGAGTAAGAAGGAAAATGAAATACTACTATTGGAAGGTCTAAATGGTGAATCTATTAGGAATGGTTCCCGGATTTGGTAGTAGATGTTAGCGTGAGAGTTAAAATACTCCTTGAATTCCTGTGTAGTTGACTGTGTTAGGAGATACAATGTAAGAAATTTTGAAAGAGAACAAACCGAATGCGTATTTCTAAAAACAAAAGCAACAAGAATATGCATGTGGCTGACGGAAGAAATTAACATATACAGGTTTTGGTTCGAAAGTTATGATGGTCAACGAAATAGGAAATAATTCACTTTACTTTATACATACATATCTATATCTATATATCTATGTCTATATCTATCTATCTATCTATCTATCTATCTATCTATCTATCTATCTATCTATCTATCTATCTATCTATCTATCTCTCTCTCTCTCTATATATATATATATATAAAGAGAGAGAGAGAGAGAGATAGAGGAGGGAGAGATGGCGGGAGAGATATTTATACTGCCAAATATATTCTGAATATTCAATATTTTATAGAAGAGAAATAGAGCTTTCTATAGCGATAGGACCGGATTTCCCGCCAATAATTATTTCGGACGACATGGTTTTTGAAGGAGTAATAGTGTGAAATGGTGTTAATCGGTTATGTGAGAATTGGGAATTAAGGTTCCGAATGTCACTCTTGCGACAGCATTCCCTTGTAGGCATTTGTATAACCGAAATAAATACATCTATTATGCATACGCAGACACCAGAAAAAGAGTCTCATATTTTTCATTTACACACATAAATGTATATTTATTTATATGTATATATATATATTTATATATATATAGTGTGTCAGGTTATATTGAAAAGAAATCAATAAAGTGCTCGATTGCAGAGGAGTGAGAGCTAATATAATTTATTTGAAAACTACATGTTACATATTTAAAGAACGTTCCGCGGTTTCATCCAGATGGGTTGACATTTTACATTAAAAAAAAATCTCTATACCCAGTGGAATCGTTGGCGTTCTGAATGAAGTTAAACCACGATAAGAAATGACGTTATGGTGATGCCGGGTTCAAATTTATGCATCGGATTTATTATTTATTTCATTGATAGTTTTATGTTTTAAAGGTTTTATTTTGTTTGATGTTTTATTTATATATTTATAATTGGTTGTTTCGTATTTTAAAGGAGTTATTTTTTATGTAAAAAGTCAATCCATCAGGATGAAACCTCGGTACGTTTCTGAAAGATGTAACATATTTTTCAAATAAATTATATTAGCTCTCACTCCTCTGCGATCGAGTATTTTATTGATTTCTTTTCAACAACACATCCTACATAAAATCACTTATAAAAAGATAGAAGACGTTGTACGACGTTTGAGATGGAAAATTTACACTGCTAACTCTACGGAAGACACGAACTTCACAAATTATTATGGCCTTAAATCTAGTAAGTACCCCAAGAAAGTAAACGAAATGGACGCTTTCGAAAGAGACTTGCTTGACATAATCCGAGATCCAATTTACACGACAAAATAACTCCTTTCAAAGAAACCTATCTTCTGACCTAAAAACCCTTAAATCAGATGACCACACATTGATATTCACAGATAAAACCAGTAACCTTTATAAAATGATAAATATAAACAACAAGCAATAGATAGCATCACCAACAAATATCAATTAGCATCCAACCACACACACAACGCTATCAATGAAGAAGCAATGATATTAGTGGCCAAACTTAAAATTGACTACAGAGCCAACCAATTGACCCCAAATGAGGCCTTTCATTATCTTAAAAGACAACAAACCCAATTCTAGAAATAGACCCACATGCAAGCTCATAAACCCAGCAAAAAGCGAAATGGGATTAATTAGTAAACACATAGTTAGAAATGTAAACGAATATATTGAAAAATACACAGACCTTCGACTTTGGATCAATTCCCAAGCAACCATCGATTGGTTCAAAACCATTCAAAAAAAAATTAATGCCGATTCACACTATTTGATATCGCTGACTTCTACCCCTCCATCAATAGGGAAGTTCTCAATAAGGCCCTATCTTTCGCCAAATCATTCGTAGAAATAAACGACCTAGAAATAGACACCCTCCTCCATGCAAGAAGATCCCTCTTTTTTTCAACAATCAAACAGGTTAACAAATCTGACCCTGAGCACCCGTTTGATGTAACCATGGGAGCTTATGCGGATCTATGCGACCTGATTGCGCTTTTCATCCTACACTCTCTACAAAATAGATTCCCTGACTAAGAGTCCGGCCTCTACCGAGACGACGGACTATGCCTGTTACGCAATAATACCGGACAAGAACTCGACAAATTCAGAAAACAATTAACTGCATTTCTCAAAGAGCTTGGTTTTAATATCACCATCAACACAAACCTAATTAGCGTAGATTCTTTAGACGCAACTTTAGATCTAGCTAACAATACCACTATATCATACCACTCAGGTATGCCAACATCAAATGATGCCACCACTCTTGTATTTAAGAACCTTGTACCCAATGTTAGCAAGAGAATCTCCCTCCTTTCATCCAGCCCCGAGATTTTCCAGCAAGCCGCCCCATATTATAACAAAGCCTTTAACTAAGGCGGTTTTGGCGAATAAATATCTTACATAACCACTCAATCTACTAAACGACACAGACGTAATAGACAAAGAAACATTATCTGGTTTACTCCCCCTTATTCCGTCAGTGTTAAATATAGCGTAGGCAAGCTGTTTCTCAAATTAATAGACAAACAATTCCCACGATTAAATAAGCTCCGTAAACTCTCTAATAGAAACACTATCAAAACTAGTTATTCTTGCTTTTCATCCGTATGATTCATTATAGCTTCTAAACCAAAACATCAACCAATCCCTCAACCCCCACCGTTGCTCATGTAAAAGCCAGGAGGTTTGCCCCTTAGGACGAGGGTGCACAATCACTTCCATTTTATTCGAAGCCAAAGTCACATCCGGTGTGGATACCAAAACGGAGGAAATCTATATCGAAATGACTCAAGGTACCTTTAAACAAAGACTCTACGCCCACAACAACATCTTTAGATACCCCCAAAATATCACATCATCACCCTAGCAACAACTATACTGGAACTCAAGAGGTCTAACACTCTATATAAAATAGAATGGAGGATTACCGAAAAACCTAAATACTACAGCCCTGCCTCAAAGATTTGCCTTCTATGTATCACTAAAAAATTCAGGATTCTGCGAGAAATCCACAACCTTTCCATAAATTGCATGAACACCAAAACTGAAGTCTTCAATAAATGTTCCGATGCATAAATTTAAACCGGTCTCAACATCAAAAAGAGACTTCAATATTACAACCTTTAAACAACGTATTCAACCGCCACCCTTTGTATTTTCACTTTCAAGACACCGTTATCTGCTATGATCTACAAACAACAGCTTAAATAAAAATAAAAATACCAAACTTCGAGATAATAAATAAATAGAACACTTAGTAGAATAAAATAAAAACTATAAATAATAAATAAAATAAAACTCAATTCATTTCCAACCAATATATTTTTTTTCAGAGAGACTCCGGGAATACAACTGTTTTTTTATTGATATAAACGCAATTTGTCATCGTGGTTTAACTTCATTACGAACGCTGACGGTTCCACTGGGCATAGAGATTTTTTTTAAATGTAAAAAGTCAGGCCATCTGGGTGAAACCGCAGAACGTTTTTTAAATATGTAACATATAGTTTTCAAATAAATTATAAATTATATATATATATATATATATATATATATATATATATATATATATATATATATATATATATAAAATATAAATATATATATATATACTAAAGAAATTATGTATTTTTAGTAAATCACGCTCAGATTAAGAGCTACTTTTTATGACTCGTACATGGGCACGTACGCATATATATTTTCACTCACATGTGTGGGCAATTAAATATGAATTGATATATACACTATCAATATTTTGGATGCATATAATTAAATTTATCGTTTTCCCTCGTCTCTCTGAACACCTCACAATTCTATTCTCTCCCAATATATTGTGAAACAATAAGATTGTTTTTAACACACAAGATAGATGAGAATACACCTATGTGCATGCTATATATACACACACACATAAATAGACATATTGCATATGCATATACTTATATGCTTATAAATAATTAAAAAAATATTGATTAGTAAATAATACACATATATTTAACTAAATAGGAATAAATAAATACTCTAACTCATAAACAAATAAGCTAGTATATATTATTTCCATCTATCTCTTACACGTATATATATATATATATATGTGTGTGTGTGTGTGTGTATCTTGGCAGCATCTTTTCTTTTGTACAAGTATCATTAAAAATAACGGACATCTTGTGTCTGGATATTTTTTCTATGATCCTTTCCGTTTTTCTGATTAGGTTCTTAGTTTCAGACGGAAACTGGCTGATAAAATTGCCAAAGCTTCCCAAAGCGCTTTCGGACCCTTCCAGGTCCATCGTCAGTGGAGTGATGTTAACCAGGCATATACCTAGGAGTGAATATATATTCTATTTAGGCGGGAAAAATAAAGGACTGTGTTTAATTTAAATTTATATTTATAGATATTTGAGTATATTAGTACTAATAGTATAATTAATCTTGTTAATAGCTGTTTTTTCTGTTTTAATGTATAGGGCTTCGAGTATGTGGAGTTTAAGTGTATTAGTATTTTGTGCGATGATTTTTGTGTTATCTACTAGAAGTTTACGGATATGCGAACGGGAGCAGGAATGCTTTTTATAGAGGTGCTGGGTTATGGCGGAGTCGTTATATAAATGCATAGTTATCCAGACACAAGATGTCCGTTATTTTTAATGATACTTATATATATATATATATATATATATATATATATATATATATATATATATATATATATATATATATATATTGCATATGCATATACTTATATGCTCAGAAATAATTATTGATTAATAAATATACACAAATAACTAAATAAATAGTAATAAATAAATTCACACATAAACAGACAAACTAGTAGATATTATTTCCATCACTCTCTTTCACACACACATATATATATATATATATATACATATTGCATATACATATACTTATATGCTTATCATTAATTTAATAATTATTGATTAATTAATAATACACAAATAATTAAATAAATTGGAATAAATAAATACATTCACACATAAATAAGTAGATATTATTTCTATCTTTCTCTTATTCTTTTGCTCTTATTGCGTATGTACATACTTATATGCTCATAAATAATTTCAATAATTATTGATTTATTAATAATACATAAATAATTAACTAAATAGGAATGAATAAATAGATTCACACATAATACATAAACTAATAGATATCATTTTCATCTCTCTCTTACACATATAAATACATATTGCATATGCATATACTTAATATTTATTGATTAATTAATGATACATAAATACCTAAATAAATAGTAATAACAAATACATTCACACATAAATCAATAAACTAATAGATATTCTTTCTTTCTTCTCTCTTTTTACCACATTTTCAGTTTTCATCAGAATTTGCATTTCTAAAATTTTTCACGACATTATTTTCACATAGAAATTATTTTTCCTTCTTTCCCTTTTACGCTCGTTATGACACAATGACCCAGACAATTTTTTTTTCAAGGCTAAAGATAATAAACTCATATTCAACGAACTCATCCCTTCCCCCTCCTAAAAACTCAATTGAACTGCTGCTACAAGCAGTCAAATTGCCTTTCTCAATTTCTGATTCTATCACTCATAATCTGCCCGAGGTTCGCCGCTCTCGGGCAGATCAAAATTGATGATTTTATGATTATTTTTTCTGCATTTTCCTTCATCCCGAGGAAGTCTCACAATAAAGACGAAACGCTTATGAATACATAAATAATACAGTTTTCGGTTTTCCTACTTTATTTTCCATTACGTCGGATCATTTTATATATATATATATATATATATATATATATATATATATATATATATATATATATATATATGTAAATATATATAATATTCGAAATTATTTAAGATGAAAAATAAATGGTAAAATAGAATTTAAAAAAATATTTTTGCGAGTCGCAATAAACATACAACACAAAATATAAAATGCAGAAGCAATATTTTTATCTGATGAAGCATGAAGCCGAACATTACGTAAATCTTATTACGTAACTTATAACTTAAAGAATTATATATAAAATAAAATGTTCATAGAATGGCTGTTGCTTGTACATCAGCATTGCTTTTAACAAAGCCTTTATCAGATGATTAGAAGCATCATTACCACTAGCCTAGAGCGACCCAGTAGTACATCACGATACCAGACATTGTTGGATTGTTGTCACTCTACATATCCACGGTGATACATATAGAGCCGTGTCTTGTATCTTCTTGATGTGATTCCTATTGTCCGATGTGGAAAGACACAGATTAGTAAAAAATGCTTAAGTAAAAACCAATACACACAAATCAACGGTTTTAAATCATTGCTGTCACGTGACTTAATAACTTAAATTCTTATCAAATCTACACCAACAAAGAATTGCAATAAACATCTCACATACGTTTCATCTTCCCATTTTATCATACCACAATATGTTTTCATATTACTGGCTTTTTAAGACATCACATTTTAATCAAAAATTCATCAACTTAAATATAGCTCAGATGAAATAATAACATTTTGTCAAAGTATGTTTTGAGGAAAAAATAAATTTAATTAAAATACTTAAATAAATGAATATAATGTATGATAATTTTTTATGCAGTGTTTAATGTTAGCAAATAATTTGTTTGTTTTATAATGTGATTTATGAAGAAATAAACAAAGAAAAAGCAGAAGAAGAAGAAGAAGAAGAAGAAGAAGAAGTAGAAGAAGAAGAAGAAGAAGGAGAAGAAGAGAAGTAGAAGTATGCTCTCGTACAGGAATAGAAGTATGTATTATAACTTAATGTTTGTTGATTCCCAGTGGGGTGACCATGTGATAAACCTGGTTGTAGGCACACGTGCATATGATGTAAAATAATACAACTTTAAAATACACCTTTTGATAAGAGGTTGACTGTGCGATAAGTAAAAAGGAATGCCGAGTTTAATAAACATCTCAATAATGTATTTGAGACCAAAACCATTTGCCACGAGCAGGATAAAGCTGGAAATAATAAGCTTCCAACTTTCTTTGAATTTAAAAAGTATTGCAATAAATTTTTTCAAATTCGAATATATATATATATATATATATATATATATATATATATATATATATATATATATATATATAATTATTAATGACAATATATGTATTACCATATACCATCAGTTCCTTTTACTCTGTAGTCTCCTTAGAAGATTCAGCTCAATGCTTGTCAATTATTGATAACAGAGCAAAATATAAGTAAGTTTATATTATATTCCAATAACCATGGTTTTATTTTATTATTTTTATTTTTTCACATTTCCAAAAAATATAAAATTTCTGTGAGATATATTTTTTACGGTTCGTTTCATTTGTCTTGTGCCAAACAACATTTTTATGCCAATATCGTCTCTGCTTTGACAGATTGTCGGGTTTTTCTAGTGAATTTACTTCGTTGAGGTACCAGAGCAGCAAGCTCACTAGAGCACAATCCATTGAAGTACTTGTAAAACAGGCACAAGGAAGCAACATTGCAGCGATGGATAGGGGCTGGAGCTTGGTGGATAGTGAGGGACCTATCAAGTTGGCGACTCTTTTTTGGATCTTGTCAAGTAGATGATGCCCCAGCCCAGATGTGGCAACAATACTCCAGCAATAGCAGCTGCACATTCTGATCTATTGTTTTCAATCCTCTCATATTATTGTTCTACATCTAATTGATAATCTCATTAACTTTTATAATCTAGTAGCCTTTAAGACTTGATTAGGCATTTCTCATGAGTATAAAAGTAGGGGGCTGTAGGGCTGAGAATAGATCATCCTCGAATAGGTTTCAAAGTCGATTTTGTACCCTGTCAAGGCAGGAAATAATCGTATTATTCAATTTTGTACGACGTACAGCCTTAAGCAGAGCTTTTAACCACAGTCAAATCAATTCACCCTTCCTCTGCCCCCCTCTCCTTTGCCCTTGCTCATTTTGAGGCTTCCGCCAACCCACAAAAGATGGACGGTCGTTAAGATTTGAGACAAGCGCACAAATGAATTTTGAACAATATTGGCGCTATGTTGAATATAAATGCTTACTTAATATTATAGTATGCGTGTTCGGGGAACGAATAAACGCCAGTCCTAAGACTGTCTCAATTGATTTGTCGGAAACCCAGTCATTCTCCACGGGCGACATAACTCATGCATAAATATGACCAATATTAAACGGCCGGTGTCATACGATATTTTAGCGTCGAGCTGAAGGTAAATGTTTGGCCTCTTCACTTAAAAAGGTTGTGACAATAATATCTTCATAGCTGATAATAATATCAACATACTTCGCAAGAAGGTTAACAAAGAAATACCGAGACCATTGAATGGTCAAAAACGTTCAAGTATTAAAAAAGTAAATTCAAAACTCATTTATATAATAAAAATAGATACCTGTAAGGAATGGGTATCCAAAGGGTTTTAGTACTTATCGAGTCAGTCCCGAGTATCAAACGTAAATCTCGAGTCAGTCCTGGAAATGGCTGAAGCAGTTTCAGATTTGAAAGCCGCGAAAACAGTAAAATAGCAGACAACACTAACCATGCGAAATTAGGTTAGGGTTAGGTTAATATTAGAGTAAGTGTTAAAAAAAAGTTTAAAGTTTAAAAGAAAAATTTGAAAAACTTCGGAAAAACATAAATAAAATAAAAGAAGATGGCTTTCAAATAGTAAACTGCTTCCGCTATTTCCGGGACTGACTCGGGATACCCATCGATACTCGGAACTGAATAGTAAGTACGGAAACCCTCTGGACACCCATTCCTTACAAGTACCCCTTCCCCCAAATATTGATCCATTAATATTTCTCTTAATCTGGAAAGTTATTATCGCGGCTGATTTCAAAGGTTAAAAATATTGACCAATCATAATTCTTTGATAATGTTAATTCCGGCAAAACTTACGTACACAAACCAATGCCCATTAACACGCAGGAGGAAATCATTAGAGTACTGTTACCAAAGTAACTGCCGAGTTTTATAAACATCTTAATAGTCTATTTGTGATCAAACTATTCGTCGTCAGTTAAATAAAGTAATAATAAAAGAGTTGCCGTCAAATTTCATATACATATGTGTATATATATGTATATATACTAGAAAAATACCCCTCACACGACCTGTATAAGCAATACATATAGCATTAGTTTTACATTTTTATGTGTTTTTCTTTCTTTGGGAGGGTATGGTACAGTTTCGGTGGCACCCTCTTAAATCGTGTAGTTTAAAAGAAAACAGCCATGTTGCATACTCCTAATGCATAATTATTACTATATTTTAGAATTTTACGTAAACTCTTTTACAAATGTGTTAATATAACTCAAAATGTGATGTAGAGCAATTCTTTTCTTTATTACAAGTTTTCTAAGGGCTATGTGTGTCTGTATATATGTAAGATTGATTAATACCTCGATTAACGGACCGGTCATTATTAATAATAAAATATATATTCTAGGCAACACAGTGAGTAACGTGGACACATTATTTTTTGTAAACATTACCATTTAGGTGGTGTCCCTACAAGCCTGCCCTCCACTGATTTGTTTCTTTTAAATAACAAAGATAAAAAAATGAATAGAGATATGAATTTCGCATTGTCAAATTTTGAATTATATTATGTAATATACTTTTTACGGCATCACTGCCTGTGTGTGAGCATCAATTAATACGGGGTAATCTCCTAAAATAATGAGTTTATTATTATGAACTCATTGGCTTCGCTCGCCCGATATCATTTCGCAATTTTATTTTATTCACTACTTGAAATCAATGAAACGAAACTAATCGATAAAACTACCGCTATTGCTACCTGAAACTTAATCGCCATCATTCATTTACGTATACACAAATACACACTACTAAGAAATGTGAATGTTTTTGAGCATTGACAAAAATTATTTATTTTAAGAACTAAATATAATATTAATTAATTTTAAAAAGTCTATTGTTATTTAAAAAATGAAGCGCCTCGTTTCTCCTTGGAACAGACATCAGGTAAACAGAAGATACATTGGTTAAATATGAGTGTACGTCAAGAATGACAGAGAAATGTTTCATTTTGCCACAAATCAATCAATTCGGAATTATTGACCTGTATCAAGCTTTTAAAGAAAAGCAGCAGCCGTCGTTACTCTGCTCCCTACCGTGTTTCAAATTCTTATTCGTTTATCTCCTCCCACCCCCATCTGCTACATACATAACTTTCAATCAGATAAATAAAATAAAAAAATGACATATATTTTCGTTAAAATTTCAACGAAGTCACATTTTAAAAATTACATCAGTTCTGGTAAAACCTGAGTGTGCGACATATTTCGTAAACATTACAAAGAAATGTTTAATTTTACGAACAAATCAATCAAGCATTGAGAATAAATTATTAGGTAATACTGAGTATTCGAAGCAGAAGCAGCAGCCAACGCTGATATCTTCAAAACTGAATTCTGAATTGTTGAGCAGTAGCAAGCTTGGAAAAGAAGCAGGAGAAGCCCCCGCTATTTTGTCTACTACCCTTTTCACCATTTTATTCGTTCCTTTCCTCCCACTTCCTCTTCTTCATACTACAAATCGGGCCGGACGCACGTACGTTCAATTTTATGATATACATTATTGGAAACGTATTCTAAGCAACCCGGTGAGTAACGTGGGCACATTATGTTTTTATAAACTTTATTATTTACCAAAAAAGAAGGAAAATTAAAATTAAAAAATGATGCTATGGACTTTTAGCGTGGGTCCTAATCTAACACAGTACCAAGTTTGTTTCCCTATATAATACAGAAAATAGGCATGGTTTTGTTACTGCCATTTACAGCATTAGTCTGAGCCAGATTTTTTGTGGGAAAATCATGGTTTATCTTACAGGGGGCTTCCAAAAATGGGTAACATGTTAAAATATCTAACATTTACGTCATTAGTTATTACCCCACATCGAATAAAATTTAGGATTATTTACATAGAAACAAACATTTGTGACACCAAGAAAACTACTGTCCGCTTCATCGTGTAACGTGTCCCCTCATTTATTTCCTAGGGGAGTTTGTAACGTACATGCACTTTCAGATCTTCGCAGTGTAACCACGGTTAACATCTTTTTCGTAGAATGGTTCTTATTTTCTTGAATATTAAATAGTAATGTCTGTAATGTCTTTCAAATGGTTATGCGTGGCATTAATCCTTATGGTTATGTGTCAGGTAGCCAGTATATTTATCGAAGAGATTGGCCTGTAATTTGTATACAAAAAAATGCAAATCGACTTGGTTTCGTCTTGCATCAGTCGATCCTCTAGCATTTAGATGGTTGCTTTCTCCGTTAAGTTAGAACACAAGAAATACTCGAAACAAATAGTATTTTACGCTGTTGAACTTTTATTGTTTACTTTAACACCTTTCCTTTATGTTGAGCGGGCTCCCTAACTCGGGAGGCAAAGCATAGAAGGTCCTCGTTTGTGGAAATGAAGTAATTATTTATCGGTTTCCCATCAGCTCACTGTACCTATCAACATCTATTTTTATTTTAACACATTCTTTTCTACGCAAACAAGACAACACAAATGTTTAATTTAATAATTAATCTATCGAATTTTGTAAATCAAAACCTGTCATCACAACCCAACCTTGAATTTCAAGTTCGATCAGCAGTCAGGAATTTTACTTCCACGCTATTACTCTCGCTCGATAGTTTACATTCACACTATCGGTTACCGAGGGAACTCAGTTCGATATAATGAATAGTGGTTTATGCTAAGTGGAACCCGTTATTTACCATATTGGATATCTTAGCATATAAGTGAGGAGCAAATATAATCGTTCCCATCCATATATGCGTACATGAATATATATATATATATATATATATATATATATATGCTTAGGCAGCAAGTCATTATCTAAGCCAGCGTTGTTGAACGTCACGGAACTTTCTCGTTTGTATATCTTCTTCGTGAGGTTCTCAAACCGTGGAGTTATCCTTCTGGTTTAGCTATACGGATTGCCACCTGAAACCAGAAGGATAGCTCGACGGTTTGAGAACCTCACGAAGAAAATATACAAACGAGAAAGTTCCATGACGTTCAACAACGCTTCCTTATATATATATATATATATATATATATATATATATATATATATATATATATATATATATATATATATATATATATATATATATATATATGTGATTAAACTTATCGAATAATATTCCAAAGTGATAGAAAATTAAAAATGATGAATATATAAAAAATTAAGGTTTTTCCACCACAAAGATTTATTGATAAAAAAGTTTCATCATCAGCAGAAATACAAAGTCTACTATAGTTTTAAATCAACAAAAAATAATCAACACCTCTGCATTATTTTTTCAAACAGAAAAGGTTAGCAGATAAAAGCGGGATGTAGTATTGTCTTTTTATATACACACACACATTATTCCACTCACAAACACATCTATCTATCTATCTATCTATCTATCTATCTATCTATCTATCTATCTATCTATCTATCTATCTATCTATCTATCTATCTATCTCTCTCTCTCTCTCTCTAACTCTCTCTCTCTATATATATATATATATATATATATAAAAAGGTGATTCGTGCCCGAGGTTCGAATCGTGCGATCGGCGTAACAGGTATCTTCCACATCAGGATGAAACGTATACGTAAGTAGATAATATTTAAAAATATTTATTATTAAATAATTATTTGTAGCCTGCTTTCAGATTGGCACCTTTAAGAGAAATAGCACAAGCTGTATAATCTAAGCTAAATGCGAAGCTCCTGTCCAGGTCATCCGTTTAACAGTGTTAAGACAGCTGACAATATTGTCCGCTTCATATGACATAAAGAGGATTTTATTCTCAGTGTGTATGGTTGTTGACATTTGCTGTGTGGTTAGAAAACCGGATAATGAGTTAAAAGTAACTTATGCGCGGAGTGCGACCGGCTGAACAATTATCGTCCACACTGATGATTCCATTAGAATGAAACGTATATGTATGTGGATAATAATTTAAAATATTTATTATTAAATAAGTATATATATATATATATATATATATATATATATATATATATATATATATATATGTATACATATATAGTTATTTAATAATAAATATAATTATTATCTATATTTTAATATATATATATATATAATCTTTCGAACATTATCGCAGAACATCAAAGATTAAAAGAGAACAGCTACTAGGCCTTGCTATATATATATATATATATATATATATATATATATATATATATATATATATATATATATATATATGTATACATATATAGTTATTTAATAATAAATATAATTATTATCTATATTTTAATATATATATATATATAATCTTTCGAACATTATCGCAGAACATCAAAGATTAAAAGAGAACAGCTACTAGGCCTTGCTATATATATATATATATATATATATATATATATATATATATATATATATATATATATATATATATATATATTTCAAAGAACATAGTTTTATCGTCATTCGATACCCGCTGTTTAGTGGAGACACTAGAAACTCAACCCACATGGCTAAAGATACCAAATCTAACCGTTCTTTAGCCGATGCTATGACGAAATAATTCTGTTCGCTAACATTATTCTGCGTAACTTACTTATTTACATGTTAATTATTGTTACATTCGAAGGACATAAATATGCCGTCGATATTGGCAAAACATCATTTAGAGATAAACATGAAGGTGTTTTTTCTCTATTTGTTAGAATTTGTAGTGTATTCTCATGGGAGCTGGTTATTATTCCTAACTTTTGTAGTTTTCTCTACCTTAGCAAAATTTAACATCATATACAGTTAAGTAAAATAAAATCTCCGTAATATATGAATACGAAAGACTTTAAGATAAACGACAGTGAATTTATTTTCCCGTCTTTTTTTACTTCCAAGTTTCCCGGTATTTTTCTATGTTTATTGGCCATTGATATCATTCTAAAAATAACACGTCACATAGTAGTTAAGAAGGCATTTAACATTTGCATTTTTCTTGGACAAAATGAGAGAAAACGTTGAAAGAGTATGATTGTTGCATTTGTCAGCTTGTATTTATTCTTATTATAGAGTCTATTAGGATCTGTACTATATTTGAAAATAAATTATGCATATACCTACTGTTATATATACACTCATATAGATATTTACTTCATGACTGTCTTACATAAGAGCCAGCTGCTGTTGTTATCATATAAGCAGCGTGAGTAATACAATTCTTAACCAGAACACATTTGTTTTCTTATGTCTCCTTCATAAGCCGTATTAAGTCGTTCACCTTCCATATACGATCGTGTCAGAAATCTATTCTTTTCCAAAAAAAAACAAACAAACAAACTAAATTTAGAAGAGAAAACTTATGACACATATACCCATTCCAAAGCCTTTAAATTTAAATTTGATACTTCTTGGAAAAGATGGAAAAACAAACTAAGACTATTACTAGAAGCAACGAAAAGTGATATCAAACCAGGTAAAGCATCAGTCTTTTAACATGTATAGTGTCATCAAGCAGATACAATTTTGTAATCATCAGAAGATAGAACACACTTTGAAAGTATACTTATGGTTATACGACATTTGCCCATCTATTTACACAGTATTTTACCCCATCATTGCACTCTGCCCTGGTTGGTAGTAGAGGGTAGTATTACCTCATTTGGTCCTCCTCTCCACGTTTACAAAACTTTTGGGTTGGTTTTGTATCCAAATCTGGCTATAGCAGCATTTTATTGCCTCATTCCTGTTCTCAGGTGGCTGAGATAAGTGTCTTCTACTATACACACGAT